>CM068367.1:247622436-248059936 GCA_034769895.1 Magicicada septendecula | reverse complement strand
TATGTAGGTTCGATTCCTGTTAATTCATATTTTTGTTAAAAATCTTTTTTATAAATATTGAGGAGAAGGGATAATAACATATTCTTTTATAATTATTAACAACGTTGTTTGGTATTTGTCATTGTAAAGTACAATCGGAAACCATGACGCCACTTAAATCTGTAATATTTTTTTTTAACATTATGGACAAAATGTTTAACGGATAACACAACACAGTTTCAATTGGATCAGGTTAAACGTTACTTATATGAATATGGATATCTTTATACGAGAGATAAAACGTCATTGCAATTAGTAAATGATTCAGATGTTTCCAATGCCCTCCTTATATTTCAAGAATATTACAAATTACCTGTTGACGGCAAATTAAATAATGAAACTCGAAATTTAATGTTAAAACGTAGGTGTGGTAATACCGATATTCTTTCTGATTATAGAAAGAAATCAGCTAGAAAAACCACGCTTTGTTGTGTTAGCGTTTCAGACAGCAAGAAAAATGTACTGCCAGCACGTGCTGATGAATTTGATCACTGTAACGTGATCAATGCGAGACTGTTTCTAAACGACAAGTATTATCCTTACGATAATTTAAACTTGGATATTGGGAAAGACCGTTTTGCATTATTGTACAATATGTACGCCAGTTTTCAAAGTTCGTATTACCACCGTTTAGACGGCAGTCCAGTACTGACACCGGAATTATTCAAATCAAAAGCCCCGCTGTTTGTTTTCGATTGTAGCAGACAAGACGAAGCACTTAAGTCTTCAGCAGTTGATGTACGTTTAGAATTTGAATCGTCAACGAATTTTCCTACACAGACGACCGCCTACTGTATGATACTACATGATTCGCTTGTAGAATATACGCCATTGTCCAACACAGTACATAGATGTGTTTAAGTCTTATTTTATACATATTTTGTAAATACTAGTTTTAAATATATATATTTTCATCATATTTGTAACATTATAATATTGGAGCTATGTGTGTGTATGTATTTTTAATTGTAAAACTAGTTTAGATATATTTTAATACTTGTAACAATATAATCTTGGAACTGTGTATGTTTTTTTTTTTTTTTTTTTTTTTTTTTAAATTGTAAATATTAGTTTAGATATATTTCCATACTTGTAACAATATAATCTTGGAGCTGTGTATGTATTTTTAATTGTAAAACTGTTTAATATAATCTTGGAGCTGTGTGTGTATGTATTTTAATAAATGTATATATATATATTACACACACTTTATTATTATTTGTATAACCCACTCCATAATAATTTGATCATACACATACGCGCGCGCGCACACACACATGTATTAAATTCAATAAATAATAATGCGTTTGATAATGTTTTAATGCAAATAATTTTAGGAAAGTCTACATTCTGCATTCATAAGGAGATAGTCACTGCTTATAGCTATGTATGTCCACAACAGAATTAGAGAGAGATATAAATGTCATCATACGCTGTGACCTACTTTCTAAATTTGTTACATTAAAAACGTTTGTTTAAAGCAATTTTTCAGAAAATTTGTAACAGACATAATAATTTGATCATACACACACACATGTATTAAATTCAATAACACGCTTGATAATGCAAATAATTTTTACGTTTAAATAAAAATCTGCACATACATTAAAATTAAAATTAAATAAAATCTGTACAACTTACCAAAAACTAGTATGTGCGTTGTCTACACTGAAGGCGTACAAACAGTCTTTCAACTATTAAAAAAGATGCAGAGATTTCACGATGTATCAGCACACGTCGGTGAGAAATTGCCACTATAAAAATACGGTAAGAATATATTTTCAGAAATTGTAATTTGATCATACACACACGCGTACACACACATGTATTAAATTCAATAAATAATGCACTTGATAATGTTTTAATGCAAATAATTTTTACGTTTAAATAAAATCTGTACATACAATAAAAATTATACTCAGTTATTAACGTATTCAAATGTTTCAATAATGCGCTTGATAATGTTTTAATACAAATAATTTTTACGTTTAAATAAAATCTGCACATACATGGAGCTGTGTGTATGTATTTTAATAAATGTATATATATATATTACACACACTTTATTATTATTTGTATAACCCACTCCATAATAATTTGATCATACACATACGCGCGCGCGCACACACACATGTATTAAATTCAATAAATAATAATGCGTTTGATAATGTTTTAATGCAAATAATTTTTACGTTTAAATAAAATCTGTACATACAATAAAAATTATACTCAGTTATTAACGTATTCAAATGTTTCAATAATGTGCTTGATAATGTTTTAATACAAATAATTTTTACGTTTAAATAAAATCTGCACATACATGGAGCTGTGTGTATGTATTTTAATAAATGTATATATATATATTACACACACTTTATTATTATTTGTATAACCCACTCCATAATAATTTGATCATACACATACGCGCGCACACACACATGTATTAAATTCAATAAATAATAATGCGTTTGATAATGTTTTAATGCAAATAATTTTAGGAAAGTCTACATTCTGCATTCATAAGGAGATAGTCACTGCTTACAGCTATGTATGTCCACAACAGAATTAGAGAGAGATATAAATGTCATCATACGCTGTGACCTACTTTCTAAATTTGTTACATTAAAAACGTTTGTTTAAAGCAATTTTTCAGAAAATTTGTAACAGACATAATAATTTGATCATACACACACACATGTATTAAATTCAATAACACGCTTGATAATGCAAATAATTTTTACGTTTAAATAAAAATCTGCACATACATTAAAATTAAAATTAAATAAAATCTGTACAACTTACCAAAAACTAGTATGTGCGTTGTCTACACTGAAGGCGTACAAACAGTCTTTCAACTATTAAAAAAGATGCAGAGATTTCACGATGTATCAGCACACGTCGGTGAGAAATTGCTACTATAAAAATACGGTAAGAATATATTTTCAGAAATTGTAATTTGATCATACACACACGCGTACACACACACGCGTACACACACATGTATTAAATTCAATAAATAATGCACTTGATAATGTTTTAATGCAAATAATTTTTACGTTTAAATAAAATCTGTACATACAATAAAAATTATACTCAGTTATTAACGTATTCAAATGTTTCAATAATGCGCTTGATAATGTTTTAATACAAATAATTTTTACGTTTAAATAAAATCTGCACGTACATTAAAATTAAATAAAATCTGTACACTTACCAAAAAACTAGTATGTGTGTTGTCTACACACCCTTAATGATGAAAGTTGCGTATACTGAATGCGCACAAACAGTCTTTCAACTATTAAAAAAGATGCAGAGATAGATTTCACGATGTATCAGCACATACACAAGCAGTCAAAATGAGAAATTTTCGCTAATTTTCTGTGCGTATATATATTGTACACTGGTAGTGGGAGAAAGCTTGCATGTCCGTTTTTAGAGTAATTACTGTCAGCGGTGTTAATGCTTGACAGGTGTCAAATTAGAAAGTAGAGTTGTCCGTTTTTAGAGTAAATACTTTATAATCCTAATTACTGGCAGCGCTGCTAATGACTAGCAGGTGTGAAATTAGAATGTAGGACGTCGTACACAAGGTTAATGACCTCTGGTTTAATTTAGCGAATAATAACTATATCTAATTCAGTATCGGATCAATGCTGTCAACGTACCCCGAATATGCATGCAATTATTTGTATAGTAATCAGAAATGTGTGTGAGAGAGACATTTTAATAATTTGTAGGTTGTATCTTACAATCATGAAAATTATTATTTAAACTGATAATTGTTTTATTAAAATCTTACAATGACGAAATATTATTATTTCATTGTTTACGATATATATATTTAATGCAAAAATGAATTTTTAAAATTACAATCGCACGACGCTTATGTAAAACTGATGACATAAAGAGAGAGAGTTTATATCGTGATCGACAACTGTGTCTAGAGACAAAGAGAGAGGAGGGGAGAGAGAGTTGATATCGAAGTCGTCAACAATTTACTGTTGTCGATATTACTTACAAACCGTGCAATTTTGTTTCCAGAAGTTCAATTTTGTTGTTTTTTGCAAACGTATTGTCTCTTATCTTGAGTGTCATGAGATTTTATGACACAAAGTAACACCAGCGTCTGAGGAGGGATACTAGACATATAATGTCCTTGGTCTTGTTCATATTGTTCTTGCTCTTACCGTTCGAATCACACCTGTTGGAGACCAAATCTGTTACAGAGGCCATGTGTACTGAAGTAGCGAACTTTAAATACGGATGACGCGAGCGACGGCATACCAAGAAATCGGGCGTCCGCTAGTAACAGTCACGGTGAATCTGCAAATACGCGTCTGCAACTCGGCTGTATGTGTTTTGTTTTGCCTCACCCATTATATATTTTTTTCATATTTTATGCGTAACACTTTACCACACACAGACTTGGCAGTATATTAATTTCTAAATCGCAGTCAATGACTGTCATGTACCAAAATTAGAAGTAGAACGCGATGAGGTAGGCGATAAATATATTTCCTGGTGATTACATTTTAGTATCGCTAATTACAATAATCCATAAGTAGCACAACGCTTATGTAAAACCGATGACATAAAGAGAGAGAGAGAGAGAGGGAGGGAGAGAGATAGTTATTTACATTCAAAAGGGAGAATTGACTCATCACCCGCTCCTGATATGCAAATCAGCTTCATTAAAAATAAAAAATAAAGCATGCACGACAAACATACTCTCTCAAGTCTCAGATTCTGGTAGACAATATCCATTTTCACTTGATAGATAGACGTACCATTTATACATATCTTGTAAATACTAGTTTAAATATATATATTTTTTCATATTTTATGCGTAACACTTTACCACACACAGACTTGGTAGTATATTAATTTCTAAATCGTAGTCAATGACTGTCATGTACCAAATTAGAAGTAGAACGCAATGAGGTAGGCGATAAATATATTTCCTGGTGATTACATTTTAGTATCGCTAATTACAATAATCCATAAGTAGCACGATGACATAAAGAGAGAGAGAGAGAGGGAGAGAGATAGTTATTTACATTCAAAGGGAGAATTGACTCATCACCCCTGATATACAAATCAGCTTCATTAAAAATAAAAAATAAAGCATGCACGACAAACATACTCTCTCGAGTCTCAGATTCTGGCGAATGCGTTGCTCATATAGTTTTAATTTCCCACCGAAGAAAAATGTTGGCAGATCTGTTCTATACACACAATAATACAGGATTGGTAACCCTGATCATATATTTTAATATACACTATAATACACATATCAAGTTTGAACCCCTGCATAGGTTGGTAAACCTGATCATATAGATTTAATATACATTATAACATACAACAAATTTGAACTCATGCAAGGTTGGTAACCCTGATCATATATTTAATATATACACTATAATGCATCAAGTCGGAACCTCCCACCCACCACCCACCTCTGATATGCAAATCAGCTTTATTTAAAAATAAAAAATATATTTGCGGATGCGGGTGGTCCATTTGGGATGCTGCGGGTCCAGCTGATAGAAAGTGAAAGTGATCTAGGCTCGCGAAAGGCGGCATATATTCGCGGATATGCAAATCAATTTAATTAAAAAAATAAAAATATCAAATTAAAAAAATTTATTCGTGGAAATTCGCGGTCCAGTAGAAAGTGAAAGTGATTTAGGCTCGCGAAAGACGGCATATATTCGCGGATATGCAAATCAATTTAATTAAAAAAATAAAAATATCAAATTAAAAAAAAATAAAAAAATTTATTCGCGGAAATTCGCGGTCCAGTAGAAAGTGAAAGTGATTTAGGCTCGCGAAAGACGGCATATATTTGAATTGACGCGCGAAAGGCGCCATGCAATTTGATTGGTCGATGCTGCTGGTCCAGCGGTAGTGGTGGGGGAATAACGGTACTTGGGTCAGGATCCCCATTTTCCCTCTACTCACCCTTGAGGTAATTAATTAGGATAATAATTTGTTAATAAGAAATAAGAGTTTTTATTGTACTCAAAACTGAGCTAGGCCAGTAATTAAACCGGACGATTTGTGATCCGTAATTTATTATTTTGAATGTATTTGTCAACCTAATTCAATAGATAATATTGAACCAACGCGAACCTGTTGGAGATGATGAGGGCAATGATGGAAGAAACCTTAAACAAAAATAATGAGAAAATCAATAAAAAATTAGACGATAATAATAAGGAACTGAAGGAAGATAGTCAAAAGAATATCGAGTCATTGAATGAGAAATTAAATAAAAATATTGAGTCGTTGAAGGAAGATTTAAATAAAAAATTAGACAACAACAGCCAGAAAATGGAGGAGAAAATGGACGATATCAGCAAGAAGATGGAGGAGAATTACGAGAAAATAAATACAAAAATAGACGGAGAAATAACAATAGTCAGAAGAGAGATTGCGGAAGTATACGAGAGGTGCGAACAATACAACCAGGAGTTGCAGCAAACTAGGGAAGAGGTCGATGGACGGATCAACAATCTAGAAGAAATTAACGAAGTCCGAATAGAATTGCTGAAGAAGATTAATCAGGACGAAATAAAGCGGGTACGGACGGACGTAGGAGAGAGAGATGTGAGGAAATAGACGCATCAGTAAACAACATACGAAACCTGACTGTCAATAACAAGGAAAAGATTGAAGAATTACGACAACGAGAGATCCTGCAAATACGAGAGGAACTCGAAACAATCCGTAACCGACCAGCACAGGGTCAATACCTACAAACTCTGGACAACCGCGATAATATAAATTTTAAGAACTATGAAAAGAACCCAATCGAGTTTCTGGAAAGGGTAGAAGAAAATTTGACCAGAATTCGAGAAAATAGATGGACCGTGATCCGCAGTTTAATAGACGAGTATTTTAAAGAAATACACGACAACTGGTGGATGGCAACCCGACATGAAATTCAAAGTTACGACGAATTTAAGACGCTATTCAGGGCCAAATACTGGTAGGAGTCCACTCAAAATATAGTGCGACACGACATATGTCACGGCAAGTACAACGCCAGTCGAGGGACAACTCCAACCTCTTACTTCCTTGGTAAGGTATGCTTGGCCAGAAACCTCGAACCACGAATACCGGAGGAATGCCTGGTCACAAAATTAGCGTATCACTACGAGGAGGGAGTGGCACGATCACGACAATGGGGACAGATAAAGACTATCCAAGCCATGGCGGCATTACTCGAAGACAATGAACACGAGGGTTATTATAAAAGAAGTCGTAAGAGGAACGATTATTACCAAGATAAAAATAACAATCAAGGTAATAACAACAACCCCACTTTCCGGAACTACCGAAATAATTATAATAATAATGTGAACAACAACGGCAAAAATAATTACCGACCAAACAATCAGGGTAACAATTACGCTGGCAACAATAATAACAACATGAGACGACCTCAATATAACAATAATAATCCCAACCGACCACATAAACAAGATGGGAATAATCAACCCCAACCATATAGAAGGGTTAATTACATACAAGCCAATAATGATCAGGGGAGGAGGCGATATTACCCGAGACGCCGAAGCTTTAATGGGCATGATGATGAGGAGTACCAGCACGAAGACAGGAGAAATTCAAGGGGCGGACAACGAAGGAGCCGAAGTATTGAAGGCGACAGCAGAGATAACGATTATCGACCCCAAGTACATTTCATGCCAACCAATGACCAAACTAATCATGGGGGACGGCCCGAAATGGATGAGAGAAATCAAACAAACACGCCGGACAGACGGGAGGAAGAGAATGAACTCTCTTTAAACGCACCGCGGCAGTGAGAAACCAACTAGACCCCTCACTGAACCATTCTATTGGGTACAATTACAAACAAAATTTAGATAAAACAATAACGATAATACGAAGTCATTATTTGAAGAACATCAGACAATGGTAAATACCAAAAATTAAATAACGGGTAAACTGCCAGTGTGGTTTTCTATTGTAACAGCGACAACATCGCTCATCTGTATTTTAATACGTACTATTAATATCATGCAAATACAATGTTATGTACACACCTTTATTTATTCTGGATAAAAGCATCAAGAGTCAGTTGTTTTCCACTAGAATGTTGCTTCTTTATTATTAAAGATCTAAACTGTCTAAAATGGTCATAATAAGCACACACTTCCGGATCTGAAGACTCCCCAATGTACGCGATAATTTCGTCCATGCTGTTTCTTATCGCTGATAATTTAGGGCCTCCTGTAACAGATGTTTCTTCATCGTCGTCATCATCTCCATCTTCTTGATCGTCGTGTAGAACAGATTCCGCGATCTCTTCCTGACTCAGGATTTGGTAGCCTGGATCACCCACTGTTCTATGTTTAGCCACTGTTCTATGTCATTCTCGTTTACGTCTTCACCAGCCTTCTTTACGGTTTCACAGAAATCGGATGTTTCAAATCCTCTGAAATCGTACTCCGGTTCACTCCCATTCAGTAACTGTGTCCACCCATTAGCCAATGTTGTTTCCTTCATCTCCTTCCATGCGGCAGCAAAATTAAAGATGGCGGACTTGATGTTGTATGCACGCAGATTTTGCAGCGTTCTAGCTCCTCTCGTGTCGTTTTCATGGTCTTGTTCATCCTCCAAGACAACCATCACCTCTTCAAGAAACTTCTTCTTGTACAGCCTTTTGCAGGCAACAATGACTCCTTGGTCCATTGGCTGTAAAATTAAAGTGGTGTTCGGAGGGAGGAAGACGCATTTTATTTTTCCGTCGTTGCTAACTAACTTCTCGGAGTTGCGATGGGCCGGTGCATTGTCCAGTCTCTTCTGTCTCTCCGTCTCTCCGGAATTTTCATAGTCTCTTCTTGAAAACGTCGCATTTCTGGCACAAAATGATTAAAAAACCAGTCTGAAAAAATACTGAAGGTAAACCAAGCATTTTTTGAACTTTCATAAATGACTGGCAACTGGTTCATTATGTTCTTTATCGCACGAGGTTTCTTTGCGTTTCCGACTATGACTGGAGTAAGTCGATGCAAACCATCAGCATTCGCACACAGTAGGGCAGAAAGCCGCTCCTTGTTGAGTTTACGGCCTGGTGTGCTAGTTTCATGTTTGTGTCCCAGAGTATTTTCAGGCACAGCACGAAAGTAGAGACCAGTCTCATCAGCATTGTAGAACTGAGACAAAATGAGACCCTCAGATTCGATCGTTTTCTTTATATGTTGACGAAAAGCCTCAACTTGTTCAGTGTCTGCACTCAGCGCTTCACCACATGTTGATCTATTTGTGATGGCATGCCGTTTACGAAAACGCCAAAGCCACCCATCACTCGCCTGAAATTGGATACCAATATGTTTCGCCAGTTTATCAGCAGCAGCCCGCAACTCCACACTACGAACAACGACGCCACTAGAACGTTGTTGAATAAACATCAAGTCCGCCATCTTTAATTTTGCTGCCGCATGGAAGGAGATGAAGGAAACAACATTGGCTAATGGGTGGACACAGTTACTGAATGGGAGTGAACCGGAGTACGATTTCAGAGGATTTGAAACATCCGATTTCTGTGAAACCGTAAAGAAGGCTGGTGAAGACGTAAACGAGAATGACATAGAACAGTGGCTAAACATAGAACAGTGGGTGATCCAGGCTACCAAATCCTGAGTCAGGAAGAGATCGCGGAATCTGTTCTACACGACGATCAAGAAGATGGAGATGATGACGACGATGAAGAAACATCTGTTACAGGAGGCCCTAAATTATCAGCGATAAGAAACAGCATGGACGAAATTATCGCGTACATTGGGGAGTCTTCAGATCCGGAAGTGTGTGCTTATTATGACCATTTTAGACAGTTTAGATCTTTAATAATAAAGAAGCAACATTCTAGTGGAAAACAACTGACTCTTGATGCTTTTATCCAGAATAAATAAAGGTGTGTACATAACATTGTATTTGCATGATATTAATAGTACGTATTAAAATACAGATAAGCGATGTTGTCGCTGTTACAATAGAAAACCACACTGGCAGTTTACCCGTTATTTAGAAACATGTTACTCACACCCCCTCTACTCATCCTTTGTCTTGCCGCCTACGGAAGGGTCCGAGCACGCACGCATGCGCAGGTACATACACTTTTCTTCCTATTCATTGTTCAGTTTGCTGTTAAAACGTACGGTTGCAGTCATAAATCATACTGCCAGAGTTAACAACAGCCAGGCAAACTGCTGTTGCTTACGCAGTAAACAACTCATAGATACCAAAAGCGTTCGTCCCGCCAGAAGTCAGGTATAACTTCGAATTTCGTTAGTGCGCGAATGCAAGCCGCAGGCCAAATTAGCGACCATGTTTTTAGGAGAAAAAGTGCGGCTTCTATTCGGAACAATACGGTATTTGCATGATATTAATAGTATTAAAATTTCAAGTGTTATAGGCCTATTTGATTTAAATATATCCTCAAAAAACAAAATTTGCGATTTAACGGACACCTCTCAGCCCCAATTAGTCCGTTAAATCGAGGGTTTACTGTATTAAAGAAAAGTAAATAGTCGAATTTGCCTTGTTAGCAGACGACACTAGTAAGCAATGTCTTAGAACAGTAATTTAATGAAAACTATGTTTAAACTGGCCACAAGCCACATCAAATTAAAGATAAGAAAATAAGCTATAATTTGGTAGTAATAGAATCCGAAATGGAATTGTAATAGTCAAGTAATTAACGTTAGCATCATTATTTTGGCAAGATTTGAACAAGTTCATGTAATAATAACAACAATGAGAACGAGTACAAAATACGACTCGGCAATGTTTATTTATAACATTACGTCATCATGACATAATTTTGTACCAATCACGAACGAGTTTAGTTAACGCAAATGAACCCTAGCGACGGTCAAGAGAATCCTATATAATCGATGACGCGCCAGAAAGACGGCTGGTGCCTAACCCATCCAAGAACCCGGCTTTCACTGAGCAAATCTGCCGCGAGGAAGAGCGCTTTCTATCGGCCGATATCACAGTCCAACCGGAGCCCATCTCCCCGGAGGAGGTCTCTGAGAGTATTGTTCAGCTCAAGCCCCGGAAGGCGCCTGGCCCGGACGAAGTCATGAATTCCGCCCTCCATCGTCTTCCGGAGCGAGGAACCCAGTTCCTCTCTGACCTGTTCAATTCATGCCTCAGACTGGACCATTTTCCGGTGAAATGGAAAACGGCTACCGTCATAGTGATACCCAAGCCGGGAAAGAATTCTTCTCGCGTGGAAAACCTCAGGCCCATCAGCCTCTTGTCCGCGACGTCCAAGGTTTTCGAGCGTCTGATCCAGCGTAGGATCCGCGACCATCTAGAAAGACTAGACGTGCTGATCCCCGAACAGTTCGGCTTTCGTGAGCTGCACTCCTCGACTCATCAGCTGATGAGACTCGTGGAATGCATTACCGAGGCTGGCTGCCAGGGCAAACAGACGACTGCGATCTTCCTAGACGTAGAGAAAGCCTTTGACCGCGTGTGGCACGAGGGTGTCCTTTACAAGCTCACGGAAGTCCTTCTTATTTGATCGGCAGCTTTCTGAGTGACAGTAGCTTCCGAGTGAGAGTAGACCACGCTCTCTCTAAGGGGAGGCGTATTACCGCTGGCGTCCCTCAGGGAAGTGTCCTTGGGCCTCTCCTGTTCTCGCTGTTTGTCAACGACACGCCCCGAGTTCCTGGAGTAAAATTGTCGTTGTTCGCGGACGACACTGCGTCTTTTGCCTCAGAGCCGAACGCGAGTTATGCGGCAGTTAAGCTCCAGCGCCAACTCGACGCGTATGTCGGGTGGACCGATGACTGGAGAGTTGCCGTTAACGCTTCCAAGAGCGCCGCGGTAATATTCTCGCGCAAACGTAAGCGGCCTCGGCCGCTTAAAGTAGGCCCCGTCGAGGTGCCCTGGACCAATAGCGTCAAGTGCCTCGGGCTCCACGTGGATTCCCGACTCACCTGGCGAACCCATACACAGTATATCAGACAACGCGCTTCGGCGCAACTCAGTAGACTCTGGCCCGTGCTATCTAATCCGGCAATGACCCCCCGGCTAGCTAAGCTCATAGTTAACACGTACGTGTTGCCCGTGATTACCTACTCCTGTCCTGTTTGGGGATACATGGCTCGTGGTCATAGAACAACGCTCCAGCGCGTATTCGACCGGGGACTGAAGCTCGCGTGCAAAGTCCCCCGGAGGTACTCTTCTCGTCTTTTGAGGAGAGGACTCGGTGTCCGCTCTCTTGATGACACCGTGAGACGCCTGGCGCGTAGATTCTATGTTCGTTCCGACAGAGTGACCCACAATTCCCTCATTGCCGGACTTGGTAAATACACCCCGCGACCAGGTGAGTCCTGGAAGCGACCTCGTTTACTAGTCCCGGTGGTATAATCCACCAATCGCAGGTCGCTTCAGACCCCCCCCCCATAAGTAGATAAAAAGTATATAACGAAATCCAACAGACCCAGTGGCAGGAGTCCTTTCTGAGACTCGGGACACTGCACTACTCGCGACCCGCACAGGGTCAATACCTACAAACCGTGGACAACCGCGATAATATAAATTTTAAGAACTATGAAAAGAACCCAATCGAGTTTCTGGAAAGGGTAGAAGAAAATTTGACCAGAATTCGAGAAAATAGATGGACCGTGATCCGCAGTTTAATAGACGAGTATTTTAAAGAAATACACGACAACTGGTGGACGGCAACCCGACATGAAATTCAAAGTTACGAGGAATTTAAGATGCTATTCAGGGCCAAATACTGGTCAGAATCCACTCAAAATATAGTGCGAGACGACATATGTCATGGCAAGTACGACGCCAGCCGAGGGACAACTCCAACCTCTTACTTCCTTGGTAAGGTATGCTTGGCCAGAAACCTCGAACCACGAATACCGGAAGAATGCCTGGTCACAAAATTAGCGTATCACTACGAGGAGGGAGTGGCACGATCACTACAATGGTATAGTGATCGAAATTTTAAAAAATTTTAATTTCTCGATCAAGTGGCACGTTCCCACACTCGAGTCGACGGACACAAGCCCAGGTCGTAAATAATGACGAATTAGGGACACGTCAGACCCGACGCCAGTGCGAAGACAAGGAAAAAACGTCTGTGTACAGCACACAATAAGAATTTGAGGAGTGTCATTGACAGCTCGATGTTTGTTACAATTTACAGCACCTAGCAAACGAAACAAAGACTTCGTCCAGCTGCCGAGTTACGCGGAAACGAAATGGAATGCCTGCTGTGGAGGTGAGTTGTAACGAGCACATATATGAAAGGCTTCACTCTGCTACAAAGGAGTACAGAGCAATCTCGACAAACAGATAAACAATAGAACGTAAACTCAGTGAATACTGCAAGTGCACCCTGCACAGCGTGAAAACAAACCTTTGACAGCTAACTGAAATTTACAACTAGAAAGCGTGGGATGCGACTAGAGTCGACTCCAACGAAGGGTTGATAATCGGCGGAACGAACAACGAATAACTTGAACAATTAACCAGGACTCTGCAGTCTGTTAACAAAAGATAGGTCAGAACCTTGACAAAGTCTAAACAAAGGTTGACAGACAGCCGGGGAATTGCTCTAGTTTCTCAGAATCCGTACCACGTTCGTCACATGGAATACTCCGGGGATGACGACGACCAACCAGCGTTAAGCATCTTCTAAAAGAACTCGTGGAGAGAGTAAGAAGGGTTCGGACGACGAATCGGGAAACAGAGGATGAGATCTGCAGAGGAGTAGGAATTTGAAGAACCAATCACGGATCCGAAAGGGCGCAGAAATCGAGAATTTGGACTTATGGGTAGTATGTTTTAATAAAACTGTTTTGCGAAGACGCGGAGCGGCAGTCTACAAGTCAATCGGTCAGAAATTAATAAGTCAGTAAGTACGACGGTTGGTTATAGTCGGAACGGTAATACAGTTGGTGATAGAAACAGTTTGCGCGACCTACCGAACTTCCAACTCGGTGAATTCATAAGTGAACTTAGACATACGATATAGTCTCAATTATACGCAAGTCCGTTCGACAATTGTATATATTCTGATAAACTACAGTGCGCACGGGATTTGAAACCACAATCGACACGAACATAATAACACACGTGGTTAACATTCCAAAGTATAACAGTGAGTGACATTCCAAACACTCTTACATTACAATGAGTCGCTATGTTGAAAATTTAACTGAATGAACTATACCGAACACAATTAAGCACATATGATACACTACATCCAGATAGACGGAACAGTTAATCATGAACACGAACACGGCAAACTCTCAAGAGTAATTCAGCTTAATGACGATATTAACATCTTTATATTCGAACTCCAAACACTCGACATCAGCGGGGTACAACAGCACCATACACATAACGGGAGTGAAGTGAAGTGATGTGCCCTTCATAACAGTGATTAAGACGCGCGACGAGTCCTGCAGCAGATGTCATCTCACACCGGCGGAATATTGGATAAACACTTTCACAAGATAAGCTTTTATGTCTATTAAATCTTAGTAATATATACTACTGCACTGTCTCCTCTTTTCAAAGAGCAGACCCCAAGAGGTTATATATAAATCATAAATTTTATAAAGCAATATTAACGTAATTCATCATCTGAGAATAATGAATGCATTTAGGTAGGGATAAAATATATTTGATTGTTTATTGTTCGTATATGTTTTGTATATGTATATTATTTGCTGCATTTGGATGTAACATATGTTTGTGTTTTCAGGAAACAACGTACGAATTGTATTTTGTTATTATGTGTTTTTTTATATGTATGTATTCGCAGGACATAGTAACTTACTTAAATAACATGTATAATAAATAAGTAATTATTTTATATGTAATCTTGCGTTCATTATTGCAATTTAACCTTGATTTATTTCATTCTAAGCATTTCACAAAGAGTCTCAAAAATTATGCTAAGTATCAATGGACACAACAAAATCGACCATTGAAATGTCCGATTAACAGACTTATAAATCATATCGATTTAACAACTGTGTTGAGTCTAATCTGACGAATATAAACTATTTTATATGTGTATTAAAGTTAACGTCCATCATAACTCTGTTTAATTAGTACACGAAGTTTATGAGACACAATTCAATTCATAATTGGATAATTCAATAATACTTACAATTAGCATAATTACGCTCAATATAAATGGTACGGCAACCTAATTACTTAATTAATTGCCACTCCCGTTTATAACACTAAATGTAAATGGCTCCCAAGGAACGTGGGGCATAACAAGGTTAATTAGAGTCAAGTTGTTAAATGTAAATGCTGCCCAACGCGTGGCATTATAAAAGACATTAATGTTGTAAATGGCGCCCATCGCATGGCAAAAGAGAGCAGGCAGTAGTATCTAGATTAATTAAAATAATATAGTACATAAGATAATTAGCGTGTAAGGTTAGCTTGACTGGTAACTGGATGATAACGCGAAGCAAAGCTAAAATGGCTAGAGGTAGTTCAGACAGCATGGACTTTGACGTTAACAACCAGTTAGGCGCAACCGACAACGGCGAAGAAAATTCATCAGTCGAACCAAATATGACTGAGGAGACGTCAGAAGTCAGAGCGCGGGGACAGGAGTCACAACAACCACAGGAGTCCCAGCAACCACATGAAGAGGCGTCACTGCGTTCACTGCTGATGGACTTCATGCGCACACATAATGAAAGCTTCAAAGTAATGAACGAGAGGTTCGATAAACAGGAAGAAAAATTAGAAGAAAATAAGAGGGAACAGAACGAAAATATTGCTGTAACTAAGGAAAATTTAGATAAAATGAACGAAAAATTAGACAATCACAAGGAAGAAGTCAAGCGACAGATGGCCGAACAGCTCGCGCAGATACAATCGGAAATGCGTGACTACAAAGCCAGTTGCGACGACAAGATAAGCGAAGTCTTGAAGAAACAGGAGGGCGCTACAAGAGAAATAAAAGATGACACCACTAAGAAATTTGAAGAAGTGTGGGAAACCCGAGAATCGGACCGTCGAGAGGTCAAGAACCTTGTCCAGAACACACAATCCAGTATAAAGAAGGTTCACAATAAGTTAGAGCTACATATCAATAATAATCAGAAGAAACAGGAAGAACTGAAGACCGAAATATATCACACACTTCGACAGCAGCAACAAGAGATAGGTGAAGCCAACAACACACTCCAACAAAAAATCGATGAAGTAGACGGCCGACAAAAGACGACCGAACAGAAACTTGACAAAAACGTCAAAGAAAAGACGACCCACATTCAAGAACTAAGGTGTCAAGTAGAGAGACTGCGGCGACAGATCACCGATGGGGAGTCTGGGCCTAACAGGACAGTCAACGGACATGTACAAGTGGAGCTGAAGTATGACGGAACCGACAGATTCCCGATGGAGTTCCTGAAGGAATTGTCGGAGTTTCAA
Source organism: Magicicada septendecula (assembly GCA_034769895.1). Classification (NCBI taxonomy): domain Eukaryota; kingdom Metazoa; phylum Arthropoda; class Insecta; order Hemiptera; family Cicadidae; genus Magicicada; species Magicicada septendecula. The sequence continues at coordinate 248,043,427 of CM068367.1, read as the reverse complement.
GAAACTTATTACCCAAACAGTGACATCAAATGGATCGGTAAACACCTAGAGAAGGACGCGAGTATATGGTGGCGTGTAATCTGGGACCAAATAAACACCTTCGAAGAATTCAAGGAGGCGTTCACATTGAAGTATTGGGGGTTGGAGCGACAGGACATTATCCGTGACAACCTCGAGTACGGAAAATTTGAATGGCACGGACCGGTTACGGCTATCTAATATATTGAACGAATCCTTTTAGAAAGCCGACAATTAACTCCCGCATTGACCGACCGCCAACTGATAAGGAAAATCTCGAGGCACTTTGGGAGGGATTTGCAGATCGCCGTTATCACACGCGGGATCGTCACAATACCCAATTTTGAAGCCTTGATCACTGAATATACGAGCATTCAGTCAAACAGTGCAGGCAACAGGCGCACGCAATATCGGATAACTAACGAAAGGGAAACCGGAACCAGCGAGCGACCCAGTGGGAACTTTGTAAACAAAAACGAGGGTGAGAGAAAACCCGTTTGGCAGGGAAGGCCACATGGTGGTAACCGTTATGAAAGTAAACAATACGGAGGGGTGAACACTGTTGAGTTCATTAACTCTAAGCCTAGCACCAGCCAGGCTGCCGACGACAACAACTCAAGGTCGAATAATGACCAGAATAGCAAAAAAAAACACCCCTGCACAGCGAACGACATAGTTTTTGACAACAAAAACAACCTCACGAATAATGTCAATATCTTATTACCATTACCAGACCTGAGGGATGACCTGCTGCATGAATACGACGAGGACATTACTAAACAGATATTAAAATGTCCCGAAGTACTCATTAAATTTAACAATAACATTAAAGTTTTGGCACTTATCGACACCGGCTCAGTTATTAATGGGTTGTGAGAAGAGTGGTTCAATGCAAATAAAAGGGACATTGAACCATATGAAATTTTACCCATGACGAATTCTCTAATTTAACAGTGAGTGAGAATAATAAATGGTTAAGATTAAACTAAAGAAACTGTACATTAAGTCGATAAAATATTAATAAAATCAAACTAAATAACAAAGAAAACTCTTGGTCCATATACGAATAACCAACTATATACAAACCCAAAAACAATTAATACAAAAACCATTATGAAACAAAAAGAATTTTGTGTGAATAACAATATCTAAAGTTAAAAAATAGTAAGTACAACTCATACGAATGATGAGATATAACTATTAAATATAAAAAGAAATTTTGTAAGAAAGAGATACAAAATTCTAAAAGAGTAAGAACAAATTACACTCATAATTTGAGTGAACTCTTACATAAAAGAATTTGAAAGTAAATGGAGTACAAAGGTGTAAACTTTCTCAAACTCTCCAGAGACAAAGCAAAAAGAACATGTTCCAGTAAGGAAAGAGAACAACCAATATTAAACAATTGAATAATTTAATGTTACCAGAACAATATATTAATAAATGTTAAAAGTGTTAGAAGAAGGAAAGTAGCAAGTCCTCATAAAAACCAGTGTTAATAAAGAGAAAAAACCCTCAATAAACTATCACAGCTATAAAAACTATACTATAGTTTGTATTGTAATAGTGACTATGCTAACTATGACCACTATTATAAACAATGTAAATGAGGCAATTTAAGACAAAAATGATACAGAATTTCAAACGAAAAAGAGAGAAGAAACCATAATATTTTATAATTTAATCAAAATAAATTAACCAAACTCACAAAGAAAATAATTTGATAAAGATGAAACAATGAAGGACCACCTAAGTAGAAACCAAGTATTAAGACCAGAAACCAAAAACCCTGGTACCATGATGATAATATTGTTGTAATAACCACTATTATAGTGATAAGTGATAAAGAAATAATTAATGTTATGCCATGAGTAATAAAATAACTCATTGAATACCAAATGGAAAAACAAATCTATATAAATGATGATTACTATGTAAACAAGATAAAAAGATGAAATGTATATTATACCACATACCTAAACCACATAATATGGAATAAGCTTTAATAGAGAAGAAGAGTCAAGTGTATAAAAGTATTAATTGATATAAAATATTATGAAGTGAAGAATCCAAGGATGTTTATTATTAGTCAAAAGAGACTACTTTTACTGATTATTTATTTTTATGACTGGATGTAGAAAAATTCCATCAGTCTTATATTTTGAGCAGAGATGATGCCTCTGGGCTCAATTAATTGAAGTATTGGACAGCAGGGATTGAAGCCAAAAGTGCCACTCTGAACTGTTCCAACTCATATGTTAGGGAATGTTAGGGAGTAAACATACAGGTGAGGAAGCACCAAATAAGAAAAGATATAAAATGATAATGTTATACACAAGATTGATGATTACTTATTAAGGAAAAAAGAAGCTAATGAAGGAGATACATATCATCTGAGAGAAAGCAACGGTGGAAAAAGAAGGTATATAAAGTGAAATCACGAAGAAAATATGGTAAATAAAAAGAATTAGTAGTAATTATTTCATCCATACTAAGAGTATGATCTGAACTAATCACTTTTACAGGAGAGCATATGTAGCATAACAGAATTATCAGATTAAAATTTTAACTTAATACAACATGAGCAAAGAAGAAAATGTCAACAGTGAGTGAGAATAATAAATGGTTAAAGATTAAACTAAAGAAACTGTACATTAAGTCGATAAAATATTAATAAAATCAAACTAAATAACAAAGAAAACTCTTGGTCCATATACGAATAACCAACTATATACAAACCCAATAAAACAGCAGTATACCCAGTAGGTTGGGGGAGCAGTAAAAAGGAAAGAAAAAAGATAAAAAGGTAAACACAAAAGGGAAATTTATTAAATTAAGAAGCAGAGAAACCCCAAGACACGAAACCAATAACAAGTTAACAAAGAGCTGTAAATAAACATTAAATGAAACCGAATATTCAAATAAGATGCATTGAATTAATGCCACAAAGACTTGAAAACACAAGAGGAGGAATTTACTTATATAATAAGAAAGAAGAGACAAAATATGTCAAGGTTCCTAAAAAGAACATAGAAATAAGAAGAGCTATTCCCAAAATGTTGATAAAGGAATACATACCCAATTGAAACTAAATTAAAACCCATATATGTTAGACCCAGTAACTCAAGTTACAGGATACAATACAATTAAAACTAAATTGTAAACTAAGTATAAGTCTAATGTAAAAGCAAACCAAAAGACTACCATAGTGTAGAAACCACTAAAAAGACTACCATAGTGTAGAAAATATAAAGTGAAGTGATATAATAAAAGTTAGAAACTACAGTGAGTGTAGTGAACAACCCAGTTAAAAAATCTATAAAAAATATTCAATGAAGGAGTTGAAAAAAATGATTTAAAAGGACTACCATGAGTGTAGAATGATACTAGAAAAAACATAAGAATCAAAGACAGCCTAATGACTGACAATATTATTAGTAATGAGAGTGTTTAAAATTATATATAAGAAATATTATTACTAATAAGATGTTTTAATTACAGTTAAATAAGTTATAAGAAGGACATAAATACCAAAGGACAGTTCATAACTGAGAGTATGACTAATAATATGTTTTTATTTTTTGTTAATCAAATTATATATTAGATAAATAAGGATAATAGATAAGGTATTTTGTTATAATTAAATAAGACAGTTAAGGAGAATAGGTATAAGATATTTTTATTATAATTAAGGGATATAAAAAAAAATTAGTAGATAATAAGATGTTCTATTGTATTCAAAATGTTAAATCATTTTCAAGTGTGTTAAGGCAGAGAAGGCAAGTAGGTAATAGGAATGTTGTATATTTTTTTATTAAATTGTAAACCATATAAAAAGTATAAGGCAAACTAACACACCACAATAGAAAAACAAACCAGCATTGTGAATCAAAATCATCTATCATAGAGTCAAACTCAAATAAATAAATTCAATCAAACATAATATAATGAGTAGAATCTAGTCTATACAACACAAAGATTTGAAAATGTAATCAGTACAGATACAGATAATAACAAATGTAATGACAAAAGAAGAAAATTAACTTTATTTGGAAATAAGTAAAACTAGGCCTAAAGAGTACTCAACTCAAATAAAAAGTAAATTAATCAATATTGGTGTATTATAACAACAAATTATTAACAACCAGCAATAATTATGGAGTGAGTAATATTATTTCATGGAAATATTAACATAAAAACACTTGTAAACCATTTAAATACTAAATTTGTAAAAAATATAAGGCCTACAATAAATATCAAAAATTGTAAATTTTAGGCTTATCTGAACTTAAAACAGACCCAGTTATATATCAAATTATGTAAAATTAACTTTAGAATATTGCTGAATAGTTAGATTTTCGTAAAATTAATAAATAATTGAGTTACAGCAATAAATAGGAAAACTTGTTATGTATGTTTAGAAGTTGAAATCAAATCCAAGACATGTAAATTTATTAAAAAAACAATGGGAAGAGGAAAATGACATTTTATAAATTACCCCAAAACGACGAATTTCAGTCATCAGTCTATTGTTAATCAACAAAAATTACTGACGGAAGACCAAAAAAAATATAAATTAGTGAAAAAACATTGAGTGCAACCTCAAAAAGTGTAACAGAGGTTACCAAACGAAATCTAACACCAACATTTGATAATTAACACCAAACTAATTCAGAACAACTACAATAATAATACCAGTTACGAGAATGAGAAAGCAACCACCATTTTGAGGAAATTTTAAACCATATTAGCTGGAAACGAACTCAACATATTTGAACACAGAACACTGCACCAACAAACAATCACAGAACGACATCGCCGAAGAGGGAAGAACACTTCACACTATTTTCCAGGGATACTACAACTTCGCAGAGAAAGGAATTCTCATTTATTTCTGAGGGAGAAGATCAAACAAACGTCGGCATTGCTTAGCAGAAAGTCGAGGTGACGGCGGCCATACTGGATTTACTGCCAGCGACGGAACACCGCCTTACCGAGTCAGTGACGTCATTCTACGAATGGTTCGATTTTATTTTAATAAATTGACAATTTGCATAATACTGTTATTTTTTTCAGCAATAATAATTTATTTTAAAATAGTTGTAAGCAGTGGTGTAGTGGAGCCGGAGCGGTGCTCCGGCACAGCTTTTGAAGGCGGAGCGGCGCTCCACCTATAGATAATGGAACATGACTACTTACATTTTGTTTTTATTGAGTTTTAGCTTGATTATTTTTTTTTAATTCATAATGATTTGAGTTAAACTCAATGGTAATGGTACTTGTACAATAGGACACGATGTTCTCAGAGACCTATTATGTCTTTGTCTTTCCCCTCCAGTCCCGCTCCCTCCACCCGACAATCGGCTGTCGTCTGCAGTCTACACTCAGTCACACGTTCGCTTTGCTGTGTGTAGTGAATTCTGATCGGGACGGTCTGGTGCGTGTATAACCTCAACCTGCGCTTTTGATCGTGGTTTTGGTACGTTGAAAGTGCTATTTGAGTGCCAGAATAAGTGAATAACTGTTTCTTATAGTTTTAGCGAGTGTAACGTCCTCCTTTGCTCCAGAAACGTCGCGATTACACCCTTATAAGTTATAACTATAATGGTAATAAACTAATAACTATTATCTTTGTGAAGAATTTAAGTCATTAATACTATGTACTGTATTTTTGTTTTGTGAAGTCATGGAGGCTAAACCTAAACAAACAACTATAACTTCATTTTTGTGTGCCCCTAATAAACTCGCCAATCATCATAGTGTACATATTAATGAGACCTTCAAAGATGGTAAAACAGATGAACCCAGAACCTCTAAGGACAAACAAAGTCAAACTCAGTGGCCCGCCATTTGGATGGAAGACATGTGGGATAGAAAGAAGGCGGCTTTTCCTTGGATTGACTCAAAAGAAGGTAAATTAGGATGTAAAATATGTTTTGAGGTAAATAATCTGGGGGCCTTTAAAAAAGAACATGTTTCTTTGTCTCGTGAGTGGCGCTCTTATCAAGTTAGCTGTTATGGTTCAAACAGAACAAACCAACTTAAATCACTAAGGAAAAAAATTGTTGAACACAAGCAGTCAAAGGCACACAAAACTGCTCAAACAATTGTTGACACTTCAAACAAAACTCCTATGAATCAAGTGATTGATTCTATAAATGCAGCACACCATGAGTCAACAAAGGCTATTTTTAGGTCAGCATATTTTATTGCTAAGAACGACCGGCCATATAACGATCATTTTGGTTTACTTGAATTGCAAAAATTAAATGGAGTAGACATCGGCATAGGCCTTCACTCAAGGTACAGTGCAGTAGAAATTATAGATCATATTTCAAAGGAGATGAAATTGCGAATTTTAAACAAGGTTAAGGAAATTTCTGGGAAAATTTCACTTATCATTGATGAAGCTACCAGCATCAGTTGTAAGTCGGTGCTAATTGTTTACTTAAAATGTGAGATAAGTAAAGAACAGCCCCCAAGCACTTTATTTTTAGACCTAGTTGAGCTTGCTGACCAAAAGGCCGACTCTGTTTTTAGTAGTGCACTAAAGTGCCTTGACAAATATGGCTTTGACAGTGAGTTTTTAAAACAAAACTTGATTTCTTTTACAAGTGACGGGGCTAGTGTCATGCTAGGAAAGCACTCTGGTGTGGCAAAAAGGTTTTTATCTTTGTACCCTAATATTATCATATGGCACTGTATGAATCACAGACTGGAATTAGCCATTGCGGACGCTGTAAGTGAAGTAGCCGGAGTAAACCATTTTCAAGCATTCATGGACAAACTTTACACTTTGTACAGTACATCTCCAAAAAATAAGCGAGAGTTGAAAGAATGTGCACAAGAGCTTGATACTCAAATGAATAAGATAGGTAGAATTTTAAGCACGAGATGGGTAGCTAGTAGTTTCCGTACTGTTTCAGCTGTATGGTTTGGTTACCAAGCCTTAGCCATCCACTTTCCAAAGCAATGAATGACCCTGATAGAACACCAGTTGAAAAAAGCAAGTATAATGGTTTGTTGAAGAGGCTGACTTCTCATAATTTTTTACTAAACTTAGCCTTTATGTTCGATGTTCTCGCTGAATTGGCTTTGTTGTCTGAAAGTCTGGAAAACAGAAGCACGTCTGTTGTATTTGCAGACAAACTGATACATACATCAGTCAGGTATCTGGAATCTTTAAAGGAAAAGCCAGGGACAAGAGTACTGGAAGCACAAGTCGCCATGAAAGACGGTAGTTTTGCTTCTGTTAAGTTAAATGATAATCCAAAAATCGTATCATTCAATGGCCAGCAATTGATTTCTAGTGTAATCAATAACTTAAAACACAGAATGTTTGCGACTAGCTTAGAAAAAGAAGAAGTCGAGTACGAGTACGAGGAGCTTTTAGATGACTTTAAAGCATTGGAACCCGAGTACTGGCCAGCTGAGATTCCTTCTTTGTTTGGCCAAACTCAAGTGGAGCGGCTTTGCAAAAGATTTAAGCTGAACATCAGCAAAACTGTGATTGCCTACAGGGATTACTTGGACAACAGCAGACGGGTGCCTGATGGACTGCAAGAACTACTAAACTGCACTAAAATAATACCCTGCAGTTCAGCTGACTGTGAAAGAGGTTTCAGCAGCATGAACAACATAATCACACCATCAAGAAACACATTGACAGTAAGCCATGTCTCAGCTCTATTGTTTATAAAACTCCAAGGTCCACCTCTGCAAAAATGGGAGCCTGAGCCATACGTCATCACATGGTTGAGGAGCCATCGATCAGCAGCTGACACAAAAACGAGAGTAGCAGACAATCCAAACAAAGAAGAAACTAAGGTTAAGGGTGATGCATTTTGGAGTCTACTTTAGATGTCGTCACACAATTTTCATGTTTCTGTATCTCAAAGAAATTATATTTTCTATAACCTTGTATGATGTTTATAACTTGGTACTTAAAAACACTAAATAGGCTAAAATAAACAATTATTATTTGTTCATACCAATCAAAGAAGAAACTAAGGTTAAGGGTTGACAATAACAAAATGTTATCGTCGACAATAACATGAACATACTACACGTACACACAAAAGGCCGAAAACTAGACACTCTAGAACAATTAGAAATATACAAACACACAAAAACAAATAAAAACGACATCCTAAACGAACAGACAAAATTCAAATCGCACGCATTATTCGAACACATCTCACCACACACACACAGCTTCAATCTTTCGAAACACTATCTCGTCGCCAACAACAAGACGAGCAGCGCTACTAACGACAGCCTCTGATGAAGCCTTCTATAGGTGAAAGCCGGTTTAGGCTGTAAGGTAAAACTTTACGTTTTTACTTATAAAAAACTTAGTGTTCCGAGTCGTCAATATTATAGTGATATTTAGTTAAGTAACGGACACGTCAAGGACAACAAAATCCAAGAAACAATTATTATTTGTTCATACCAATTTATGTTAGCCACCACACCACTGGTTGTAAGCATTGTATCTTGTTCCTTGCCCTCTCTGACCATTTCGACAGTTAAAAGAATCCGAAATAATTAATTTTGTAAACATATACTTTGTCATTTTGTTCACTAGTGACCCGAGCGGAGCTCAACTAAAGCCTGGTCCACGCGCATCAGAGTGGCGCATAATTTCAAATGTTAAAAAATAAACATCTTAATTAATCAGTTACAAGCGTTTATATTTATTTGTGTAGTAAAAACTAGTTTATTATTTCTTCTAAAAATTATTTAGTCATTAAAGAAATATACGAGAAGGAAGAAGAAGAACAGCAAAGTTAGAAGAGAGGATAATAGATCCAACAACATAAATAGATTATCTAGAGAAACAAATATTTTCAAAACACAGAATCTCATTTATTTAATCGAAAGTAATTGAAAAACATACAATTAATTAATTAATTAAAAAAATTTATAACTAACAAAAAGTTTTTATTATCAACACATTATTTATCTTTTATTTGTAATTTGGTTTAATTACAAATTGGCGCCCAACGTGGGGCTGAAAATAGGAGTTAATAGATTTATAAAATAAGGACAATTCGTCCAGTTTCCTATTTTAGCTCGGCAGCTGTCAACAGGTCAGAAAAAGAAACAAGATGCACAGGAGGGCGACATCAAAGAAAAGGGCGGTGGAGGCCGAACAGGAAATAGATATGAAGGATAAGGAGGCGACACCTGTGGAAGATATAGAATCGAGATTACCTCCAGCAGAACCAACCGAACCAGAATCCCAAGGGAAGCAACCCGACAAGCCAACACGAACAGAGAATGTGGAAATGAAAGAAATGTTCAGGCTAATGATGGAGGAAATAAAAACCGACAGTAAGAAGTCAAGGGAAGAATTAGCCCAGCAAATGAAGGAAGAGTTAAGGGAAAATAGTAAGAAGGCGGAAGAAAGCAGTAAGCTGTTAAAGGAAGAATTGGGTAATAAAATTGGAGATACCAATAAGAAGATCGAAGAAAATAGTAAGAAGCTGGAAAATGATAACCAACAATTGAAGGAGAAAACGGATAATAACAGTAAAGAAATGAAGAGTGATAACCAACGATTGAAGGAAGAGTTAAGGGAGAACAGTAAGAAGATGGAGGAGAAGGTGGACAAAATAAAAAACGAAAATAAATTATTAATGGAGGAAAATATTAAGAAGATCGAAGAGAAAATGGAAGAAAATATTCAGAAAATTGAGGAGAAAATGGAGGAAATAAAGACTGACAATAAACAGTCGAAGGAGGAATTAACCCAGATAAGCCAAAAACTGGAAGAGACCAACAAGAGGATGGAAGAAACAAGTCAGAAAATGGAAAGCAATAATCAACAATTAAGAGAAGAATTGAAGGAGACGAACCAAGAGAATATGAACCGATTAGATGGAAGGATGGAAGCATTGAAGGAAGAATTGGGTCAAAAGATAGCTGAAAACAACGAAACAATCAGCAGGAAAGTAGAAGAGGAAATAACGGTAATCGAACAAAAGATTACAAGGGCTGACAAAAGATGGAGTCAGACGGAACGAGAAGTACAGAGTATCAAGACCGAAATAAATACTAAGGTTGCCAACATCGAAGAAACGAATAGGAAGACTTTAGAGGAAAAACTGAAGGAAACACGTGAAGACTGGGAGTGAGTGCAGGACCGATTCACAGAAAAATGTGACGGCATTGAAGCTGCTGTGACCAGTATCAACAGTCAGGTGCGACAGAATCAAACAGATATAGACCTGTTCCATAGTCGACCGACAAGCATTACCAGTTGTCCTAATAACGAGAATCGTGAAGGTATTAACTTCAGGTTTTATAAAAACAAACCTATGGAGTTCCTAGCCAGAATCGAAGAGTACTTCACTAAACACAGAGGCAATTGCTGGAGAGAGAATAAAGAAGTACTGGACGAATCCTTCAAGGAGATAGCTGATAATTGGTGGATGGCGATAAGAGATGAAGTGACCGACTACCAACAATTCAAAAGGCTATTCAAGGCCAAATATTGGTCTGAATCGACACAAAATATCGCCAGAGACGGGATCTGTCATGGAAAATATAACCCGTATGGAAACCAGACGCTAACGGCATATTTCTTGGGAAAGGTGTGTGTGGCCAAACATTTAGAGCCCCGAATACCGGAAGAATGCTTGGTCAGCAAGCTCTCATACCACTATGAGGAAGATATAATAAGAGCTAGAAGAAACAGTCAAATAAAGACTGTACAAGCAATGACCGAACTATTAGAAATGTATGACCACGAGGATTACTATCGCCAAAGTCGCAGGAGATACGAGAGGCCGGAGACAAGGAATAATGCAAATAATACAAATAATAATAATCGGCAGAACGGTAGCAACAACAATAATTATAACTCCGCAAACCGGAATAATGCCGAATGCAATGATAACCCTCGTGGTAACAATAATGTTACTAGATATAATAACCATAATAATAATAATGTTCCCAGAAATAATAATAATGAGGGTAACAATAATAATAATAACCATCCGCACAACAACAACGGTTATTATAACAACCGTAATTATGTTCCAAATGGTCAGAGAAACCCCAACCCCCCTAATAACAATTATCATGGTAATTATAACAGAAATTACCTGAATGGAGGTAACAATAATAATTACAGGACATATTGACCCCATATTAACTACATCAGAGCGGAAGGCAGTGGACAGAGGAGATACCAGCCTCAACGAAGGAGCCGATACTACGAATATGAAACCTTTCAAGGAAGTCAGGGAAGTAATCGTTACAGAGAGTATGAACCCAGACGCAGTTCAAGCCTGGACAATCAACGAAGACTACCTGTAACGGAAGCCCAACAGGACGATCGTGCTGAACCAAACGAAGCAGTTTCAGGACTCCAAGTTGATGCTGCTAACAGCCTAATCCGTAATGATGCGGATCATTTAAACGAACGGAGGCAGTAATAAACCCCAATAACCCTTTACCGCTCCAATCTGCTGGGTTTGGCCAAGAGATAAAACCGAGAGAAGAAGAAAAAAATTTTACAATAATATATAATAATTATTTGAAAGATATCCGTAAGGACTTGCTAGAAGAAAACGAAATTAACATTAATAATAATGACAACGAAATCATATATATAATTGCAGAAATCCAGAGCATTTCTGTTCCCATAATGATAGACACTGGAGCAAATGTCTCTATAATAAATCATAATGAATTGGACCGGATACAGCAGGAATGAATGCCACAAAAACTTACCAGTACTACCTATTAATAATATTGTGCTTGTAGGAGCTACCGGCCGACAGAACAAAACCATAAGAAAACAGGTATCCTTAAGTGTCCACAGTCAGGGCGTTAGTGTGGATATGATATTTCTTTTTGCAGCCGGATTACCTTTCAACATCATGATAGGGTGTGACATATTGCGTAGGAACTCAGCAGTTATCGACTTGTGCCGAGGGAAGGTATCACTCTTTTCTGAAGGTTCGACCTGGGTAGCCAATTTAACTAACAACAAACAAGATGTTAGACTCCAAACAACTTATCGACCACAAGAATAAAGTGAATTACTTGTCAAACTACTCGTCAAACAACGAGCCAGTACATCATAATACGGAGGATGACCTATGGCCACAAAAAATTCAGGAGATACGTGACTTCCAGTGCCACAATACCACCGAGCAATTAGATGAAAACCAGCTGAATCAATTAGTCAACATATATGAAAAATATCGAGCTGTATTTTCGGACGAACCTGGAAAGATCAGGAACTACCAATGTTCCATACGATTCAGAGAACCGGTAGAATTCAACCGAAAGTCATATCCCATAGCACAATCTTTGAAGGAAGCCGTACGCACAGAGATCCAGAACATGATTAGTAAGGATATTATCGAAAGCAGTCAGTCGCCATACACTAGTCCAATTGTGGCTATACAAAAGAAGAATGGGAAGGTAAGACTTTGCCTTGACGCACGTGAGATAAATAAAATGATTATTAACGATCGTACCTCACTTGGCGAAATTGATGAGATTTGAAGAGATTCCACGGAACGAAGTTTATTACTACGTGGGATACCGTGTGCGGGTATTGGCAGGTGGAGTTGCACCCAGCAAGCCGGCAATACATGGCGTTCATCTTCGAAGGGCGCAACTATCAGTTTAAGAGGTTGCCCTTCGGGTTAGTGAACTCAGTAGCTGTTTTTGTCGCCTGTATGGATCAAATACTCGGACCAGAAGCGCTCCAATTCACGACTGTCTACGTTGATGATCTCCTAATAACATCAACCAATTGGGAAGAACATTGTTACCGTGTGGAGCATGTCTTGAAGAAGCTGGCTGAGAATAATGTTACCCTTAAGCTAGACAAGTCCAAGCTTATAGCTAAAGAAGTACAATTTTTGGGTTTCCAGTTGAACAGTCAAGGAATAACACCGTCAACAGAAAAGGTAGATGCCATACAACATTTCCCTGTACCGAAAAACAGAAGGCAACTACAATCATTTTTAGGCCTGTGTAACTACTACAGGAAGTTCCAAAATAATTATTCCGAACTGACGGCCCAATTTCAGTACCCGTTATCGTCCAAGAATAAATGGCGATGGGGTCAAGAACAAGGCGAAACCTTCAAATCAATTAAGGAGAAGTTCTTAGAAGCAGTAATGCTTAACCATCCAGATTTTAACCGACCATTCTTCCTAAACTGTGACGCTAGTAACATTAGCTTGGGATCAACATTGTACCAAGAAGACGAAAGTGGAAACCATCTAGTAGTGAGCTTTGCTAGCAGAACCCTTAACCAGTGTGAAAAGAACTACAACGTGACGGAAAAGGAACTGCTAAGTGTAGTCTTTTCCTGTGGGAAGTTTCGGACGTATATTCTCGGATATCCAGTGACCGTTCGAACAGATCACAAATCTATATCATTTCTTAGAAGATGCAAGTTAAGCCATGGTAGATTGACCAGATGGGTACTTGCCCTGCAGGAATACGATATACAGTGGGAGTATTCTCTCCAACCAAGATGACACAATAACCAAGTTTTATTGTATACACAATGAAATATTATTCATCAAAACATCCCTTGATGAAGAGATATGGAAGATCGTGATCCCTACTACAGTCGAGAAGGATATCATCCTGGATTATCATCTCCGATACGGTCACATGGGAGCCATGAAGGTGATCAAGGCGATAGAAGAGAATTGCCATATAAAAAATATAAATAGAAAGACGAGAAACTACCTCAAAACCTGTCTGATATGTCAATTGGTGAAAACCAACAATGAGAGAAAAGAGGGTATGATGATACCAATTACCTCACAAGCAAAACTGGAAAAGGTCTTTCTGGACATCTGTGGTCCATTTCCCCGCAGTGGCTGACGCCATCGATACAAATACATTATTATAATGATGGATCACTTCACGAAATTTATAAAACTGTTCCCGGTGAACAGAGCCACCACTTTGAAGACTCTAGGAGTGATAACAAATCATTATATTCCAGAGATAGGGAGCCCGGCATCCATAATCACAGACCATGGAACGCAATTTAAGGGTAGGAGGTGGAAAAACACTCTAAATACATTGGACATTAAGATGTACAAGACATCTGTCTACCACCCCAGCAGCGAGGGTACTGCGAGAAGTCGGAAGAATATTGCGGACTTATTGCCATAATCAACAAAGGAAGTGGCAAGAATATCTATCAGCTACTGAAGAATTCCTTAATTTGGCATATGACCCCGCTATAGGTACCACGCCATACACGGCAATGTATGAAAAACCGCCTCCAAGAGAAATACAAGACATAATAGAATTCTCCAGGATTCAAGAATACAAGTTCAACCGAATAAGGTTCTACAATAAATTGGCAGAAGACCAGGAAAGGCGCAAGAACAAGTATCAAAAGGCGATTAAGAAGATAATAAGCTATGAAGTCGGAGAAAGGGTACTATTGAAAAACAGGGAATTACCCAGTACTTTGGAAGGCATTACCAAAAGGTTGTTACTGCTGTATACCGGCCCATACCTAATTGTTAAAAATAATAACAACAATACGTATGTATTAAAAGATGTCAATTCAAATAAAGTAAAAGGAACTTATAATCAATTATCAATTAAAAAATATATAGAGGAGAGATAAAATTACAAAAAATAGTAAGACCAATGAATTGTTCATGATATCCGGGCTGTTTGGCCGTGGTCCATGGTTTATAACAAAACCAAACGTTTCGGCAGCTCCACTTGACGCGTTGAACAGCGCGACCAAGAAAAGTACTCCTCGCTCCGGGAGTCGAGTAAGAGCGGCGTTCGAGACGCCGTCCGGGCCAGGAGCTTTTCTTGGCACGAGTTCAACGAGCCGATCTGTGACCTCTTCCCTAGTAATGGGTTCGGGCTCCGTAGTGGTCGGAAGAGACAGAAAGTCTTCCACTTCGTTCTCGACTTCTTCGTCGAAGTCCCAGTCCATGGGCGGGTTAGGTGCGAACTGTCGCTCAAAACACGCGCCCAAGTACTCGGCCTTCGCCTCCGGGCGAGCCAGGATTTGACCGAAAGGTCCAGCAATGGCAGGGATGCGAGGCCGGCGCCTCTTCCCTACCAACGCCGAAGGTATCCGGTAAGGGCTACTTTCGTCCGATCCGTCCCCTGCCTGGGCCACGGCGAGTTCCCAACAGCGTCTCCGGTAGGCCTGCATTTCACGACGTAAAATGCCGGTCGCCCGGTTGTACGCTGCCTTGTCGGCCGGATCACGGGTCCGCTGCCAGCGACTCCGGAGGCGATTTCTCTCGCAAGCGAGAGCACTCGTCTCCTCTGGGATCCGCTGCCAGTGGGGCGTGACGCCAGGCTTCATCCTGGAAGACGCGTCGATCGCAGATACGACAGCCTCGTCAAACGCGGCAACTGCCTCGTCGACTTGGCGGAAGGTTTCGAGTGGTCCCGCGTCTGGCAATCGGCGACTTAACGCCG
Organism: Magicicada septendecula; assembly: GCA_034769895.1. NCBI lineage: Eukaryota > Metazoa > Arthropoda > Insecta > Hemiptera > Cicadidae > Magicicada > Magicicada septendecula. Next base: position 248,027,956 of record CM068367.1, on the reverse strand, counting down.
GGCCATAGCGATCCCATTCTACCACCTTCCTGACATCTCTGCGTACGACGTGCTGGGTAGCGACGTGTATCAAGATGGGGAGATGATCGGACGATAGTTCCGTTAGCGCGGACACATGGACCGGACAGTCAATTCCTTGAATCGCCGCTATGTCCAAGACATCGGGAGCCGCGTTGCGTTGTGAGGGGTAGAACGTAGGTTGGGTAGGCCCAATCACTTGTATCCTGCGAGAATCGGCAAACCTGCGTAAACGTTTCCCGTTTGGGGCAGTCAAGCGACTGTTCCAATCGCGATGTTTACAGTTCAGGTCGCCGGCCATGATGACCCTCCTGTGTGCATCGAACGCGACAGCTAGATCGGGGTGAAGGAGCTCTTTTTGCGGCGGTTTATACGCCGCTACCATCTGTACACCGCCTAGAGTGTTTAACAACTCCACAGCGGTGCCTTCGAGGTGAGTCATTGCAGGCAAGACGACTCGGTGATGCTCAAGGCTGAGCCTCACCGCGACGGCAGTACCGCCACCAGCAGTGCCCGGTCTGTCGTTTCGATAGCACACATAGTTGGCCAGTCGTAACCGACTCGCAGGAGTCAAGTGGGTCTCATTGAGAAGCACTACATCGGGTTTGAGTCGGGCCAGTAATTCTTGGAGTTCCTGGATCTTGTTGGACAACCCGTTGGCGTTCCAGGAAAGAATCGAGAGATCTCGTTTGAGGACCCGACTCATAGAAGACCTACACAAGTGGCGGCTTCCACCAAGAGCATGAATCTCTCAGTAATATCAGCAGTCTCCAAGCGGGAGCGGATGGACCTGAAGGTCTGGGCGACTTTGTTGAGATCGAACTCAGCAAGGAAGTCTTTGACGACCTGGTAGTCGTCAGGTACGGATCTTGAGGCAGATTGCCCGGAGACTGTGTGCGCGTAAGAGCGCCGAGGCTTGTCAATCGGGGGATTGGTGGAAGCCAGGGGTTTCTTGGGGCCAGGTGTAGCGCCTCTAGCGGAGGTGCTAGGAAGAGGGACAGATGCGATTGCGTCGGACTTCGCGCGCTGTGCAGGCTGTCTGGACTGTGCGGCCGGGTTGGCAGGAGCCCGGGATCTAGCGCCACGGGGCTTTCTATGCCGCTTCTTTTTGCCTGCGTTGGGAAACCGCGGGGGCGGGAGGTCAGGCGAGGCTGCTTCTAAAGCAGGGGCAGGATTTTCCGGTGCTGGGGAGGATTGAGAAGTCTCAGGCTCCACAACCGAGATGTTTTCTGTTGGCTGGGTGGTCTCACTTTTAGATGCCACGAGGTTACGGCGCTTTTTCGCCATAGGCGGGACAGGGGCCTATGAAGGAGCCTGAGTTGGAGGTGCCTGTGCTGCAGGTGTTTGCTTCGGGCCTTTGGTTCTTTTTTGTTGCCTGTTTGAGACTGTGGCGGAAGACACGGCAGTCGTAGCAGGAGGCGCAGGGCCTGGCTGCTCGGTTGCAGGTCTTGAACCAGCTACCGGATGCCTCGGTGGTGGCAGGCGCCCTTTCGGCTTTCGCCGCTCGAGCTCCTGCTGAAACACCGGACATGCCCGGTAGTTGGCGGGGTGACTCCCGCCGCAGTTGATGCATCTTTTGAATGCAGGTGCATCGCAAAGTTTGGAGGCGTGAGGGAGAGAAAACCTCACGCACGCCGGAGCGTTTGAGCAAGAGTCGGAGTGGTGCCCGAAGCGTTGGCACCTGTGACACTGAGGCAGAGCACCGGGAGCGCGGCTTCTTTCCACTTTTACGCGGAAACCAAAAAGCCGCGTAAGTGAGAGTAGGCTAGTGCCTGCCTCGCTATTCTCCACCAGGATGCGGACCAGAGGAATTGGACGCCTTGGTCCGGCAGGAGTAAACACCCGATGGACCGCGCGAACAGGATAGCCCAGCTCGCGCAGCTCATCGAGGATTTCCTCGAGAGGGGATTCCACGTCCACGCCTCTGAGGATAAGCGACAGAGGCTTCACGTGTTTGGGCGAGAAGGTGTGGTACTGGAATTGCTGGGATTCCACGTACGCCACGACACTGCGGTACACGTCCATTCCGCGGACAACGATCTTGACTGTGTCGCCCCCAAGGAGCTTCAGGTCAACGTTGGCCGGGGAAAGTCCGGGAGCCACTATCAATCGCCGGTAAAAACCGGTGACGTTGTTCACGCCGTGAACGTATACGGGCGGGATGCGACCAGAGGCCGGCGGTACTTGGGCACCGCCGGACACAGTCGGCCTCGCGCCGGATTCGCCATCGGCGGGGACAACTTCCATGGCGGACGCCGAGGAAGAGGTTGAGGACGATCGATTCCGCCTCGGTTTCTTAACCGGGCGCCCCCGTGGCCCAACCGCCACGAAAGCGTCGGTCTCGTCACCGGGCAGCGGAACCGACCGGGGATCGACTTGGTCCGCTTCCATCAGCGGAGAACACGGCGAATCGCTCGTGTGGGGCGGGGCAGTGGCGAGCGACTGCGTGCTCGATGACGCGCCCGAAGCGGGCATTTCCGCCATCGAGCGGGAGGTTCGTCGACCAGAGGCAGCCAGGCTGCCTCCGGCGGTAACCAGGGACCTAGGGTCCGGCCCGAGCCGGATCGCTTGCGGGGCTTCTGAAACGCTCAGGCTTACTACGAGCTGGGCAAATGACCGGCTTCGTTAGATACCTCTCCTTACCAAGAGAGGTGTCCACCGGCCTCTTTACCTAGGCGATATCCAAGCTCGCTTACCACTGGTGAGGGCTCGCAAGGAGCGTCCTAGGCAGCGCTACCTAAGAGCCTGAGCGTCAGCGGGCTAGATGCGCTGCGCAACCTTAAGCTCTGGCAGGCTATGTGCTTCCTCTTCAGCGGTAAGTTGGTGGTCCTGAAAAGGGTCACTTGGCTGGTGGCCCTTAGAAGGTCCGACGAACTCAGCTGTGTGTGCTGGCTACTCAGTTCACCAGCCAGCTGAGTTGTAGTCTTCTTTCTTCTTGTTGGCGAGCAGCAAGAGGGTCAAGATGTTGCTGTCCAACGGCGAAGCAGAAGGCAGTAGAGCAGCGGCTGAGAACAGCGAAAACTTCAGCGTCCAAGCTGGAGAGAGCAGTCCAAAGGAGAGGTCCTTCCTCGTCAAGAAGCTGAAGCGAAGTGGACCGCTGATCCGGACGTGGACCGACGTATGAATCGGCGGGGCGAAAGCATCGCATTAAGTACTTTATGGCATGGCGCGATGCGAGCCTCTCACACACCTTCTTGTTTCTGATTGGCCGATGATGCTGTTCTTACCTGTACGGGGGTTGTAATTAGTATAACAATTAGCACAGGTAGCATCGCGGGAAATCACCAGCCTTCCCCACAGTACTTCTCGGAAAACAAGTGAGTACCTAATGGCATAGCTTGGTGCGAGCCAATCATACACCATCTTTATTGTGATTGGCTGATGGTGTCATTTTTACCTGTACGTGGGACTTTGCTGAATTTATAAGTACAGGTAGCATGGCAGGACAGCTTTAGCCTATACCACAGTACTGTGGGCCTGTACGTAAACACCCGGCATGCAGGATTTTTATACCACTGATGATGGCAGCCAGTGGAGCTGCAGAAACGTTTGGTTTTGTTATAAACCATGGACCACGGCCAAACAGCCCGGATATCATGAACAATTCATCTGACACCGGCCGTGAAGCCTGAGGAATAGTAAGACCAACTTACACCAATCATTTGAAAAAACCATTATGAAACAAAAAGAATTTTGATGAATAAAATTACAAAATTCAAAAAATTTGTAAGTACAACTTACACCAAATATTTGAAAAACTATTATGAATAAGAAAAAAGAATTTTGTTAGAAAAATTACAAAATTCAAAAAATTTGTAAGTACAACTTACACCAATTATTTGAAAAAACTATTATGAATAAGAAAGAATTTAGTTGAAGAAAAAATTACAAAATTCAAAAAATAGTAAGAACAACTTACACCAAAATATTTGAAAACGCATTATATATAATGAAAGAAAAAAGAATTTTGATGAATAAAATTACAAAAAAAAATTGTAAGTATAACTTACACCAAATATTTGAAAAACTATTATGAATAAGAAAAAAGAATTTTGTTAGAAAAATTACAAAATTCAAAAAATTGTAAGGACAACTTACACCAAAATATTTGAAAAACCATTATAATGAATAAAAAAGAATTTTGTTGGAATAAAATTACAAAATTCAAAAAATAGTAAGACCAACTTACACCAAAATATTTGAAAAACCATTATAATGAAAGAAAAAAGAATTTTGTTAGAAAAAATTACAAAATTTAAAAAGTTTGTAAGAACAACTTACACCAATTAATTGAAAAAACCATTATGAAACAAAAAGAATTTTGTGTGAATAACAATATCTAAAGTTACAAAATAGTAAGTACAACTCATACGAATGATGAGATATAACTATTAAATATAAAAAGAAATTTTGTAAGAAAGAGATACAAAATTCTAAAAGAGTAAGAACAAATTACACTCATAATTTGAGTGAACTCTTACATAAAAGAATTTGAATGTAAATGGAGTACAAAGGTGTAAACTTTCTCAAACTCTCCAGAGACAAAGCAAAAAGAACATGTTCCAGTAAGGAAAGAGAACAACCAATATTAAACAATTGAATAATTTAATGTTACCAGAACAATATATTAATAAATGTTAAAAGTGTTAGAAGAAGGAAAGTAGCAAATCCTCATAAAGCCAGTGTTAAAAAGAGAAAAAACCCTCAATAAACTATCACAGCTATAAAAACTATACTATAGTTTGTATTGTAATAGTGACTATGCTAACTATGACCACTATTATAAACAATGTAAATGAGGCAATTTAAGACAAAAATGATACAGAATTTCAAACGAAAAAGAGAGAAGAAACCATAATATTTTATAATTTAATCAAAATAAATTAACCAAACTCACAAAGAAAATAATTTGATAAAGATGAAACAATGAAGGACCACCTAAGTAGAAACCAAGTATTAAGACCAGAAACCAAAAACCCTGGTACCATGATGATAATATTGTTGTAATAACCACTATTATAGTGATAAGTGATAAAGAAATAATTAATGTTATGCCATGAGTAATAAAATAACTCATTGAATACCAAATGGAAAAACAAATCTATATAAATGATGATTACTATGTAAACAAGATAAAAAGATGAAATGTATATTATACCACATACCTAAACCACATAATATGGAATAAGCTTTAATAGAGAAGAAGAGTCAAGTGTATAAAAGTATTAATTGATATAAAATATTATGAAGTGAAGAATTCAAGGATGTTTATTATTAGTCAAAAGAGACTACTTTTACTGATTATTTATTTTTATGACTGGATGTAGAAAAATTCCATCAGTCTTATATTTTGAGCAGAGATGATGCCTCTGGGCTCAATTAATTGAAGTATTGGACAGCAGGGATTGAAGCCAAAAGTGCCACTCTGAACTGTTCCAACTCATATGTTAGGGAATGTTAGGGAGTAAACATACAGGTGAGGAAGCACCAAATAAGAAAAGATATAAAATGATAATGTTATATACAAGATTGATGATTACTTATTAAGGAAAAAAGAAGCTAATGAAGGAGATACATATCATCTGAGAGAAAGCAACGGTGGAAAAAGAAGGTATATAAAGTGAAATCACGAAGAAAATATGGTAAATAAAAAGAATTAGTAGTAATTATTTCATCCATACTAAGAGTATGATCTGAACTAATCACTTTTACAGGAGAGCATATGTAGCATAACAGAATTATCAGATTAAAATTTTAACTTAATACAACATGAGCAAAGAAGAAAATGTCAACAGTGAGTGAGAATAATAAATGGTTAAAGATTAAACTAAAGAAACTGTACATTAAGTCGATAAAATATTAATAAAATCAAACTAAATAACAAAGAAAACTCTTGGTCCATATACGAATAACCAACTATATACAAACCCAATAAAACAGCAGTATACCCAGTAGGTTGGGGGAGCAGTAAAAAGGAAAGAAAAAAGATAAAAAGGTAAACACAAAAGGGAAATTTATTAAATTAAGAAGCAGAGAAACCCCAAGACACGAAACCAATAACAAGTTAACAAAGAGCTGTAAATAAACATTAAATGAAACCGAATATTCAAATAAGATGCATTGAATTAATGCCACAAAGACTTGAAAACACAAGAGGAGGAATTTACTTATATAATAAGAAAGAAGAGACAAAATATGTCAAGGTTCCTAAAAAGAACATAGAAATAAGAAGAGCTATTCCCAAAATGTTGATAAAGGAATACATACCCAATTGAAACTAAATTAAAACCCATATATGTTAGACCCAGTAACTCAAGTTACAGGATACAATACAATTAAAACTAAATTGTAAACTAAGTATAAGTCTAATGTAAAAGCAAACCAAAAGACTACCATAGTGTAGAAACCACTAAAAAGACTACCATAGTGTAGAAAATATAAAGTGAAGTGATATAATAAAAGTTAGAAACTACAGTGAGTGTAGTGAACAACCCAGTTAAAAAATCTATAAAAAATATTCAATGAAGGAGTTGAAAAAAATGATTTAAAAGGACTACCATGAGTGTAGAATGATACTAGAAAAAACATAAGAATCAAAGACAGCCTAATGACTGACAATATTATTAGTAATGAGAGTGTTTAAAATTATATATAAGAAATATTATTACTAATAAGATGTTTTAATTACAGTTAAATAAGTTATAAGAAGGACATAAATACCAAAGGACAGTTCATAACTGAGAGTATGACTAATAATAAGATGTTTTTATTTTTTGTTAATCAAATTATATATTAGATAAATAAGGATAATAGATAAGGTATTTTGTTATAATTAAATAAGACAGTTAAGGAGAATAGGTATAAGATATTTTTATTATAATTAAGGGATATAAAAAAAAATTAGTAGATAATAAGATGTTCTATTGTATTCAAAATTTTAAATCATTTTCAAGTGTGTTAAGGCAGAGAAGGCAAGTAGGTAATAGGAATGTTGTATATTTTTTTATTAAATTGTAAACCATATAAAAAGTATAAGGCAAACTAACACACCACAATAGAAAAACAAACCAGCATTGTGAATCAAAATCATCTATCATAGAGTCAAACATAATATAATGAGTAGAATCTAGTCTATACAACACAAAGATTTGAAAATGTAATCAGTACAGATACAGATAATAACAAATGTAATGACAAAAGAAGAAAATTAACTTTATTTGGAAATAAGTAAAACTAGGCCTAAAGAGTACTCAACTCAAATAAAAAGTAAATTAATCAATATTGGTGTATTATAACAACAAATTATTAACAACCAGCAATAATTATGGAGTGAGTAATATTATTTCATGGAAGTATTAACATAAAAACACTTGTAAACCATTTAAATACTAAATTTGTAAAAAATATAAGGCCTACAATAAATATCAAAAATTGTAAATTTTAGGCTTATCTGAACTTAAAACAGACCCAGTTATATATCAAATTATGTAAAATTAACTTTAGAATATTGCTGAATAGTTAGATTTTCGTAAAATTAATAAATAATTGAGTTACAGCAATAAATAGGAAAACTTGTTATGTATGTTTAGGAGTTGAAGTCAAATCCAAGACATGTAAATTTATAAAAAAAACAATGGGAAGAGGAAAACGACATTTTATAAATTACCCCAAAACGACGACTTTCAGTCATCAGTCTATTGTTAATCAACAAAAATTACTGACGGAAGACAAAAAAAAATATAAATTAGTGAAAAAACATTGAGTGCAACCTCAAAAAGTGTAACAGAGGTTACCAAACGAAATCTAACACCAACAATTGATAATTAACACCAAACTAATTCAGAACAACTACAATAATAATACCAGTTACGAGAATGAGAAAGCAACCACCATTTTGAGGAAATTTTAAACCATATTAGCTGGACACGAACTCAACATATTTGAACACAGAACACTGCACCAACAAACAATCACAGAACGACATCGCCGAAGAGGGAAGAACACTTCACACTATTTTCCAGGGATACTACAACTTCGCAGAGAAAGGAATTCTCATTTATTTCTGAGGGAGAAGATCAAACAAACGTCGGCATTGCTTAGCAGAAAGTCGAGGTGACGGCGGCCATACTGGATTTACTGCCAGCGACGGAACACCGCCTTACCGAGTCAGTGACGTCATTCTATGAATGGTTCGATTTTATTTTAATAAATTGACAATTTGCATAATACTGTTATTTTTTTCAGCAATAATAATTTATTTTAAAATAGTTGTAAGCAGTGGTGTAGTGGAGCCGGAGCAGTGCTCCGGCACAGCTTTTGAAGGCGGAGCGGCGCTCCACCTATAGATAATGGAACATGACTACTTACGTTTTGTTTTTATTGGGTTTTAGCTTGATTATTTTTTTTTAATTCATAATGATTTGAGTTAAACTCAATGGTAATGGTACTTGTACAATAGGACACGATGTTCTCAGAGACCTATTATGTCTTTGTCTTTCCCCTCCAGTCCCGCTCCCTCCACCCGACAATCGGCTGTCGTCTGCAGTCTACACTCAGTCACACGTTCGCTTTGCTGTGTGTAGTGAATTCTGATCGGGACGGTCTGGTGCGTGTATAACCTCAACCTGCGCTTTTGATCGTGGTTTTGGAACGTTGAAAGTGCTATTTGAGTGCCAGAATAAGTGAATAACTGTTTCTTATAGTTTTAGCGAGTGTAACGTCCTCCTTTGCTCCAGAAACATCGCGATTACACCCTTATAAGTTATAACTATAATGGTAATAAACTAATAACTATTATCTTTGTGAAGAATTTAAGTCATTAATACTATGTACTGTATTTTTGTTTTGTGAAGTCATGGAGGCTAAACCTAAACAAACAACTATAACTTCATTTTTGTGTGCCCCTAATAAACTCGCCAATCATCATAGTGTACATATTAATGAGACCTTCAAAGATGGTAAAACAGATGAACCCAGAACCTCTAAGGACAAACAAAGTCAAACTCAGTGGCCCGCCATTTGGATGGAAGACATGTGGGATAGAAAGAAGGCGGCTTTTCCTTGGATTGACTCAAAAGAAGGTAAATTAGGATGTAAAATATGTTTTGAGGTAAATAATCTGGGGGCCTTTAAAAAAGAACATGTTTCTTTGTCTCGTGAGTGGCGCTCTTATCAAGTTAGCTGTTATGGTTCAAACAGAACAAACCAACTTAAATCACTAAGGAAAAAAATTGTTGAACACAAGCAGTCAAAGGCACACAAAACTGCTCAAACAATTGTTGACACTTCAAACAAAACTCCTATGAATCAAGTGATTGATTCTATAAATGCAGCACACCATGAGTCAACAAAGGCTATTTTTAGGTCAGCATATTTTATTGCTAAGAACGACCGGCCATATAACGATCATTTTGGTTTACTTGAATTGCAAAAATTAAATGGAGTAGACATCGGCATAGGCCTTCACTCAAGGTACAGTGCAGTAGAAATTATAGATCATATTTCAAAGGAGATGAAATTGCGAATTTTAAACAAGGTTAAGGAAATTTCTGGGAAAATTTCACTTATCATTGATGAAGCTACCAGCATCAGTTGTAAGTCGGTGCTAATTGTTTACTTAAAATGTGAGATAAGTAAAGAACAGCCCCCAAGCACTTTATTTTTAGACCTAGTTGAGCTTGCTGACCAAAAGGCCGACTCTGTTTTTAGTAGTGCACTAAAGTGCCTTGACAAATATGGCTTTGACAGTGAGTTTTTAAAACAAAACTTGATTTCTTTTACAAGTGACGGGGCTAGTGTCATGCTAGGAAAGCACTCTGGTGTGGCAAAAAGGTTTTTATCTTTGTACCCTAATATTATCATATGGCACTGTATGAATCACAGACTGGAATTAGCCATTGCGGACGCTGTAAGTGAAGTAGCCGGAGTAAACCATTTTCAAGCATTCATGGACAAACTTTACACTTTGTACAGTACATCTCCAAAAAATAAGCGAGAGTTGAAAGAATGTGCACAAGAGCTTGATACTCAAATGAATAAGATAGGTAGAATTTTAAGCACGAGATGGGTAGCTAGTAGTTTCCGTACTGTTTCAGCTGTATGGTTTGGTTACCAAGCCTTAGCCATCCACTTTCCAAAGCAATGAATGACCCTGATAGAACACCAGTTGAAAAAAGCAAGTATAATGGTTTGTTGAAGAGGCTGACTTCTCATAATTTTTTACTAAACTTAGCCTTTATGTTCGATGTTCTCGCTGAATTGGCTTTGTTGTCTGAAAGTCTGGAAAACAGAAGCACGTCTGTTGTATTTGCAGACAAACTGATACATACATCAGTCAGGTATCTGGAATCTTTAAAGGAAAAGCCAGGGACAAGAGTACTGGAAGCACAAGTCGCCATGAAAGACGGTAGTTTTGCTTCTGTTAAGTTAAATGATAATCCAAAAATCGTATCATTCAATGGCCAGCAATTGATTTCTAGTGTAATCAATAACTTAAAACACAGAATGTTTGCGACTAGCTTAGAAAAAGAAGAAGTCGAGTACGAGTACGAGGAGCTTTTAGATGACTTTAAAGCATTGGAACCCGAGTACTGGCCAGCTGAGATTCCTTCTTTGTTTGGCCAAACTCAAGTGGAGCGGCTTTGCAAAAGATTTAAGCTGAACATCAGCAAAACTGTGATTGCCTACAGGGATTACTTGGACAACAGCAGACGGGTGCCTGATGGACTGCAAGAACTACTAAACTGCACTAAAATAATACCCTGCAGTTCAGCTGACTGTGAAAGAGGTTTCAGCAGCATGAACAACATAATCACACCATCAAGAAACACATTGACAGTAAGCCATGTCTCAGCTCTATTGTTTATAAAACTCCAAGGTCCACCTCTGCAAAAATGGGAGCCTGAGCCATACGTCATCACATGGTTGAGGAGCCATCGATCAGCAGCTGACACAAAAACGAGAGTAGCAGAAAATCCAAACAAAGAAGAAACTAAGGTTAAGGGTGATGCATTTTGGAGTCTACTTTAGATGTCGTCACACAATTTTCATGTTTATGTATCTCAAAGAAATTATATTTTCTATAACCTTGTATGATGTTTATAACTTGGTACTTAAAATCACTAAATAGGCTAAAATAAACAATTATTATTTGTTCATACCAATTTATGTTAGCCTAATTTAAATATATAAAATGTCCATTCATTTATACCTGAAAATTTTTAATTTTGACACCCACCACCCCATCCCCGAAACTGAAATGTAAATTTGTATTAATATTAATATGTTATTTAAAAATGGTGTTACATAAAAATGTTCAATATTACGAATAATTAATCTGATAGTTTCAATTATTACTATAAAAGGTATTAGTACTGTGGGTGTACCGTGTACCCACAAAAATTTGAATTTTTCCTCAAAATAGCATTGAAAACCTTTTAACATGTAGCAGTAAAAACTGTATTCAGAGAGCCTCAAAATTCACCATTTTGTTCCTGATTTTCAAAAAATTTCAAGGGAGGGTCCCCGGCCCCATGCTTAATGGGGGGGGGGGGTATTCCATACCCCCAGTACAATTAGCCCCCCCGAATTATCTTCTGCATACGCCCCTGCTAAGAGCTCCGGAACAGCTAATTTTAGCACTACACCACTGGTTGTAAGCATTGTATCTTGTTCCTTGCCCTCTCTGACCATTTCGACAGTTAAAAGAATCCGAAATAATTAATTTTGTAAACATATACTTTGTCATTTTGTTCACTAGTGACCCGAGCGGAGCTCAACTAAAGCCTGGTCCACGCGCATCAGAGTGGCGCATAATTTCAAATGTTAAAAAATAAACATCTTAATTAATCAGTTATAAGCGTTTATATTTATTTGTGTAGTAAAAACTAGTTTATTATTTCTTCTAAAAATTATTTAGTCATTAAAGAAATATACGAGAAGGAAGAAGAAGAACAGCAAAGTTAGAAGAGAGGATAATAGATCCAACAACATAAATAGATTATCTAGAGAAACAAATATTTTCAAAACACAGAATCTCATTTATTTAATCGAAAGTAATTGAAAAACATACAATTAATTAATTAATTAAAAAAAATGTATAACTAACAAAAATTTTTTATTATCAACACATTATTTATCTTTTATTTGTAATTTGGTTTAATTACAAATTGGCGCCCAACGTGGGGCTGAAAATAGGAGTTAATAGATTTATAAAATAAGGACAATTCGTCCAGTTTCCTATTTTAGCTCGGCAGCTGTCAACAGGTCAGAAAAAGAAACAAGATGCACAGGAGGGCGACATCAAAGAAAAGGGCGGTGGAGGCCGAACAGGAAATAGATATGAAGGATAAGGAGGCGACACCTGTGGAAGATATAGAATCGAGATTACCTCCAGCAGAACCAACCGAACCAGAATCCCAAGGGAAGCAACCCGACGAGCCAACACGAACAGAGAATGTGGAAATGAAAGAAATGTTCAGGCTAATGATGGAGGAAATAAAAACCGACAGTAAGAAGTCAAGGGAAGAATTAGCCCAGCAAATGAAGGAAGAGTTAAGGGAAAATAGTAAGAAGGCGGAAGAAAGCAGTAAGCTGTTAAAGGAAGAATTGGGTAATAAAATTGGAGATACCAATAAGAAGATCGAAGAAAATAGTAAGAAGCTGGAAAATGATAACCAACAATTGAAGGAGAAAACGGATAATAACAGTAAAGAAATGAAGAGTGATAACCAACGATTGAAGGAAGAGTTAAGGGAGAACAGTAAGAAGATGGAGGAGAAGGTGGACAAAATAAAAAACGAAAATAAATTATTAATGGAGGAAAATATTAAGAAGATCGAAGAGAAAATGGAAGAAAATATTCAGAAAATTGAGGAGAAAATGGAGGAAATAAAGACTGACAATAAACAGTCGAAGGAGGAATTAACCCAGATAAGCCAAAAACTGGAAGAGACCAACAAGAGGATGGAAGAAACAAGTCAGAAAATGGAAAGCAATAATCAACAATTAAGAGAAGAATTGAAGGAGACGAACCAAGAGAATATGAACCGATTAGATGGAAGGATGGAAGCATTGAAGGAAGAATTGGGTCAAAAGATACCTGAAAACAACGAAACAATCAGCAGGAAAGTAGAAGAGGAAATAACGGTAATCGAACAAAAGATTACAAGGGCTGACAAAAGATGGAGTCAGACGGAACGAGAAGTACAGAGTATCAAGACCGAAATAAATACTAAGGTTGCCAACATCGAAGAAACGAATAGGAAGACTTTAGAGGAAAAACTGAAGGAAACACGTGAAGACTGGGAGTGAGTGCAGGACCGATTCACAGAAAAATGTGACGGCATTGAAGCTGCTGTGACCAGTATCAACAGTCAGGTGCGACAGAATCAAACAGATATAGACCTGTTCCATAGTCGACCGACAAGCATTACCAGTTGTCCTAATAACGAGAATCGTGAAGGTATTAACTTCAGGTTTTATAAAAACAAACCTATGGAGTTCCTAGCCAGAATCGAAGAGTACTTCACTAAACACAGAGGCAATTGCTGGAGAGAGAATAAAGAAGTACTGGACGAATCCTTCAAGGAGATAGCTGATAATTGGTGGATGGCGATAAGAGATGAAGTGACCGACTACCAACAATTCAAAAGGCTATTCAAGGCCAAATATTGGTCTGAATCGACACAAAATATCGCCAGAGACGGGATCTGTCATGGAAAATATAACCCGTATGGAAACCAGACGCTAACGGCATATTTCTTGGGAAAGGTGTGTGTGGCCAAACATTTAGAGCCCCGAATACCGGAAGAATGCTTGGTCAGCAAGCTCTCATACCACTATGAGGAAGATATAATAAGAACTAGAAGAAACAGTCAAATAAAGACTGTACAAGCAATGACCGAACTATTAGAAATGTATGACCACGAGGATTACTATCGCCAAAGTCGCAGGAGATACGAGAGGCCAGAGACAAGGAATAATGCGAATAATACAAATAATAATAATCGGCAGAACGGTAGCAACAACAATAATTATAACTCCGCAAACCGGAATAATGCCGAATGCAATGATAACCCTCGTGGTAACAATAATGTTACTAGATATAATAACCATAATAATAATAATGTTCCCAGAAATAATAATAATGAGGGTAACAATAATAATAATAACCATCCGCACAACAACAACGGTTATTATAACAACCGTAATTATGTTCCAAATGGTCAGAGAAACCCCAACCCCCCTAATAACAATTATCATGGTAATTATAACAGAAATTACCTGAATGGAGGTAACAATAATAATTACAGGACATATTGACCCCATATTAACTACATCAGAGCGGAAGGCAGTGGACAGAGGAGATACCAGCCTCAACGAAGGAGCCGATACTACGAATATGAAACCTTTCAAGGAAGTCAAGGAAGTAATCGTTACAGAGAGTATGAACCCAGACGCAGTTCAAGCCTGGACAATCAACGAAGACTACCTGTAACGGAAGCCCAACAGGACGATCGTGCTGAACCAAACGAAGCAGTTTCAGGACTCCAAGTTGATGCTGCTAACAGCCTAATCCATAATGATGCGGAGCATTTAAACGAACGGAGGCAGTAATAAACCCCAATAACCCTTTACTGCTCCAATCTGCTGGGTTTGGCCAAGAGATAAAACCGAGAGAAGAAAAAAATTTTACAATAATATATAATAATTATTTGAAAGATATCCGTAAGGACTTGCTAGAAGAAAACGAAATTAACATTAATAATAATGACAACGAAATCATATATATAATTGCAGAAATCCAGAGCATTTCTGTTCCCATAATGATAGACACTGGAGCAAATGTCTCTATAATAAATCATAATGAATTGGACCGGATACAGCAGGAATGAATGCCACAAAAACTTACCAGTACTACCTATTAATAATATTGTGCTTGTAGGAGCTACCGGCCGACAGAACAAAACCATAAGAAAACAGGTATCCTTAAGTGTCCACAGTCAGGGCGTTAGTGTGGATATGATATTTCTTTTTGCAGCCGGATTACCTTTCAACATCATGATAGGGTGTGACATATTGCGTAGGAACTCAGCAGTTATCGACTTGTGCCGAGGGAAGGTATCACTCTTTTCTGAAGGTTCGACCTGGGTAGCCAATTTAACTAACAACAAACAAGATGTTAGACTCCAAACAACTTATCGACCACAAGAATAAAGTGAATTACTTGTCAAACTACTCGTCAAACAACGAGCCAGTACATCATAATACGGAGGATGACCTATGGCCACAAAAAATTCAGGAGATACGTGACTTCCAGTGCCACAATACCACCGAGCAATTAGATGAAAACCAGCTGAATCAATTAGTCAACATATATGAAAAATATCGAGCTGTATTTTCGGACGAACCTGGAAAGATCAGGAACTACCAATGTTCCATACGATTCAGAGAACCGGTAGAATTCAACCGAAAGTCATATCCCATAGCACAATCTTTGAAGGAAGCCGTACGCACAGAGATCCAGAACATGATTAGTAAGGATATTATCGAAAGCAGTCAGTCGCCATACACTAGTCCAATTGTGGCTATACAAAAGAAGAATGGGAAGGTAAGACTTTGCCTTGACGCACGTGAGATAAATAAAATGATTATTAACGATCGTACCTCACTTGGCGAAATTGATGAGATTTGAAGAGATTCCACGGAACGAAGTTTATTACTACGTGGGATACCGTGTGCGGGTATTGGCAGGTGGAGTTGCACCCAGCAAGCCGGCAATACATGGCGTTCATCTTCGAAGGGCGCAACTATCAGTTTAAGAGGTTGCCCTTCGGGTTAGTGAACTCAGTAGCTGTTTTTGTCGCCTGTATGGATCAAATACTCGGACCAGAAGCGCTCCAATTCACGACTGTCTACGTTGATGATCTCCTAATAACATCAACCAATTGGGAAGAACATTGTTACCGTGTGGAGCATGTCTTGAAGAAGCTGGCTGAGAATAATGTTACCCTTAAGCTAGACAAGTCCAAGCTTATAGCTAAAGAAGTACAATTTTTGGGTTTCCAGTTGAACAGTCAAGGAATAACACCGTCAACAGAAAAGGTAGATGCCATACAACATTTCCCTGTACCGAAAAACAGAAGGCAACTACAATCATTTTTAGGCCTGTGTAACTACTACAGGAAGTTCCAAAATAATTATTCCGAACTGACGGCCCAATTTCAGTACCCGTTATCGTCCAAGAATAAATGGCGATGGGGTCAAGAACAAGGCGAAACCTTCAAATCAATTAAGGAGAAGTTCTTAGAAGCAGTAATGCTTAACCATCCAGATTTTAACCGACCATTCTTCCTAAACTGTGACGCTAGTAACATTAGCTTGGGATCAACATTGTACCAAGAAGACGAAAGTGGAAACCATCTAGTAGTGAGCTTTGCTAGCAGAACCCTTAACCAGTGTGAAAAGAACTACAACGTGACGGAAAAGGAACTGCTAAGTGTAGTCTTTTCCTGTGGGAAGTTTCGGACGTATATTCTCGGATATCCAGTGACCGTTCGAACAGATCACAAATCTATATCATTTCTTAGAAGATGCAAGTTAAGCCATGGTAGATTGACCAGATGGGTACTTGCCCTGCAGGAATACGATATACAGTGGGAGTATTCTCTCCAACCAAGATGACACAATAACCAAGTTTTATTGTATACACAATGAAATATTATTCATCAAAACATCCCTTGATGAAGAGATATGGAAGATCGTGATCCCTACTACAGTCGAGAAGGATATCATCCTGGATTATCATCTCCGATACGGTCACATGGGAGCCATGAAGGTGATCAAGGCGATAGAAGAGAATTGCCATATAAAAAATATAAATAGAAAGACGAGAAACTACCTCAAAACCTGTCTGATATGTCAATTGGTGAAAACCAACAATGAGAGAAAAGAGGGTATGATGATACCAATTACCTCACAAGCAAAACTGGAAAAGGTCTTTCTGGACATCTGTGGTCCATTTCCCCGCAGTGGCTGACGCCATCGATACAAATACATTATTATAATGATGGATCACTTCACGAAATTTATAAAACTGTTCCCGGTGAACAGAGCCACCACTTTGAAGACTCTAGGAGTGATAACAAATCATTATATTCCAGAGATAGGGAGCCCGGCATCCATAATCACAGACCATGGAACGCAATTTAAGGGTAGGAGGTGGAAAAACACTCTAAATACATTGGACATTAAGATATACAAGACATCTGTCTACCACCCCAGCAGCGAGGGTACTGCGAGAAGTCGGAAGAATATTGCGGACTTATTGCCATAATCAACAAAGGAAGTGGCAAGAATATCTATCAGCTACTGAAGAATTCCTTAATTTGGCATATGACCCCGCTATAGGTACCACGCCATACACGGCAATGTATGAAAAACCGCCTCCAAGAGAAATACAAGACATAATAGAATTCTCCAGGATTCAAGAATACAAGTTCAACCGAATAAGGTTCTACAATAAATTGGCAGAAGACCAGGAAAGGCGCAAGAACAAGTATCAAAAGGCGATTAAGAAGATAATAAGCTATGAAGTCGGAGAAAGGGTACTATTGAAAAACAGGGAATTACCCAGTACTTTGGAAGGCATTACCAAAAGGTTGTTACTGCTGTATACCGGCCCATACCTAATTGTTAAAAATAATAACAACAATACGTATGTATTAAAAGATGTCAATTCAAATAAAGTAAAAGGAACTTATAATCAATTATCAATTAAAAAATATATAGAGGAGAGATAAAATTACAAAAAATAGTAAGACCAATGAATTGTTCATGATATCCGGGCTGTTTGGCCGTGGTCCATGGTTTATAACAAAACCAAACGTTTCGGCAGCTCCACTGACTGCCATCATCAGTGGTATAAAAATCCTGCACGCTGGGTGTTTACGTACAGGCCCACAGTACTGTGGTATAGGCTAAAGCTGTCCTGCCATGCTACCTGTACATGAAACCGCCGCGATGCAACATACCAGTGGGTGAGCTGCGGGCACTAAGAACATTAAGGCGGGATGAATCTATCATCATATTACCGGCGGATAAGGGGAGCGCTACGGTTGTAATGAACACTGATGACTACCAAAGGAAGATCGGAGAACTGCTGGACCCAGAAACCTACAAGAAACTGCGAAGAGATCCGACCGCGGTGGTCCTTAAAAGGACCGATTTTCTGGTTAAGCGGTCTTCCTTGGAGCCTGATGTGAAGGCAGCCGTCCGGTGTTCGGAAGCCCTTCCACCTAGGCTTTATGGGCTCCCCGAAATCCACAAGCCGGACGTCCCGCTCAGACCCATCGTCAGCGCCATAGGGTCTCCAACCTACCATCTGGCTAAACACTTGACTGAGCTTCTCCAGCCACATATAGGTGGTACGGAGTCATATGTGAGGGATTCGACCCACTTTCTTGAAAGGCTCGGTGGGTTGTCATTGCGGCCTGGAGACATAATGGTCAGCTTTGACGTGGTTTCGTTGTTCACCATGGTGCCCGTGGATGATGTCCTTGGCCACTTAGCTAACCTTTTTCCGGCAGACATTACAGCGCTTTTCCGGCATGTTCTAAAAACTACATATTTTCAGTACGGCTGTGAGTTCTTTGAAATGATTGATGGTGTGGCCATGGGGAGTCCACTCAGTCCTGTGGTGGCGAACGTTTATATGGAAAGGTTCGAGCAGCGGGCAATTTCATCTTTTCCGTTGAAGCCGAGGTGCTGGTTCCGGTATGTTGACGACACATTTGTTATCTGGAGCCATGGGGAGGATGAACTCGGCAGGTTCCTGGCACATCTCAATCAGGTTCACCCACGGATACAGTTTACCGTTGAGAGGGAGACCGACAATCAGCTGGCTTTTCTGGACGTGTTGGTTCTTAGAAGGACCGATGGCAGCCTCGGACATAAAGTTTATAGAAAACCGACGCACACTAACCGCTATCTCCATAAACAGTCAAACCACCATCCCAGCCAGAAGAGGGCGGTGTTGAAGACTTTGGTGGACCGGGCTAGGAGGATATGCGAGCCCCGGTACCTCGATGACGAGCTGCGCCACCTCGAACTAGCGCTGCAGGCCAATGGATATTCCGTCGGGGAGGTGAGACGAGCGGTCCCGGCTGAGAAGAACAGCCAGGCCGGAAGTGGATTCACGGGAGACCGTCGGTTTCGCGGCGTTACCCTACATCCATGGGGTGACGGACCGCATTGGTAGGCTGCTCAGTCGGCACAGTGTGAGGCCAATATTCAAGCCGACAAGGAAGATCCACCAGTTCTTGAGGCCGACGAAGGACGTCCGAGACCCGCTGTCATCGTGCGGTGTGTACGGAGTTCCCTGCTCATGCGGCCAGGTGTACATTGGTACCACGAAGCGCAGCGTCCGCACACGCGTGGGTGAACACAGCCGTTACTGTAGATTGGGACAGCCGGAGAAGTCTGTCGTAGCCGAGCACGCGCTCGCCAATGCCGACCATCGGATCCGTTTCGATGAGACGAAACTCTTGTCAGCGGTGAGTGATTACTTCCCTCGTCTCCATATGGAGTCTGTCTTGATTCAGAAGCATGCTGCGATCGCTATGAATCGGCGGGGCGAAAGCATCGCATTAAGTACTTTATGGCATGGCGCGATGCGAGCCTCTCACACACCTTCTTGTTTCTGATTGGCCGATGATGCTGTTCTTACCTGTACGGGGGTTGTAATTAGTATAACAATTAGCACAGGTAGCATCGCGGGAAATCACCAGCCTTCCCCACAGTACTTCTCGGAAAACAAGTGAGTACCTAATGGCATAGCTTGGTGCGAGCCAATCATACACCATCTTTATTGTGATTGGCTGATGGTGTCATTTTTACCTGTACGTGGGACTTTGCTGAATTTATAAGTACAGGTAGCATGGCAGGACAGCTTTAGCCTATACCACAGTACTGTGGGCCTGTACGTAAACACCCGGCATGCAGGATTTTTATACCACTGATGATGGCAGCCAGTGGAGCTGCAGAAACGTTTGGTTTTGTTATAAACCATGGACCACGGCCAAACAGCCCGGATATCATGAACAATTCATCTGACACCGGCCGTGAAGCCTGAGGAATAGTAAGACCAACTTACACCAATCATTTGAAAAAACCATTATGAAACAAAAAGAATTTTGATGAATAAAATTACAAAATTCAAAAAATTTGTAAGTACAACTTACACCAAATATTTGAAAAACTATTATGAATAAGAAAAAAGAATTTTGTTAGAAAAATTACAAAATTCAAAAAATTTGTAAGTACAACTTACACCAATTATTTGAAAAAACTATTATGAATAAGAAAGAATTTAGTTGAAGAAAAAATTACAAAATTCAAAAAATAGTAAGAACAACTTACACCAAAATATTTGAAAACGCATTATATATAATGAAAGAAAAAAGAATTTTGATGAATAAAATTACAAAAAAAAATTGTAAGTATAACTTACACCAAATATTTGAAAAACTATTATGAATAAGAAAAAAGAATTTTGTTAGAAAAATTACAAAATTCAAAAAATTGTAAGGACAACTTACACCAAAATATTTGAAAAACCATTATAATGAATAAAAAAGAATTTTGTTGGAATAAAATTACAAAATTCAAAAAATAGTAAGACCAACTTACACCAAAATATTTGAAAAACCATTATAATGAAAGAAAAAAGAATTTTGTTAGAAAAAATTATAAAATTTAAAAAGTTTGTAAGAACAACTTACACCAATTAATTGAAAAAACCATTATGAAACAAAAAGAATTTTGTGTGAATAACAATATCTAAAGTTAAAAAATAGTAAGTACAACTCATACGAATGATGAGATATAACTATTAAATATAAAAAGAAATTTTGTAAGAAAGAGATACAAAATTCTAAAAGAGTAAGAACAAATTACACTCATAATTTGAGTGAACTCTTACATAAAAGAATTTGAAAGTAAATGGAGTACAAAGGTGTAAACTTTCTCAAACTCTTCAGAGACAAAGCAAAAAGAACATGTTCCAGTAAGGAAAGAGAACAACCAATATTAAACAATTGAATAATTTAATGTTACCAGAACAATATATTAATAAATGTTAAAAGTGTTAGAAGAAGGAAAGTAGCAAATCCTCATAAAAACCAGTGTTAATAAAGAGAAAAAACCCTCAATAAACTATCACAGCTATAAAAACTATACTATAGTTTGTATTGTAATAGTGACTATGCTAACTATGACCACTATTATAAACAATGTAAATGGGGCAATTGAAGACAAAAATGATACAGAATTTCAAACGAAAAAGAGAGGAGAAACCAGAATATTTTATAATTTAATCAAAATAAATTAACCAAACTCACAAAGAAAATAATTTGATAAAGATGAAACAATGAAGGACCAACTAAGTAGAAACCAAGTATTAAGACCAGAAACCAAAAACCCTGGTACCATGATGATAATATTGTTGTAATAACCACTATTATAGTGATACGTGATAAAGAAATAATTAATGTTATGCCATGAGCAATAAAATAACTCATTGAATACCAAATGAAAAAACAAATCTATATAAATGATGATTACTATGTAAACAAGATAAAAAGATGAAATGTATATTATACCACATAATATGGAATAAGCTTTAATAGAGAAGAAGAGTCAAGTGTATAACAGTATTAATTGATATAAAATATTATGAAGTGAAGAATCCAAGGATGTTTATTATTAGTCAAAAGAGACTACTTTTACTGATTATTTATTTTTATGACTGGATGTAGAAAAATTCCATCAGTCTTATATTTTGAGCAGAGATGATGCCTCTGGGCTCAATTAATTGAAGTATTGGACAGCAGGGATTGAAGCCAAAAGTGCCACTCTGAACTGTTCCAACTCATATGTTAGGGAATGTTAGGGAGTAAACATACAGGTGAGGAAGCACCAAATAAGAAAAGATATAAAATGATAATGTTATACACAAGATTGATGATTACTTATTAAGGAAAAAAGAAGCTAATGAAGGAGATACATATCATCTGAGAGAAAGCAACGGTGGAAAAAGAAGGTATATAAAGTGAAATCACGAAGAAAATATGGCAAATAAAAAGAATTAGTAGTAATTATTTCATCCATACTAAGAGTATGATCTGAACTAATCACTTTTACAGGAGAGCATATGTAGCATAACAGAATTATCAGATTAAAATTTTAACTTAATACAACATGAGCAAAGAAGAAAATGTCAACAGTGAGTGAGAATAATAAATGGTTAAAGATTAAACTAAAGAAACTGTACATTAAGTCGATAAAATATTAATAAAATCAAACTAAATAACAAAGAAAACTCTTGGTCCATATACGAATAACCAACTATATACAAACCCAATAAAACAGCAGTATACCCAGTAGGTTGGGGGAGCAGTAAAAAGGAAAGAAAAAAGATAAAAAGGTAAACACAAAAGGGAAATTTATTAAATTAAGAAGCAGAGAAACCCCAAGACACGAAACCAATAACAAGTTAACAAAGAGCTGTAAATAAACATTAAATGAAACCGAATATTCAAATAAGATGCATTGAATTAATGCCACAAAGACTTGAAAACACAAGAGGAGGAATTTACTTATATAATAAGAAAGAAGAGACAAAATATGTCAAGGTTCCTAAAAAGAACATAGAAATAAGAAGAGCTATTCCCAAAATGTTGATAAAGGAATACATACCCAATTGAAACTAAATTAAAACCCATATATGTTAGACCCAGTAACTCAAGTTACAGGATACAATACAATTAAAACTAAATTGTAAACTAAGTATAAGTCTAATGTAAAAGCAAACCAAAAGACTACCATAGTGTAGAAACCACTAAAAAGACTACCATAGTGTAGAAAATATAAAGTGAAGTGATATAATAAAAGTTAGAAACTACAGTGAGTGTAGTGAACAACCCAGTTAAAAAATCTATAAAAAATATTCAATGAAGGAGTTGAAAAAAATGATTTAAAAGGACTACCATGAGTGTAGAATGATACTAGAAAAAACATAAGAATCAAAGACAGCCTAATGACTGACAATATTATTAGTAATGAGAGTGTTTAAAATTATATATAAGAAATATTATTACTAATAAGATGTTTTAATTACAGTTAAATAAGTTATAAGAAGGACATAAATACCAAAGGACAGTTCATAACTGAGAGTATGACTAATAATAAGATGTTTTTATTTTTTGTTAATCAAATTATATATTAGATAAATAAGGATAATAGATAAGGTATTTTGTTATAATTAAATAAGACAGTTAAGGAGAATAGGTATAAGATATTTTTATTATAATTAAGGGATATAAAAAAAAATTAGTAGATAATAAGATGTTCTATTGTATTCAAAATGTTAAATCATTTTCAAGTGTGTTAAGGCAGAGAAGGCAAGTAGGTAATAGGAATGTTGTATATTTTTTTATTAAATTGTAAACCATATAAAAAGTATAAGGCAAACTAACACACCACAATAGAAAAACAAACCAGCATTGTGAATCAAAATCATCTATCATAGAGTCAAACATAATATAATGAGTAGAATCTAGTCTATACAACACAAAGATTTGAAAATGTAATCAGTACAGATACAGATAATAACAAATGTAATGACAAAAGAAGAAAATTAACTTTATTTGGAAATAAGTAAAACTAGGCCTAAAGAGTACTCAACTCAAATAAAAAGTAAATTAATCAATATTGGTGTATTATAACAACAAATTATTAACAACCAGCAATAATTATGGAGTGAGTAATATTATTTCATGGAAATATTAACATAAAAACACTTGTAAACCATTTAAATACTAAATTTGTAAAAAATATAAGGCCTACAATAAATATCAAAAATTGTAAATTTTAGGCTTATCTGAACTTAAAACAGACCCAGTTATATATCAAATTATGTAAAATTAACTTTAGAATATTGCTGAATAGTTAGATTTTCGTAAAATTAATAAATAATTGAGTTACAGCAATAAATAGGAAAACTTGTTATGTATGTTTAGGAGTTGAAGTCAAATCCAAGACATGTAAATTTATAAAAAAAACAAAGGGAAGAGGAAAACGACATTTTATAAATTACCCCAAAACGACGACTTTCAGTCATCAGTCTATTGTTAATCAACAAAAATTACTGACGGAAGACCAACAAAAAAAATATAAATTAGTGAAAAAACATTGAGTGCAACCTCAAAAAGTGTAACAGAGGTTACCAAACGAAATCTAACACCAACATTTGATAATTAACACCAAACTAATTCAGAACAACTACAATAATAATACCAGTTACGAGAATGAGAAAGCAACCACCATTTTGAGGAAATTTTAAACCATATTAGCTGGACACGAACTCAACATATTTGAACACAGAACACTGCACCAACAAACAATCACAGAACGACATCGCCGAAGAGGGAAGAACACTTCACACTATTTTCCAGGGATACTACAACTTCGCAGAGAAAGGAATTCTCATTTATTTCTGAGGGAGAAGATCAAACAAACGTCGGCATTGCTTAGCAGAAAGTCGAGGTGACGGCGGCCATACTGGATTTACTGCCAGCGACGGAACACCGCCTTACCGAGTCAGTGACGTCATTCTATGAATGGTTCGATTTTATTTTAATAAATTGACAATTTGCATAATACTGTTATTTTTTTCAGCAATAATAATTTATTTTAAAATAGTTGTAAGCAGTGGTGTAGTGGAGCCGGAGCAGTGCTCCGGCACAGCTTTTGAAGGCGGAGCGGCGCTCCACCTATAGATAATGGAACATGACTACTTACGTTTTGTTTTTATTGGGTTTTAGCTTGATTATTTTTTTTTAATTCATAATGATTTGAGTTAAACTCAATGGTAATGGTACTTGTACAATAGGACACGATGTTCTCAGAGACCTATTATGTCTTTGTCTTTCCCCTCCAGTCCCGCTCCCTCCACCCGACAATCGGCTGTCGTCTGCAGTCTACACTCAGTCACACGTTCGCTTTGCTGTGTGTAGTGAATTCTGATCGGGACGGTCTGGTGCGTGTATAACCTCAACCTGCGCTTTTGATCGTGGTTTTGGAACGTTGAAAGTGCTATTTGAGTGCCAGAATAAGTGAATAACTGTTTCTTATAGTTTTAGAGAGTGTAACGTCCTCCTTTGCTCCAGAAACATCGCGATTACACCCTTATAAGTTATAACTATAATGGTAATAAACTAATAACTATTATCTTTGTGAAGAATTTAAGTCATTAATACTATGTACTGTATTTTTGTTTTGTGAAGTCATGGAGGCTAAACCTAAACAAACAACTATAACTTCATTTTTGTGTGCCCCTAATAAACTCGCCAATCATCATAGTGTACATATTAATGAGACCTTCAAAGATGGTAAAACAGATGAACCCAGAACCTCTAAGGACAAACAAAGTCAAACTCAGTGGCCCGCCATTTGGATGGAAGACATGTGGGATAGAAAGAAGGCGGCTTTTCCTTGGATTGACTCAAAAGAAGGTAAATTAGGATGTAAAATATGTTTTGAGGTAAATAATCTGGGGGCCTTTAAAAAAGAACATGTTTCTTTGTCTCGTGAGTGGCGCTCTTATCAAGTTAGCTGTTATGGTTCAAACAGAACAAACCAACTTAAATCACTAAGGAAAAAAATTGTTGAACACAAGCAGTCAAAGGCACACAAAACTGCTCAAACAATTGTTGACACTTCAAACAAAACTCCTATGAATCAAGTGATTGATTCTATAAATGCAGCACACCATGAGTCATACTGGATATACTGCCAGTGACGGAACACCGCCTTACCGAGTCAGTGACGTCATTCTATGAATGGTTCGATTTTATTTTAATAAATTGACAATTTGCATAATACTGTTATTTTTTCAGCAATAATAATTTATTTTAAAATAGTTGTAAGCATTGTATCTTGTTCCTTGCCCTCTCTGACCATTTCGACAGTTAAAAGAATCCGAAATAATTAATTTTGTAAACATATACTTTGTCATTTTGTTCACTAGCGACCCGAGCGGAGCTCAACTAAAGCCTGGTCCACGCGCATCAGAGTGGCGCATAATTTCAAATGTTAAAAAATAAACATCTTAATTAATCAGTTACAAGCGTTTATATTTATTTGTGTAGTAAAAACTAGTTTATTATTTCTTCTAAAAATTATTTAGAGTCATTAAAGAAATATATGAGAAGGAAGAACAGCAAAGTTAGAAGAGAGGATAATAGATCCAACAACATATCAACAATATATCCAGACATACATCAGTGACGGCGGCCATACTGGATTTACTGCCAGCGACGGAACACCGCCTT
This sequence comes from Magicicada septendecula, assembly GCA_034769895.1. Taxonomy (NCBI): domain Eukaryota; kingdom Metazoa; phylum Arthropoda; class Insecta; order Hemiptera; family Cicadidae; genus Magicicada; species Magicicada septendecula. The sequence goes on along the minus strand of CM068367.1, from coordinate 248,001,548 downwards.
ACCGAGTCAGTGACGTCATTCTATGAATGGTTCGATTTTATTTTAATAAATTGACAATTTGCATAATACTGTTATTTTTTCAGCAATAATAATTTATTTTAAAATAGTTGTAAGCATTGTATCTTGTTCCTTGCCCTCTCTGACCATTTCGACAGTTAAAAGAATCCGAAATAATTAATTTTGTAAACATATACTTTGTCATTTTGTTCACTAGCGACCCGAGCGGAGCTCAACTAAAGCCTGGTCCACGCGCATCAGAGTGGCGCATAATTTCAAATGTTAAAAAATAAACATCTTAATTAATCAGTTACAAGCGTTTATATTTATTTGTGTAGTAAAAACTAGTTTATTATTTCTTCTAAAAATTATTTAGAGTCATTAAAGAAATATATGAGAAGGAAGAAGAAGAACAGCAAAGTTAGAAGAGAGGATAATAGATCCAACAACATAAATAGATTATCTGGAGAAACAAATATTTTCAAAACACAGAATCTCATTTATTTAATCGAAAGTAATTGAAAAACATACAATTAATTAATTAATTAAACAAAAAAATTTTATAACTAACAAAAATTTTTTATTATCAACACATTATTTATCTTTTATTTGTAATTTGGTTTAATTACAATATATATATATATATATATATATATATATAAAATGTAGTTTTGTCATCTAATAATGAATACATGTTTTATAGCCCAGTTTTAATCATTTACCCCAAAATTAAAGCAATACATTGTTTGAATTTTCTTTCCATATTCTGAAATTATAATTCAACGAAAAATCAGCCAATACAAATTTATCAAAGATAAGATAAAAAGCTGACTTTTCTTGTAATAGATATTATAACAAAAAATAGTCGGACTGTAACTTCAAACTTGTTCAAATTAGTTTCATGAAATTGTCAGGTACTGAAAGTTATTCAAGGGCAAATGTATTCATTTGGGTTATCAAATTTAATTATTGGACGAACCCTCTGACCTATCAGTACGTGTCATTTCTATTTAGTTTTTCACCTGAGTCCTAGACTGGTGAAATATTCCTTTCCCATTTATGGCTTACAACATTGGGCCCTTGGTCCAATTTTAAATTTTTTCATATTTTAAACCAATTGACTTATTTCTCCCATGGTCTTTAAACTTTTTTTATCAATCCCTATGACAAAGTTATTTTACTGTTGAAATCAACTATTCTGCCAACTGGAACTTTTCAATGTATACATTTATGTGTTACATTAATGAAAAATACTAATTAAAAAAATCATTTCTATGTTATCTTAAATACTAAATTGCCTATAAATTGTAACGTAATCTTAAATAAGGTGTGACGTCCGTCTTTTGACAGTCTCGGAGCGGTCAGAGTACCTTTTCGCGATCGTCACTTATGAATTATAATTATTAATGTTTAAATCAATCGGATTGGAAGTTTACCAAACGAAACCGAAATCGAGCGTGTGTGATTTGGTAGAGATTAAGGAAGTTGTTTAATCTTAGTTAGAAGAGAGAGTAAGAACAATTTGGTTATACCCAGAGTATACAATTTCTTATTTTTAAATATTCGCTGTTCATAAGATCAGCTGATTTTGACAGCAACCTCAAAATGTTAGGTTAACCAAACACCACTGTTCGGTAATACTCCCCGGTGGATAGTCCTCTTCTTGGCTTACTAAAAATCTACAACAACTACCCTCTACAATAAAGAATACACATTTGATTATTTAACATAAAATATTCAGAGTATTTATTTGTAATATATATAAACTTTCACTAATGAACTTACTGTTGTCACTTCCCAAACGTTAATTAGTGAAAGTTTATATATATTATTAAATAATAAAGTGAACGAAGAGGATGCAACAACAAGATATTTATTTGTATAATATTGATTTCCTCTTCTTCCAGTATACAAATATTATAATCGATCTTTTTCAGTCAATAATACATTGGATCCATTTAGTTAGGTAAACATTTGAATTATCATAAAATATATTTTTTATGATTTTTTAATTTTATCCTTAACTAGCGAGTACCCGGCATGCGTTGCAATGCCACTCAAAGAAAGAAAGTGTTTGTATATATATAATATATAAAGACTTCATTCGCGTGGTCTTCAATTTAATGCGATAATATATTTAGAACAGAATCTATTCCACCGGGTTGCCATAGTAACCAGATCTAATAAGTTAGTTTTTTAAGACTCCAAAGGACCCCCCAGAGGATCGTATCGAAAAAAAACACCTGTCCTATGTTGGTTCTCCCGTTGCGTAAAATATTTGTGCCAAGTTTGGTTGAAATCGGTCCAGTGGTTTAGGAGGAGATGTGGAAGACCCCAAAGAACCCCCAAAAGAACCCCATCGAAAAAACACCTATCCTATGTTGGTTCTCCCTTTGCGTAAAATATTTGTGCCAAGTTTGGTTGAAATCGGTCCAGTGGTTTAGGAGGAGATGTGGAAGACCCCAAAGGACCCCCCGAAGTAACATATCGAAAAAACACATCCTATGTTGGTTCTCCCGTTGCGTAAAATATTTGTGCCAAGTTTGGTTGAAATCGGTCCAGTGGTTTAGGAGAAGATGTGGAAGACCCCAAAGGACCCCATCGAAAAAACACCTACCCTATGTTGGTTCTCCCGTTGCATAAAATATTTGTGCCAAGTTTGGTTGAAATCGGTCCAGTGGTTTAGGAGGAGATGTGGAAGAACCCAAAGGACCCCCCGAAGTATCATATCGAAAAAACACATATCCTATGTTGGTTCTCCCGTTGCGTAAAATATTTGTGCCAAGTTTGGTTGAAATCGGTCCAGTGGTTAAGGAGGAGATGTGGAAGACCCCAAAGAACCCCCAAAAGAACCCCATTGAAAAAACACCTATCCTATGTTGGTTCTCCCTTTGCGTAAAATATTTGTGCCAAGTTTGGTTGAAATCGGTCCAGTGGTTTAGGAGGAGATGTGAAAGACCCCAAAGGACCCCCAAAGGATCATATCGAAAAAACACATATCCTATGTTGGTTCTCCCGTTGCGTAAAATATTTGTGCCAAGTTTGGTTGAAATCGGTCCAGTGGTTTAGGAGGAGATGTGGAAGACCCCTAAGGACCCCGTCGAAAAAAACACCTATCCTATGTTGGTTCTCCCGTTGCGTAAAATATTTGTGCCAAGTTTGGTTGAAATCGGTCCAGTGGTTTAGGAGAAGATGTGGAAGACCCCAAAGGATCCCCCAAAGGACCCCATCGAAAAAACACCTACCCTATGTTGGTTCTCCCGTTGCATAAAATATTTGTGCCAAGTTTGGTTGAAATCGGTCCAGTGGTTTAGGAGGAGATGTGGAAGACCCCAAGAACCCCCCAAAGGGCCCCATTGAAAAAAATTCATAAACCTTCGCGGGCGTGCGCACAACAACTCACCGAAGTTTCATCGCAATCGGATGAATGGTATAGGAACGCATACGGGACAAAGAAAGAAACAAACAAACATTCATTTTTATAGATATAGATTAGACATTAACCAACATATAATTCATTTTATTAATTTCCCCAGGGTTAAGGGTAAGTTCTTTGTGTTATGAGATGGTCAGAAATGGATAATTATGTACTACGCTTTACAAGATAAAAATAATCAATTTCAAATTTTTTGTTTATTTCGTAGTACGTAGTTCCGGATTTGTCCGCAAGAGTGCAGATTATTTCTTTACTTTACACATGAAATCATTTACAAAATTTCTGAACTGCACAACGATTTGATATGAGGTTTTCTTGGTTAATAATTAGTAAAAAACGTTTATATTACCTCTTTCCTCGAAGTTCTTACTTGCATGGAGCTGTTTCTAGTGTTGTAGTTCTAGTTGTTTTGTAATTTCATTGAATGTCTCTAAGATACAATCTTGCTAAAAACTCGAAATGCGGTTCGGCTAGGCCAGATCTTGGAATTGGTTATTTCACTTTTTTATCGGTTAAAGCAAGTTATATTTGATATCTGAAGGAGTTTGAACATAAGGTGGATACTTGTGAGTTAATTTTGTTCCATTTTTGCACCGTTTCCGAAAGTTTTAATATGTTTTTAATACAATTTTTGTGTCACCACTTTTTCTCAACCGAACGGTTTCCAATCGTTTTTAACAATTAATTCATATGTTGTTATCCCGTTACTCTTAGTAACCCATAATTTCTATATCATTTTTTATTGGTGCCTCTATTTACTTTTGAGTATATAGGCTGTTTTTAATTATTATAAATTTATTTCTTATTTATAGAAAAATAATTCTTTTTAACTTTGGTTTATTGTTGTCTTGATTATTCATCTCTTCTTTCACAGCACTACACTTAACTAAAAATGAACTTTTTTCATGTGAAAAACTTACTATTTTATCGGACGCGTTTCGGCTTAGTATCCGCCTTCTTCAGCTTTGGTAACAGACTGCCAGCATTTTGTAACGGTTGTGTGGAAGGTGAAGTGGGGGTGGTGTGTGGCAGAAGGGGATTGGCGCGGGGATTCAATTTATTGTTTGTTTTCTGTATAATTGTGTCAAAAAGTGTATGTGATTTATATTGTAATTGATCGTTGAGTATGTTGTTTGGTTGTGTTGTGTGGTGTTTATATATTTCATATTGTTCAGTTGTGTTGAGTTTTTGACCTTTGGGTATGTAATGTAGAATTTCAAGATTAGTGTCTATGTTGGTGTAACTGTGGTTTTCTGTGTGTATGTGTGTGGCAAATGCAGAGTGTATATTGTTGTTGGTTAAAGCTTTTAAGTGTTCAGAATAACGGGATGAAAAAGATCTTCCCGTCTGGCCTATGTAGAAACTATTGCAGTCATTACAATTTAATTTGTAAACACCTGTTTTGTTATATTTGTCTATGTCTGTGTTTGTATTACTGATGTGTTTTTTGATGGTATTGGTTGTTCTGAATGCTATTTTGTATTTGTGTTTTCTGAATGTATTGGCGATTTTGTGTGTGTATGAGTTGTGGTATGTGAGTGTGATGTACTTATTGTGTTGTGTGTTGATGGTATTTAGTGTTTTGTTGTTTTTGTTTTTGATGCGTTTGTGTAGTATGTTTATTAAATTGGGGTTATAACCGTTTTTTATTGCTATGTATTTTATTGTGTTGAGTTCGTCGGTGTAATCTTGTTTATTTAAGGGTATTTTAGTTAGTCTATGGAGCATATGGTTGGAGGCCGCATATTTATGTTGTGTTGGGTGGTTTGATGTGTTGTGTATAACCATGTCGGTTGTGGTTGGTTTCCTGTATATTTTGTACGTGTGTGTATTGTTAGTTTTTTTAATTGTTAGGTCTAGAAAATTTATACTATTGTTTTGTTCAGTTTCCAGTGTAAATTTTAATTTGTGGTGTATAGTGTTTATGTATTTGTGGAAGTTTCCAACTTGTCTTGTGTTGCCTTTGAATAAAAGTAATATATCATCTACATACCTGTGCCAGTATATAATTTTGTTAGTGTATTTGTTGTTGTTTATTATGTGGTTCTGTTCAATGTTGTGTATATATATTTCTGCTAGTATTCCTGATATGGGGGATCCCATCGGGAGTCCTTCTGTTTGTGTGTATATTTTGTTATTGTATGTAAAGTAATTTTGTTCAGTTATTATTTTGGTAAGTGTGATGATTTCTTGTATGTGTGTTTCAGGTGTGTTGTTTTGTCTGAGTAGTTGTTCTAGTGTTTGTATGGTTTCTTTGACGGGGACATTAGTGTATAAATTGGTTATATCAAAAGATGCCAGAGTTGAGTTATGTGGGATGTGTATGTGTTCAGTTTTCCTGACTAGGTCAATGTTGTTTTTGATAGAGGTGCTGTTGCTGAGTTTTATGTTTTCTCTGATTATTTTGTCTAGTTGTTTTGCTATTTTGTGGGAGGGGGCCTGTGTGTTGTTTATTAATGGTCTGATTGGAATGTTAGGTTTATGTATTTTTGGTAATGCATTTAGTTTAGGGGGGTTAGGTTTTATTTGTTTAAGGTATTTGGCGTTTTCTGGTTTGATTATATGTTTGGTGTTGTTTATAAATTTATTATCTGTTTATGAAATTTTAGTGTGGGGTCTCTATTTATTTCCGTTATATTATTTTCGTTGAAGAAACTTTCGATTTTAGTGTTTAATTGGTGTTTGTCCATTATGACGCTAATGTTACCTTTGTCGGCTTTTAGGATTGTTGTGTTGTGTTCGAGTAACTTCTGTTTTACACTATTGAGTGTTTTTATTTCATTGTTGTGTATTTTTGGTTTTGTATGTGTGTTTTGAAGTTTTCTTTTTATGTCGTGACGTATCGTGTCTTGGTCGTTGAGGTGCGTGTTTTGTACAGCCGTTTCTGCGTCTATGATGATGTCGCGTATGTGTTTATTGTGATTTTTGATGTTAGTTGTATTGGTATTCAAATTATGTTTCAGTCCTTTGTTTAATAAATTCATTTCATCTTTTGTGAAATTAATGTGTGTTGTATTAACTACGCGTGCGTGGAATATGTGTGCCGGTTCAGGGATTGATTCAATTGTGTGTGTTGTAAGGTTAGTTATTTTTTTGTTGTGTCGATGTTGTATTGTCAATTTGAGTTTTTCTATGTTGTCTTGTGTGTGTTGTATTACATTTTCAAGTTCTGTGTGGTGTAATATTCGTGTGAGTTTCATGTGTAAGTTATATGCCTGTCTGTTGAGTGTGTCTTTTTTATGGTATAAATAATTGATTATGTTGTTTAGGTTTATTTGTTCTAATTTCCGTTTGGTTTGTAGTGCTGTATGTGTGTTTTGTTTTATTGTAACTTGTGCGTGTGTTGGTATGATGTTGTGTTTTCGACAAGTTTTATTGAATGCTATGTGTAAGGAAGTTTTTGTTACTTGTTGCTTGGCGTTTCTGTACTTATTGATGAAATACGCTTTATCTGCGGTATTATAGTTGTCTTGATTATTCATCTCTTCTTTCACAGCACTACACTTAACTAAAAATGAACTTTTTTCATGTGAAAAACTTACTATTTTATCGGACGCGTTTCGGCTTAGTATCCGCCTTCTTCAGCTTTGGTAACAGACTGCCAGCATTTTGTAACGGTTGTGTGGAAGGTGAAGTGGGGGTGGTGTGTGGCGGAAGGGGATTGGCGCGGGGATTCAATTTATTGTTTGTTTTCTGTATAATTGTGTCAAAAAGTGTATGTGATTTATATTGTAATTGATCGTTGAGTATGTTGTTTGGTTGTGTTGTGTGGTGTTTATATATTTCATATTGTTCAGTTGTGTTGAGTTTTTGACCTTTGTGTATGTAATGTAGAATTTCAAGATTAGTGTCTATGTTGGTGTAACTGTGGTTTTCTGTGTGTATGTGTGTGGCAAATGCAGAGTGTATATTGTTGTTGGTTAAAGCTTTTAAGTGTTCAGAATAACGGGATGAAAAAGATCTTCCCGTCTGGCCTATGTAGAAACTATTGCAGTCATTACAATTTAATTTGTAAACACCTGTTTTGTTATATTTGTCTATGTCTGTGTTTGTATTACTGATGTGTTTTTTGATGGTATTGGTTGTTCTGAATGCTATTTTGTATTTGTGTTTTCTGAATGTATTGGCGATTTTGTGTGTGTATGAGTTGTGGTATGTGAGTGTGATGTACTTATTGTGTTGTGTGTTGATGGTATTTAGTGTTTTGTTGTTTTTGTTTTTGATGCGTTTGTGTAGTATGTTTATTAAATTGGGGTTATAACCGTTTTTTATTGCTATGTATTTTATTGTGTTGAGTTCGTCGGTGTAATCTTGTTTATTTAAGGGTATTTTAGTTAGTCTATGGAGCATATGGTTGAAGGCCGCATATTTATGTTGTGTTGGGTATAACCATGTCGGTTGTGGTTGGTTTCCTGTATATTTTGTACGTGTGTGTATTGTTAGTTTTTTTAATTGTTAGGTCTAGAAAATTTATACTATTGTTTTGTTCAGTTTCCAGTGTAAATTTTAATTTGTGGTGTATAGTGTTTATGTATTTGTGGAAGTTTTCAACTTGTCTTGTGTTGCCTTTGAATAAAAGTAATATATCATCTACATACCTGTGCCAGTATATAATTTTGTTAGTGTATTTGTTGTTGTTTATTATGTGGTTCTGTTCAATGTTGTGTATATATATTTCTGCTAGTATTCCTGATATGGGGGATCCCATCGGGAGTCCTTCTGTTTGTGTGTATATTTTGTTATTGTATGTAAAGTAATTTTGTTCAGTTATTATTTTGGTAAGTGTGATGATTTCTTGTATGTGTGTTTCAGGTGTGTTGTTTTGTCTGAGTAGTTGTTCTAGTGTTTGTATGGTTTCTTTGACGGGGACATTAGTGTATAAATTGGTTATATCAAAAGATGCCAGAGTTGAGTTATGTGGGATGTGTATGTGTTCAGTTTTCCTGACTAGGTCAATGTTGTTTTTGATAGAGGTGCTGTTGCTGAGTTTTATGTTTTCTCTGATTATTTTGTCTAGTTGTTTTGCTATTTTGTGGGAGGGGGCCTGTGTGTTGTTTATTAATGGTCTGATTGGAATGTTAGGTTTATGTATTTTTGGTAATGCATTTAGTTTAGGGGGGTTAGGTTTTATTTGTTTAAGGTATTTGGCGTTTTCTGGTTTGATTATATGTTTGGTGTTGTTTATAAATTTATTATCTGTTTATGAAATTTTAGTGTGGGGTCTCTATTTATTTCCGTTATATTATTTTCGTTGAAGAAACTTTCGATTTTAGTGTTTAATTGGTGTTTGTCCATTATGACGCTAATGTTACCTTTGTCGGCTTTTAGGATTGTTGTGTTGTGTTCGAGTAACTTCTGTTTTACACTATTGAGTGTTTTTATTTCATTGTTGTGTATTTTTGGTTTTGTATGTGTGTTTTGAAGTTTTCTTTTTATGTCGTGACGTATCGTGTCTTGGTCGTTGAGGTGCGTGTTTTGTACAGCCGTTTCTGCGTCTATGATGATGTCGCGTATGTGTTTATTGTGATTTTTGATGTTAGTTGTATTGGTATTCAAATTATGTTTCAGTCCTTTGTTTAATAAATTCATTTCATCTTTTGTGAAATTAATGTGTGTTGTATTAACTACGCGTGCGTGGAATATGTGTGCCGGTTCAGGGATTGATTCAATTGTGTGTGTTGTAAGGTTAGTTATTTTTTTGTTGTGTCGATGTTGTATTGTCAATTTGAGTTTTTCTATGTTGTCTTGTGTGTGTTGTATTACATTTTCAAGTTCTGTGTGGTGTAATATTCGTGTGAGTTTCATGTGTAAGTTATATGCCTGTCTGTTGAGTGTGTCTTTTTTATGGTATAAATAATTGATTATGTTGTTTAGGTTTATTTGTTCTAATTTCCGTTTGGTTTGTAGTGCTGTATGTGTGTTTTGTTTTATTGTAACTTGTGCGTGTGTTGGTATGATGTTGTGTTTTCGACAAGTTTTATTGAATGCTATGTGTAAGGAAGTTTTTGTTACTTGTTGCTTGGCGTTTCTGTACTTATTGATGAAATACGCTTTATCTGCGGTATTATAGTTGTCTTGATTATTCATCTCTTCTTTCACAGCACTACACTTAACTAAAAATGAACTTTTTTCATGTGAAAAACTTACTATTTTATCGGACGCGTTTCGGCTTAGTATCCGCCTTCTTCAGCTTTGGTAACAGACTGCCAGCATTTTGTAACGGTTGTGTGGAAGGTGAAGTGGGGGTGGTGTGTGGCGGAAGGGGATTGGCGCGGGGATTCAATTTATTGTTTGTTTTCTGTATAATTGTGTCAAAAAGTGTATGTGATTTATATTGTAATTGATCGTTGAGTATGTTGTTTGGTTGTGTTGTGTGGTGTTTATATATTTCATATTGTTCAGTTGTGTTGAGTTTTTGACCTTTGTGTATGTAATGTAGAATTTCAAGATTAGTGTCTATGTTGGTGTAACTGTGGTTTTCTGTGTGTATGTGTGTGGCAAATGCAGAGTGTATATTGTTGTTGGTTAAAGCTTTTAAGTGTTCAGAATAACGGGATGAAAAAGATCTTCCCGTCTGGCCTATGTAGAAACTATTGCAGTCATTACAATTTAATTTGTAAACACCTGTTTTGTTATATTTGTCTATGTCTGTGTTTGTATTACTGATGTGTTTTTTGATGGTATTGGTTGTTCTGAATGCTATTTTGTATTTGTGTTTTCTGAATGTATTGGCGATTTTGTGTGTGTATGAGTTGTGGTATGTGAGTGTGATGTACTTATTGTGTTGTGTGTTGATGGTATTTAGTGTTTTGTTGTTTTTGTTTTTGATGCGTTTGTGTAGTATGTTTATTAAATTGGGGTTATAACCGTTTTTTATTGCTATGTATTTTATTGTGTTGAGTTCGTCGGTGTAATCTTGTTTATTTAAGGGTATTTTAGTTAGTCTATGGAGCATATGGTTGAAGGCCGCATATTTATGTTGTGTTGGGTGGTTTGATGTGTTGTGTATAACCATGTCGGTTGTGGTTGGTTTCCTGTATATTTTGTACGTGTGTGTATTGTTAGTTTTTTTAATTGTTAGGTCTAGAAAATTTATACTATTGTTTTGTTCAGTTTCCAGTGTAAATTTTAATTTGTGGTGTATAGTGTTTATGTATTTGTGGAAGTTTTCAACTTGTCTTGTGTTGCCTTTGAATAAAAGTAATATATCATCTACATACCTGTGCCAGTATATAATTTTGTTAGTGTATTTGTTGTTGTTTATTATGTGGTTCTGTTCAATGTTGTGTATATATATTTCTGCTAGTATTCCTGATATGGGGGATCCCATCGGGAGTCCTTCTGTTTGTGTGTATATTTTGTTATTGTATGTAAAGTAATTTTGTTCAGTTATTATTTTGGTAAGTGTGATGATTTCTTGTATGTGTGTTTCAGGTGTGTTGTTTTGTCTGAGTAGTTGTTCTAGTGTTTGTATGGTTTCTTTGACGGGGACATTAGTGTATAAATTGGTTATATCAAAAGATGCCAGAGTTGAGTTATGTGGGATGTGTATGTGTTCAGTTTTCCTGACTAGGTCAATGTTGTTTTTGATAGAGGTGCTGTTGCTGAGTTTTATGTTTTCTCTGATTATTTTGTCTAGTTGTTTTGCTATTTTGTGGGAGGGGGCCTGTGTGTTGTTTATTAATGGTCTGATTGGAATGTTAGGTTTATGTATTTTTGGTAATGCATTTAGTTTAGGGGGGTTAGGTTTTATTTGTTTAAGGTATTTGGCGTTTTCTGGTTTGATTATATGTTTGGTGTTGTTTATAAATTTATTATCTGTTTATGAAATTTTAGTGTGGGGTCTCTATTTATTTCCGTTATATTATTTTCGTTGAAGAAACTTTCGATTTTAGTGTTTAATTGGTGTTTGTCCATTATGACGCTAATGTTACCTTTGTCGGCTTTTAGGATTGTTGTGTTGTGTTCGAGTAACTTCTGTTTTACACTATTGAGTGTTTTTATTTCATTGTTGTGTATTTTTGGTTTTGTATGTGTGTTTTGAAGTTTTCTTTTTATGTCGTGACGTATTGTGTCTTGGTCGTTGAGGTGCGTGTTTTGTACAGCCGTTTCTGCGTCTATGATGATGTCGCGTATGTGTTTATTGTGATTTTTGATGTTAGTTGTATTGGTATTCAAATTATGTTTCAGTCCTTTGTTTAATAAATTCATTTCATCTTTTGTGAAATTAATGTGTGTTGTATTAACTACGCGTGCGTGGAATATGTGTGCCGGTTCAGGGATTGATTCAATTGTGTGTGTTGTAAGGTTAGTTATTTTTTTGTTGTGTCGATGTTGTATTGTCAATTTGAGTTTTTCTATGTTGTCTTGTGTGTGTTGTATTACATTTTCAAGTTCTGTGTGGTGTAATATTCGTGTGAGTTTCATGTGTAAGTTATATGCCTGTCTGTTGAGTGTGTCTTTTTTATGGTATAAATAATTGATTATGTTGTTTAGGTTTATTTGTTCTAATTTCCGTTTGGTTTGTAGTGCTGTATGTGTGTTTTGTTTTATTGTAACTTGTGCGTGTGTTGGTATGATGTTGTGTTTTCGACAAGTTTTATTGAATGCTATGTGTAAGGAAGTTTTTGTTACTTGTTGCTTGGCGTTTCTGTACTTATTGATGAAATACGCTTTATCTGCGGTATTATAGTTGTCTTGATTATTCATCTCTTCTTTCACAGCACTACACTTAACTAAAAATGAACTTTTTTCATGTGAAAAACTTACTATTTTATCGGACGCGTTTCGGCTTAGTATCCGCCTTCTTCAGCTTTGGTAACAGACTGCCAGCATTTTGTAACGGTTGTGTGGAAGGTGAAGTGGGGGTGGTGTGTGGCGGAAGGGGATTGGCGCGGGGATTCAATTTATTGTTTGTTTTCTGTATAATTGTGTCAAAAAGTGTATGTGATTTATATTGTAATTGATCGTTGAGTATGTTGTTTGGTTGTGTTGTGTGGTGTTTATATATTTCATATTGTTCAGTTGTGTTGAGTTTTTGACCTTTGGGTATGTAATGTAGAATTTCAAGATTAGTGTCTATGTTGGTGTAACTGTGGTTTTCTGTGTGTGGCAAATGCAGAGTGTATATTGTTGTTGGTTAAAGCTTTTAAGTGTTCAGAATAACGGGATGAAAAAGATCTTCCCGTCTGGCCTATGTAGAAACTATTGCAGTCATTACAATTTAATTTGTAAACACCTGTTTTGTTATATTTGTCTATGTCTGTGTTTGTATTACTGATGTGTTTTTTGATGGTATTGGTTGTTCTGAATGCTATTTTGTATTTGTGTTTTCTGAATGTATTGGCGATTTTGTGTGTGTATGAGTTGTGGTATGTGAGTGTGATGTACTTATTGTGTTGTGTGTTGATGGTATTTAGTGTTTTGTTGTTTTTGTTTTTGATGCGTTTGTGTAGTATGTTTATTAAATTGGGGTTATAACCGTTTTTTATTGCTATGTATTTTATTGTGTTGAGTTCGTCGGTGTAATCTTGTTTATTTAAGGGTATTTTAGTTAGTCTATGGAGCATATGGTTGAAGGCCGCATATTTATGTTGTGTTGGGTGGTTTGATGTGTTGTGTATAACCATGTCGGTTGTGGTTGGTTTCCTGTATATTTTGTACGTGTGTGTATTGTTAGTTTTTTTAATTGTTAGGTCTAGAAAATTTATACTATTGTTTTGTTCAGTTTCCAGTGTAAATTTTAATTTGTGGTGTATAGTGTTTATGTATTTGTGGAAGTTTTCAACTTGTCTTGTGTTGCCTTTGAATAAAAGTAATATATCATCTACATACCTGTGCCAGTATATAATTTTGTTAGTGTATTTGTTGTTGTTTATTATGTGGTTCTGTTCAATGTTGTGTATATATATTTCTGCTAGTATTCCTGATATGGGGGATCCCATCGGGAGTCCTTCTGTTTGTGTGTATATTTTGTTATTGTATGTAAAGTAATTTTGTTCAGTTATTATTTTGGTAAGTGTGATGATTTCTTGTATGTGTGTTTCAGGTGTGTTGTTTTGTCTGAGTAGTTGTTCTAGTGTTTGTATGGTTTCTTTGACGGGGACATTAGTGTATAAATTGGTTATATCAAAAGATGCCAGAGTTGAGTTATGTGGGATGTGTATGTGTTCAGTTTTCCTGACTAGGTCAATGTTGTTTTTGATAGAGGTGCTGTTGCTGAGTTTTATGTTTTCTCTGATTATTTTGTCTAGTTGTTTTGCTATTTTGTGGGAGGGGGCCTGTGTGTTGTTTATTAATGGTCTGATTGGAATGTTAGGTTTATGTATTTTTGGTAATGCATTTAGTTTAGGGGGGTTAGGTTTTATTTGTTTAAGGTATTTGGCGTTTTCTGGTTTGATTATATGTTTGGTGTTGTTTATAAATTTATTACAACACATATTACAACACACACAAGACAACATAGAAAAACTCAAATTGACAATACAACATCGACACAACAAAAAAATAACTAACCTTACAACACACACAATTGAATCAATCCCTGAACCGGCACACATATTCCACGCACGCGTAGTTAATACAACACACATTAATTTCACAAAAGATGAAATGAATTTATTAAACAAAGGACTGAAACATAATTTGAATACCAATACAACTAACATCAAAAATCACAATAAACACATACGCGACATCATCATAGACGCAGAAACGGCTGTACAAAACACGCACCTCAACGACCAAGACACGATACGTCACGACATAAAAAGAAAACTTCAAAACACACATACAAAACCAAAAATACACAACAATGAAATAAAAACACTCAATAGTGTAAAACACAAGTTACTCGAACACAACACAACAATCCTAAAAGCCGACAAAGGTAACATTAGCGTCATAATGGACAAACACCAATTAAACACTAAAATCGAAAGTTTCTTCAACGAAAATAATATAACGGAAATAAATAAAGACCCCACACTAAAATTTCATAAACAGATTAATAAATTTATAAACAACAGCAAACATATAATCAAACCAGAAAACGCCAAATACCTTAAACAAATAAAACCTAACCCCCCTAAACTAAATGCATTACCAAAAATACATAAACCTAACATTCCAATCAGACCATTAATAAACAACACACAGGCCCCCTCCCACAAAATAGCAAAACAACTAGACAAAATAATCAGAGAAAACATAAAACTCAGCAACAGCACCTCTATCAAAAACAACATTGACCTAGTCAGGAAAACTGAACACATACACATCCCACATAACTCAACTCTGGCATCTTTTGATATAACCAATTTATACACTAATGTCCCCGTCAAAGAAACCATACAAACACTAGAACAACTACTCAGACAAAACAACACACCTGAAACACACATACAAGAAATCATCACACTTACCAAAATAATAACTGAACAAAATTACTTTACATACAATAACAAAATATACACACAAACAGAAGGACTCCCGATGGGATCCCCCATATCAGGAATACTAGCAGAAATATATATACACAACATTGAACAGAACCACATAATAAACAACAACAAATACACTAACAAAATTATATACTGGCACAGGTATGTAGATGATATATTACTTTTATTCAAAGGCAACACAAGACAAGTTGAAAACTTCCACAAATACATAAACACTATACACCACAAATTAAAATTTACACTGGAAACTGAACAAAACAATAGTATAAATTTTCTAGACCTAACAATTAAAAAAACTAACAATACACACACGTACAAAATATACAGGAAACCAACCACAACCGACATGGTTATACACAACACATCAAACCACCCAACACAACATAAATATGCGGCCTTCAACCATATGCTCCATAGACTAACTAAAATACCCTTAAATAAACAAGATTACACCGACGAACTCAACACAATAAAATACATAGCAATAAAAAACGGTTATAACCCCAATTTAATAAACATACTACACAAACGCATCAAAAACAAAAACAACAAAACACTAAATACCATCAACACACAACACAATAAGTACATCACACTCACATACCACAACTCATACACACACAAAATCGCCAATACATTCAGAAAACACAAATACAAAATAGCATTCAGAACAACCAATACCATCAAAAAACACATCAGTAATACAAACACAGACATAGACAAATATAACAAAACAGGTGTTTACAAATTAAATTGTAATGACTGCAATAGTTTCTACATAGGCCAGACGGGAAGATCTTTTTCATCCCGTTATTCTGAACACTTAAAAGCTTTAACCAACAACAATATACACTCTGCATTTGCCACACACATACACACAGAAAACCACAGTTACACCAACATAGACACTAATCTTGAAATTCTACATTACATACCCAAAGGTCAAAAACTCAACACAACTGAACAATATGAAATATATAAACACCACACAACACAACCAAACAACATACTCAACGATCAATTACAATATAAATCACATACACTTTTTGACACAATTATACAGAAAACAAACAATAAATTGAATCCCCGCGCCAATCCCCTTCCGCCACACACCACCCCCACTTCACCTTCCACACAACCGTTACAAAATGCTGCCAGTCTGTTACCAAAGCTGAAGAAGGCGGATACTAAGCCGAAACGTGTCCGATAAAATAGTAAGTTTTTCACATGAAAAAAGTTCATTTTTAGTTAAGTTTGGTTTATTATCCAATTTGATTTATATAAAGTTTTTTCGTTTATTTTCTTATAACCTTAGATATAAGTCTTTAATATTATTATTTCCTTTAATTGAATTTATATATTATTTATTAATTTCTTATAGTATCCTTACACTGCACTATTTTCTTCTGCCATTTTCCTCATACAGTACTATTTTATTTTTTATTATCATCTTATATTTAACTCTTTTATTTTTAACCCTGGGTTATCTTATATTCAAACATAATTATGTAACACTCTTACTTATTCTCTTTATTATTATTGATACACTGATAAAATATGTATAACAAATACCATAATTTGGTACCTCTAAGTACTTACCAATTTCATCTGTTGCCGGGCTCATATTCTTCTTTATAAACGTGTTTTTACCTAAGGGATGCCAGGGTTCATTTACAGCGAGATTTTGAGACACAGATGATGACACAAATGAATACACGGTATTGTTGAAAATAACCATCAAAATTTAATTCTCTATAAGGTATTACAGATGCGACCATGCGGTCAAAACAATGACGTCATATAAGATGACCCAAAACAAAATGGCGGTTATTTTTATATCTCATTTTACTCTCTATACTTTTTTTGTCTGCTAAATTAATATCAGTGTAAATTGTATTGCTGCAGCTTAAAACCATTTATTAATTGTTAGTTCGTTAATACACAAACCAATGCCCTCGGCATGAATTCACTCGCTCGCTCTCACACACATTCACACTTAGACCAGTACATTCTTTTAATTAGTGATTCTGTATTAATGAGCTCATTAAACTATAAAAAAATGATAAAATGGGACTTCTCTGCTTATCGTTTGGTGTTGTCCATCCGTTGCTGATGGGTGACGCCCATGGTGATGGCCGGTGTTCGCCTCTAATTCTGCTGAGTTTAACTGGAGAGATATGTGCACTGATTTTACATTTTAATATTCATACTGTTAAACAAAGTGAGCTTTCATTGCTCCACTATTACTGATACTTTTTTGATCTAGTTATTGTAAACTATTGGTAGAAAATTGTTCACACAGCGATACATCGCTGTGTCTCCTCTAAAGAATGGCGTTGAAATGAGAACGAGGCAAATGTAAATTTGCGCTTGTGTGTGTGGTTCTTACGTCATCCAGCTTTTTCTTACTGGACAACGCCTCGTTGCATGTATTGTATTCAGTGCGTCATTGTTTTCGGTTATGACGGAACAGTGCTATGATCCAATCACAATGCATATTTAAGTCCTTCGTCACAAACACCGCCATGGCCTTTTCCGATTCCAGCACGTCCTACGGTGACCTTGGTGTCTTACTCTTGCTGAATTTGCGTTGTTCCACCGTATATAGGGACAATGGACCTAACCATTCTGTATTTTACTGATTAAACAATACAAAACATTGAAAAATACCTTTATACCCATAATTATGATACTGGGTCATTATGTACTGTTACAAACCCCCTCAATGAAAATTTCTGTGTCGAAACACAAAAACTTTCATTGACTCATTCACACTTTCCTAAAAGGATCAGTCTAGATATGTCACCACAACCCCCTGTAATGTTACTATAAAAAAAAATTTATCATCACTTACCCTTGGTCCCATGATGTTGGTCGCACCCTCTGACCTTACTGGACTTCTCCTGAGAGATCCCTACACCATAAGGCCATAAGGCGCTCTACACTCCTGTTCTGACGCTCCAGCCAGCCCAGGACTGCGTCACAACACCACAAAACTCTGAAACATTGCATACAAACTTTTAAAATCGTGGTCTAGTACATTTCCATATCTACAACTGATATATTCCCTTTTAGACGCATTGGTTTGTGTTTGGGGCATTGGTTTGTTTTTTAATTCAAAAGCTTCAACCTCACAACTACAAGACTTTAAAATGAATATTCCTTTACCACCACCAAACTCAATTTCTTCCTTGTAAGAAAATAAACTACATATATATAACTACAAATAACACAATACATCAACAATTCTTTAATATACCCCCAAAATACCTTCACCTAATTATTACTACAAATTCAACTTACAACTATTATGGCAGACACTTTTATTATTTAAATTTTGTTACTCAACTTAGATTCATTTCATCTATTTTGTAAATGGCATCTTACTATAATATTTTTTGCACAACTTCATTTGTAACTTTAGACTTTCAACTTTTAAAATCTACTATCTTTTTTGCACTTGTTAACGTCATTACCCCCTGTAACGACCTCCTAACCACACACTATTGTACCCCCCAACATAATAAAAACATCATAAAACATTAGACATTACACATTAACATTGTTACATTTATCTTACATTAAACAATTTACATTTACATAACTGGTACCAAAACTTTATAACATCATTACTATCAACAATTCTCTATTAGCTTTTAATCATTTAACATTCATCAGATTCTATAAAACAATTTCAAATTTATCATTTACCTTTCTGTTACCATTACCTTCCTACCATGAATTTTCTTTTTCTAACCCTTTTATCCTTACTAGTTTGGGTGACTCTCTATTATTCACTATTTTCTCTGTCTTATTTTGGCATTGTCAATCTAACCTTACTACCCCTTTTCTACTAACAACCGCTTCTAACCATTAATATAATATGACACCAATATCTCTATAATAACCCCCTTCACAAATCCCATTTAAAACCTCTGGCACCGCTCATGTTTGTACTAGTATGTGTGTTCCCACTCTATGCTCATTCCATCATTGGTTCCTGACTGTTTCAGAAAACCCTTTCCGGCACACAACGGTCCCTTCCTGTCCCAACACCTCTCGTTGCGGACTCCTACACCAATACCCTTATTACAAAATATCACCATCAACAACTATAAAATTACCATTCACATTACTCAACTTTACATATAATCACTAACCACTGTGTCCCTAAAATATCTAACACCTCTTTATATATTATCAGTATCTCAACACTTTATTTTCCCTAACTCCCATTAACTCTATTTAACTAACTCCAATGCCCTTATTTATCACTATTACCCAAACTCTTTTACAACATTTCAACTTAATATATCACTAGAAAATTCATCACTTATCTATTAACAACAATACATCTCCATCTCCAAATATATTACCTGCTTCATTTACTAACCCTTAGAATCTGACTTCCATAATATCATTTAAACTTTCTTCAGTTATTTAAAATTCTACAATACATGTTTACATAAAAAAAATACATAAAGTACACAACAGCAAAATTACACAAATACTGACATTAATATACACAAAATATACAATCCACATAATCATTAATCATTTACCATAATCAGTCAATCTTAAAAAACACTGTTCACATAATTAAATGTTCATAAACACGATAAAAGGTCTACCCTCCATCGTCAAATAGCAATCGAACCTTAAAACTATATACGTTGTTTAATATTAGGTATCTTATACTATCATTATAAATACCTATCCAATTCAAACGTTCATTATTATCCCCAAACTCATTTAACATGTCATGATTGATCATTGTCCTGTCACCTCCTGTATAATAAGTCATAATTAAGTATTTTATCAAGTCATTATTGTTATCAACATAATCTCCTACTACTTTAGTTTCAATACAAGGTAAGTTTTCATTATATTTATCACTTCTATCTCCACCTAACCTTTCAATAAACTCTTCATAATCTCTACATATTCTATATAACTCTATCTCCCAATTATCACACAACTCTCTTTCACAATAACTCCTATCATAACCCCAAATCACATTCTCTCTCTCCATATATGCATCGGGCACTACTATTTCATAAAAACACCTCCTGGCCTCACCAGGTACACTAACACAAAAAACTAAGGGATCATTCGGAGACCACACATCTCCCACATAAACTTTAGAGGAACCTTCCTCCTCAAATAACAATTTTGGAGTCTTTACTCCAACTATAACACTGGGAAAATTTGCCCTCTGCTCACTATACTCATTTAAACTCTCCTTACCCCCACTTTCACTCTCATCTACAACTGTCACCTCACCATGAACCTCTACTTTCATTAAACTCTCATTATTACTACCAACATCCACACTATTATTTTTATTTATTTTATCGTCATTTCCACTACTACTTACCTTGTCTTTGTTTCTATCTAATTTGTCTATTTCTCTACTCTTATTTTCTAACTGTATCTCATTAATTCTCTTGTCTAATTTCTCCTCTAATCGACTCAATTTTACATTTCGTACATTGTTTTGTTTCTTTAGTTCATTCTCAAGGCTATCAAACTTTTCGTCAATTTCTTTTAATACACTATTTTGTGTTTTAATTAATATAAACAGATCTTCCAACGATATCTTATTTTCAACTGCTCTAGGTGTAGAATTCGCGCTTATTTTGTCTAATAAAATAGATTCTGTGTCTGTATTGTTTACACATAACATACTATCATTTCTTTCTGCCATAATTTAACTGTTTAAATGACTATTAAATTTTTAATTATACAATTACTGGTTGCTTTGTTTCATCAACATAACCTCTTGTATTAGGTTATGTTTCGTCTTGTACCACCTTCTGTGTTTCTCAATCTGGCTGTTTTATATAAATAAATTATTATATAATGTCCCTGTTCGGGCGCCATTTGTAACACTCT
This sequence comes from Magicicada septendecula, assembly GCA_034769895.1. NCBI lineage: Eukaryota > Metazoa > Arthropoda > Insecta > Hemiptera > Cicadidae > Magicicada > Magicicada septendecula. Next base: position 247,980,758 of record CM068367.1, on the reverse strand, counting down.
TACTTATTCTCTTTATTATTATTGATACACTGATAAAATATGTATAACAAATACCTTAATTTGGTACCTCTAAGTACTTACCAATTTCATCTGTTGCCGGGCTCATATTCTTCTTTATAAACGTGTTTTTACCTAAGGGATGCCAGGGTTCATTTACAGCGAGATTTTGAGACACAGATGATGACACAAATGAATACACGGTATTGTTGAAAATAACCATCAAAATTTAATTCTCTATAAGGTATTACAGATGCGACCATGCGGTCAAAACAATGACGTCATATAAGATGACCCAAAACAAAATGGCGGTTATTTTTATATCTCATTTTACTCTCTATACTTCTTTTGTCTGCTAAATTAATATCAGTGTAAATTGTATTGCTGCAGCTTAAAACCATTTATTAATTGTTAGTTCGTTAATACACAAACCAATGCCCTCGGCATGAATTCACTCGCTCGCTCTCACACACATTCACACTTAGACCAGTACATTCTTTTAATTAGTGATTCTGTATTAATGAGCTCATTAAACTATAAAAAATGATAAAATGGGACTTCTCTGCTTATCGTTTGGTGTTGTCCATCCGTTGCTGATGGGTGACGCCCATGGTAATGGCCGGTGTTCGCCTCTAATTCTGCTGAGTTTAACTGGAGAGATATGTGCACTGATTTTACATTTTAATATTCATACTGTTAAACAAAGTGAGCTTTCATTGCTCCACTATTACTGATACTTTTTTGATCTAGTTATTGTAAACTATTGGTAGAAAATTGTTCACACAGCGATACATCGCTGTGTCTCCTCTAAAGAATGGCGTTGAAATGAGAACGAGGCAAATGTAAATTTGCGCTTGTGTGTGTGGTTCTTACGTCATCCAGCTTTTTCTTACTGGACAACCCCTCGTTGCATGTATTGTATTCAGTGCGTCATTGTTTTCCATTGTTTTCAGTTATGACGGAACAGTGCTATGATCCAATCACAATGCATATTTAAGTCCTTCGTCACAAACACCGCCATGGCCTTTTCCGATTCCAGCACGTCCTACGGTGACCTTGGTGTCTTACTCTTGCTGAATTTGCGTTGTTCCACCGTATATAGGGACAATGGACCTAACCATTCTGTGTTTTACTGATTAAACAATACAAAACATTGAAAAATACCTTTATACCCATAATTATGATACTGGGTCATTATGTACTGTTACAATTATTTTATTAAATATAAAATTAAACCTAGGTACTAAATTTTAGTTGCCTACACAATACAAATCATACAATGATTAAACAAAATACATAACTGGTTAGTAGCATCACAGTCTACTATTATAATCAATACTTTCTACTTCTACAGCACAAGTCTGTAAGATGCTCCCTTCAAAGTCACTTATTTACTCACTGGGTACACTATAACTCACTTGTTACACTTTATATCAATTAAATATAGTTTATAATGTTTGGTGATATAAAGTAATTTAGAGCTAGGTATATTATACCTATTTCTGACCTTTATGGTAGGATAATTAAGTTATCATTTTTGGGACTGGGTTATGTAACGTTACAAAATATACAAAGAAAATTAAATGTTTGCTAAGCAAATATTTTAAATGAAGTTTTTTTTAAATGACACTCTCATACCCCACAATGCACAGGCCTATGTGAGCAGTTTTTTTCATTCATCGATTTTTTCATTCTAGGTCTGCATGGTCAGACCTTTTAATAACATCACATTTTTCAGTTGGCAACCATGTTTTATTAATATTATTATTGACACCAAACATTTCGCCCATTCTAAAAGGAGCATTCAAATTTAAACTATTTTTTTTTTATAGTTTGGGCTTCAAATCAAAGAAACAAATGACGAAGTTAGTAATACTCGCTGATGTATGGAACAGATACAAATCTCTCTGTGTTGTTCAGCAATCAGTATGCATTGTTGTTCATTTTGCAAGTATGAGTGAAGTAGATTTGTAACTTTAATTCTCTGTTACAAATTAATGATTTTGTAATTTAATTATTTTGAGATTTTATCGGGCGCCATGTTGCCACATTGTACAACAACCTATGAGACTTACCATGCGGTCCAGAATTCGTGTTAGCGAACCAGTAATTGCGAAATGTATTACCTGAAATAACTCACTCGTGCTTGTATTTGTTACCAATGACATTACCTTTATTTATATAAAAACCCTACTTACATATTTGAAAAGACTCTAATATGTGCCAAACACGCACGTTTTTACTATGCCTCGGGACGTAGTCCCATTTATCTGGTAAACATATATTCACCTTTAAACATTTTTAGACCCTCCAAAGTAAACATGTGTTACAACTACTATATAATAAACATGATAAACAATAAATGATATTGGCACAACCCAGCACTTGTTAATATTATTTTGTTCACTCTCTCTCTCTCTCTCTCACATTCTCTGGTACAATTTTTTAGTTGTTTTTATGAGCTCATTTTGTTTATTTAACAAAAGTTTTATGAATAATTTTGGTCATTTAAAATTTTGTACTTTAGTTATGAATTTACTGAATGATATAAATATTGGACAGCTGATACTTAGCTTCCGTTTGTTGGGTAGGTCTCACCGCACTACTTGAATCCTGCCACCGTGCAAAATCTGGGTTTTTTTTTTACATTGTCTTAGGGCCCACACCGTAGTGTCCCCCCTCGAATAACACTTTGGCAGATTTAGCTGCACGTAATTGCAGATCCCTCGGCCGATGACACCTACTCAAGTCCAGCTACCACACCAACATTTCCGATATTTCGACAATAGTTATTTAACCACTTTTGGTAGTGTAAAATTTAAATATTCACACTCAGTGAATATGCCGGCCGGCTCGGTTCACTGTCTGGACGAAAATGACGAAAAGTCTTTGTTAAACATTGCGTAGGTGGGGCAAAACTACGTCACCAGTCTTTTGTTTGTACGGCCAAGCCTCGTTTGTTTACAAAAGTATGCATTCCTTTGGCTGACGTCATCATGGGCTAGGCTTGTTTACCGCTATTTGTGACACATAGTTTTTTGCGATATTTGCAGCTTTTCAACTAATTCGATCGAAATCCTGTTAATTCCAATATGCATTGTATAAAATATTCTATAGTTTATTCACCAAAACTTTATAGGGATTATGAAATATTACAAAATTTATTACAAAATAAATAGTTAGGGAATAAAATACAATAATTATGGTTTTTAGGACCATATTTTTATAAAAGTATGATTGTACCAGAATTGTACCATCACAAAACCCCCTCAATGAAAGATTTTGTGCTGAAGCATAAAAACTTTCATTGACACATTCGTACTTCCTAAAGGGATCAGCCAGGATATGTCTCCACAACCCCCTTACAATTTATATAAAAAGAAATACAATAACTCACCCGTGGTCCGATGACGATGACAGTACCTGCATGACCTTACTGGACTTCTCCTTCGAGATCCCAACACCATAAGGCCAATCAGGCGCGTAACGTTCCTGCTCTGACGAGCTGGCCAGCTCAGGATCGCCGTCATAACATTACCAAACACTGAAACAATTAATTAAAAATATCAAAATAGTGGCTTGGTATATGCTATATCCTTAACTGATCTGTTTCCCCTTAGCTATGTGCTGGTTTGCATTAAGAAGCACTGGGTTTGCTTGAAATACAAGAAATACAAATACAAAAATATAATCAACAAGAATTATATAGAAGTGCCATTCTCTTCATGGACTACCCTTTAATTGTAAAAATCGTTTCGATTCTCATCGATAATAATTAACTCTTTCTGTTTCATAATTAATGTAATTATAAAAGAAACAAATATCTAAATGAAATACATGGATATAATTAATATATATAAACCCCAAATATAATTACCTAAATCTCCCTTTAACTTAATTACTCAAACAAGGAGAAAAAAAAAACTGTTTATATAAAAATAAATCTTATTATTATTAATATTATTATTATTAACAGTTAATAAAACTGGCGCTGTTAATAATATTTACCCCTCTTTCTCCACCACACACACTATTTCCTATACATCATGTTAAAATTTCTATGTTAATACATAATACATCATAATCCACATTGATACATTAATACATTGAAATAGTTAATTCATATTTAATCTTGATTAAGATTTACACATTCTATCTATTTAAATTTGCATTTAAATTATATAAGTTACAATTTCAATTAATTAATTAATAATTCTAAACTTTCATTAATTAGCCATAAATTATTTATTATAATTATAAAATTTATTTCAAATTTATCATTAATATTCATATTACGTTATTATTATTTCATTTACCTTCCTATTTCCTTTCTACTCTGAATATTTTACCTACCTAACTACCTAACCTTTCACATTTGTAAACAAACGAGGCTTGGCCGTACAAACAAAAGACTGGTGACGTAGTTTTGCCCCACGTACGCAATGTTTAACAAAGACTTTTCGTCATTTTCGTCCAGACAGTGAACCGAGCCGGCCGGCATATTCACTGAGTGTGAATATTTAAATTTTACACCACTAAAAGTGGTTTAATAACTATTGTCAAAATATCGGAAATGTTGGTATGGTAGCTGGACTTGAGTAGGTGTCATCGGCCGAGGGATCTGCAATTACGTGCAGCTAAATCTGCCAAAGTGTTATTCGAGGGGGGACACTACGGTGTGGGCCCTAAGACAATGTAAAAAAACCCAGATTTTGCACGGTGGCAGGATTCAAGTAGTACGGTGAGACCTACCCAACAAACGGAAGCTAAGTATCAGCTGTCCAATTCTTATATCATTCAGTAAATTCATAACTAAAGTACAAAATTTTAAATGACCAAAATTATTCATAAAACTTTTGTTAAATAACAAAATGAGCTCATAAAAACAACTAAAAAATTGTACCAGAGAATGTGAGAGAGAGAGAGAGAGAGTGAACAAAATAATATTAACAAGTGCTGGGTTGTGCCAATATCATTTATTGTTTATCATGTTTATTATATAGTAGTTGTAACACATGTTTACTTTGGAGGGTCTAAAAATGTTTAAAGGTGAATATTTGTTTACCAGATAAATGGGACTACGTCCCGAGGCATAGTAAAAACGTGCATGTTTGGCACATATTAGAGTCTTTTCAAATATGTAAGTAGGGTTTTTATATAAATAAAGGGTAATGTCATTGGTAACAAATACAAGCACGAGTGAGTTATTTCAGGTAATACATTTCGCAATTACTGGTTCGCTAACACGAATTCTGGACCGCATGGTAAGTCTCATAGGTTGTACAGTGTGGCAACATGGCGCCCGATAAAATCTCAAAATAATTAAATTACAAAATCATTAATTTGTAACAGAGAATTAAAGTTACATTGGCGCCCGAACAGGGACTCGATATAAAATATAATTTTATGTGGAGTATACCTACCAGGAAAGCGGAATAATTGCCTGAAATAATTTCGAAAGTACATAAACACGTGTGTAAGGTAGGGTTAAGTTACGAGGTTATAGACATATATGTGTTAGAGATATAATAACCAACATGAGTACCAATGACAATAAAACATTAGAAGTCAGTGCAACTGATGAAAATTTGACTAGTGAGATGGATGTTCCATTAACACAAATTAGTCAGATTGGCGAGTCGAGTACAACTGCATTTGTACAATCAGAGACAGTAACAATAACCTCCATCTCAAGTAGTCAGGAAAATAAAAAAGATGATACATCTGCAATGATGCAGTTGTTATTAACAAAATTTGATAATTTTAACAAAAAGCTGGATGAACAAAAAAGTGATTCTGATGTTAAATTCAATGAAATTAAAACACAAAATGTTCAAATTAAAAGTGATTTCAATGAGAAGTTTGATGAAATAAAAAACGAAATTAAAAGACGTAATGAAAATTTAGTTAAACAATGTGACAAAGTAATTAAAAAGTTGGATGAAAAGTTAATCCAAATAGAGAATCAGAAGGTGAGTAACAGTGATAATTTGAATGAGTTTACAGGTAGTAAGAATGATATGATATTAGAAAATGATGATGAGAGTATTATGAGTGATAATGAGGTGTTTGTGTGTTGAGTCAGAGAGAGAGCTGACAGAAAGTACATTTTTAAAAGGGGTGCAGGGGTTAGAATTTTCCTTTGATGTTGTAATAGGGGGTGAAGAAAAGTCTTCACGTATTTTTAATAAGGACGAGAGTTCCTTAGATTTATATTTGGGAGACGAGAGGTCTACAAATAGAGTTCCTTCGTGTTTTTGTGTACCTCATAGGTGGTGCAGTAATTTTGAGTTAGTGACCCCTGCATATTTGGAGAGAGAGAGAGTGTAACTTGGTGTTAGGGTGAGAAATATATAAAGAGAGAAAGTGTAGAGAGGTATTGTGAGATATATGGTGAGAGAAAGGGAGTAATAGTGATTTTTAAAGTAAATAGAAAGTATAAAGAATTTGTAGAAAGGTTAGGAGTAGAGATGGTGGATGAAAATAATGAATACTTACCTTATAGTAAAATTAAAATTGAGATGATAATAATAATAGATGATGATAATAATGGTATCAAGTACTTACCTTGGGAAGTAACAGGTGTAGTAGTAGAAAATTATGATGATAATTGTGATGACTATATGACTAACAAGATTATAACATATCATACTGATGTAGACAGAACTATACCCGATCGTGACCTGGCATATGATAAATTAATAGGAATACATCTATTAATGTAAACGAAATTGTGAGTGTATATAAAATGTTTGATGAATATTATAATGAGTATAATTATATAATTTATTTACTAAACAATAAGATAAATAGACCTAAGATTAGAATGTTATTCAACGATGGAGGGTAGATTGTTTTATTGTGTAATGAACATTTAACATATGTGAAAAGTGGTTTTGAATTGGACTGCATATGGACTGATTTTGATTAATGATAAAATAATGAGTTTGGATTGTTATATTTTTCATTGTTTTATATGTGTTAATGTCAATGTATTTATGTATTTTGATGTTGTGTATTACAGGTAAATTTTATGTACACCATGTATGTTTTAGTAATTGTTTTAATAATTAACAATTAACATGTTTTGTTTAACTAAACAAGTTTACATAATTGAATAATAATTAAAGAGTAATTATTGAATTAATGTGGTACAAAAGAAAGTTGTACTAAATTTGTAACTTAGGTAGTAATGAAGTTAAATGATTAATTTGTAACGAATAAAAAATTTCTAATGAATAATAAATGATTTAGTAAGAATATATATTTGAAGATTGAGATGTACTGTTATGAGTAGGTGAGAGATAAATGTTATAATGCAATTGTCAATGATTACAGTAAGGTAGAATGTTGAAAAAGGAGATAGAGCCTGGGTATAGATAAAGGCAGGTGAGTTATTTAATTGAAGTTAATGGGATTGATAAGAATTTTTAAAGAAAATAATACAAAGAGAGTATTAGATATTTAGAGACACAGTAGTTAGTGATTATTTGTAGAGGTGAGTAAAGTAAAGGTTAAACATTTATTTGTTGCTGATGATATTTTGTAGTGGGGGTGAGGTGATAAGGAGTAGCCAACGTATAGCGTTGTGGCAGGTAATAGCGCAGTTTAAGGGAGTGTTTGCCGATATTTTGGAAGGGCAAAATATTATGAATGTATATAGCCAGGTAGGGAACACCCATCCCTGTACAAAGACGTGCGGTGCCATAGGATTTATCGTCGGAATGAAATTAGTGAAAGGTGTTTATAATTGAGAAATTGGTGTCGTGATAGGTAAATTTGGTTGTTAGAAGAAAGGTGAGTAAGAGTATAAAATAAGTAAAAGCATAGTGAATACAGGAGTCACCCAGACTAATCAGGATAGTATGCATTCCTTTGGCTGACGTCATCATGGGCTAGGCTTGTTTACCGCTATCTGTGACACATAGTTTTTTGCGATATTTGCAGCTTTTCAACTAATTCGATCGAAATCCTGTTAATTCCAATATGCGTTGTATAAAATATTCTATAGTTTATTCACCAAAACTTTATAGGGATTATGAAATATTACAAAATTTATTACAAAATAAATAGTTAGGGAATAAAATACAATAATTATGGTTTTTAGGACCATATTTTTATAAAAGTATGATTGTACCATCACAGATTTCCATTCAAGAGTGGAACAATGCATTATTACTAAATATCTCATGAAAGAAAATATGAGACCAAGAGTACTTTGTGAAAAACTTAAAAGACAGTTTGATGAAAAAACGTTGACAGCCACAAGTAAATGGAGTAAAGCTTTCAGAAATGGTTTCATTAAATGGTCACAAATGGTAAAGCTTGCACATCTCGAGAATGAACCACAAAAACATCAACAACAGTAGAGATGACTGACAGGATCAACACACTTGTTCAAAATTATAGTCGAATCACTGTGGGGTATTGCTTCTACATTAAATGTCAGTGGTGCAGATAGCTATATCATAAGTCAACTTCATTATCAGAAAGTATGAGCACATTGGATTTCGTGAATGCTGACAGATGAACACAAGCAAATACACATGCAGGAGGCTCATTCACTATTGGCACCATGTGAAGAAAAGGGGGCTTTTTACAATCTGTTGTCACACTGATGAAACCTGGATACCCCATTTTACCCCAGAAACCAAAAGAGCATCAATGTAGTGGCAGCATCCTTCATCTCTGAAATTATTAAAGCAAAAACTGGCTTTTCAGCATGAAAAATTATGGCTTCATTCTTTTGAAATATGAGAGGTGGGTTACACATTGAGTTCTTAACAGAACAACAGACTATAAACATGGAGTATTACTCTAAACAGCCATCTGAAATAAAGGTAAAAACGCCAGATTTCTGTCTGTACAGAATAATGCACATCCTTATGTCACCGCTTATATGATGACAATACAAAAACTGAAGTGGACCGTTCTCCCTCATCCACCCTGTAGTCCAAGCCTTTCCCTCTCTGACTTTCATTTGTGTGGACTCTTAAGAGAGTTCTAAAAGTAAACAATTTGTGTTCCAATGAAGAAGTCATCGAAGCTGTTCAAGAGGGTTGTGTCCTCTGCCAGAAGAATTATTTTCTTAAGGAATATGAAATCTAATCGAAAGATGGCAACAGTGCTTTAACAAGCTGTGAGACTGTATTGAAAATGATGATATATAAATTGCTACTATATTACTTTTTGAATAAATAATATAATATAAATTTGAATACTCTTCCTATGATGTGACATGCTAAAAAATCTACGTCATAGAATACGTAGGCAAACATTTGGTATAATATAAATAAACGTGGCTGTCATCCCAAAAAAATGTATTCTTATGTAAATGGATGTTTATTTCTTAATGTTCATGGAAAGAAGATGTTATTAATCTTCCAAGAAAAAGGCTTTTTTACCGGAAACAAACTTATGATTTTTATCTTAATCTAGCCAATTTGAAGACTTTTCCGAATGGTCAATCCAGTGTGACAGAAAAGACTATTGTGTGTTCACAATGACTATTTACAATTTTACAGGTACTCAACAAGTCAAGATAGTGTAGATTTAACAATTGAATGCACTCTCATATTTAAAATGGAGTTATCATGCTTTTAATTTTCATTACAGTTGCATCATTTTTAAGACATTCAAAATTGGCTGCACCAATAAAAAAAAAGTAATTTGATTCCCTAATTGGATTTATAGTTCAGAGAAACTAGTGAATTTCAATTTCAAGTTTTTCATCAGTTTCACACATCAATATTTATCAATAACTATAATAACAAATATATTTCAAATACTTTTCTATGCATTCAGAACAAACAATCATTAATACGTCTGTTAAACATGTTGCCATCAGACTGAATATTCAATGTATATACACTGTCAATGTACACAAAACATCTACATCACTAAATTTACACTATGGTAATACTTTATTAAGGACAGCATTTATCATATCTATCATGGCAATATTTATCAGACAAATGTACCAACCATACTGTAATATAGTAGTATCAGTCTTAGTTTTACTGAGATGAAATTTACAGCTGCATCATAGGTTGGTAAAATGCGTAATGCTACTTATAGGAACAAAGCAACCATAAAACATACTTGATGCCTCAAAAGAAGTCTAATTATGCTAGTTCCAAAGTGACATATGTTATACAAACATAATTTCTGCACAGTCTTCCTACATTGTAGGTTAAATAATAATAACTGTATTGAAAACACATAAATATCAAGGTAGCACGTACTTCAGAGAATTATATATAGGTACTGTTACCTGAAAAACACATTATGATGACTTGGTTGTTGCACATCCTCAAATCTTCTGTTTACCTGTTATGTAGAAATGGGTTACAATAATAAGGTCAGTTTTTTTAAAAGAAATTTACTGATTGCAAGTCTTCACAACTTCAAGAATTTTTATAAACAAAAAACAAACTTTTTAACCTTGATGAATCTCGATCCTTTATTACTATTTCTATAATTTTTCACGAGATATAACTGATAACAATAATAAGGCAGCAGCCATAATTTTTTATATTTTTTCAAGTCGTCTTACAGTAAATTTTACAAAACAGTACTTTGTTCAGTTTTTTTTTGTGTAAACAAGTTATATATATATATATTCTATTTAGTACATTTCACTATCCACATGATTACTCATACACCTTCGTATGTTACCATACACTTCACACACACACACTGCCTTATCTGTTTCTTTGAGCACACATTGAAACTGAAGGTGTTCAGTCTTTTGTTCACTAGTTTAATCAGAATTCCATTTTACGATCTGAAACAGAGAAAAACATTACTTCACATATGATCATAACAACAAGAAAAATAAAGAACTAAACAGTAACAACAGTACTGAACAAAGAACATAGGGTTCACAGCTGGTACCTGACTGGAAAGCAAATGCTGGGCTGATAGGTCATGGTCCAGCATTTTGAAAATTATGGTCTGTTATCAAAAAGCTGAGTCATGATAACACTACTGTCACATAAACTATAAAAGAATCTTAAACATTCACAATAAAATTTATTGTGAACTTATTAAATTTTTCTACAATTTATTTTTGAGTGTTGTTATCATTAACCAGCTTTTTGATAAAAACCATAATTTTAATGTTTGGACAGCCTGGCATTTGTTTTCCAATCAATACTTCAACCTACAATAATACGTATAACAGACAAAAGAGAAAAATGAATGTCCTGTACCAAAAAGGAAAGGGCTGTGTTGAAACCTGTATATATAAAAAGAATTTGTATGTTTACTTATGGAGCCAGAACATGCCAAAAGTTAGTTCTGGAACAGAAATAAACACAAATATGCCAGGCAAGTCATATTCTACACAAAAGAATATGACTATCATGATTTATTTTTATCATTACAAATTTTATAACAGATGCTTATTATCTGTATACACTAAGTTGGCGCCTGGGTAGTCGCCGGCCGACACTAAGTCCAGCCCCAGGTAGTCGCCGGCCCAGACGCCAACTTAGTGTATACAGATAATAGTAGACCAGTGAGTCTAATAACCTAGGGGTCCTAGGTACAACTCTCTGGTGTACCATAAAAATTAAGGTGTGTTTTTCAGCCTCCAGATTAATTCAGTCTGTAAAAGAGAGTACCTGGGATATCATCCTATGGTAATAATAGGCAGCTGAAGTGTAGTGCTTGGCCACACTACCTCCCTTATATGATAAACAGCTCATAAGGCAGTCTACTCTGCTTATCCTAAACTACTCTGGTAGTACAAAAAGGGAACCATTATTATTATTATTCCAAATTGCATAAAACACACACACTCACACACGCAGAGAAGGAGGCATAGACAGATAAAACGTTTCACTTATTAAACCACAGTTACCACAAAGAGTTATCAAAGTTCAAGCGATATCCTTATCAGAATTAAAGAACACTAAGATGACACATGTAGAGGAAGTCATAATATCTAATTAGTATCATTTATTGTGGAGATATAAAATATTTACCACACACACACAGTTTCCAAATATATTAAACAATCCTTCATTATTTTTACAGAAGTGATAGTTTATACAAGTGCATATTGCTTTATAAACAGAATTACCAGTGCACAAAATGTAATACAGTACAGAAGTACAGTAGTTTTATAGTAGAGCAGTAGTAGTTGTACAGAAAATTTGAAATGTATTACATTTTCTTAACAGTTAACATCCTTAAAACATTTCTACCTTCTATTAACAGTACAATCAAGTTTACCTTTCTAAAAATATGACAGTTAAAGCTTAGTTGCTTCATTGCTTTGTTATAGATATTAAAAATATCACAGTTTGTGCAGAGCCATGCTTTGTTTAGTCTAATCACATACTTGCTATCAACATATTTGGGTCAAACTAAAGAAGAAATATTTCTTTGAGGGAAACGTGTGTTTTCTGAATTATGATTCTTCATATATGAGACGAGCTCAGTCTTTAACTACAGGTAGGGAGGGGTCACACTACAATAGCTCCAACATTTCCCAATGAAAAAAGTGTCATTTTATTTTTTTTTTACAAAATTTTAAATGTTATAATAATTCTGTGAATGTACAGAAACTGTGTTAGCAGATGGGTAACATTAATATTTATCCCTTCCAATTTTTGTTGAACCCCCTGGAAATGAAATTCTACCTATGCCCATGCCAAGTAGAATTTTAATAATAGACATGTGACAGTCTCAAACAGTCATTTAATTTACACTGTTTGTTGTTGTTGTTGTTTTTTTTACAACTGTTACGTTCTTCAAATACTATTAATTAGATGAAGAAATCTATATTTTCTTTTCTTGGCCTTATTAACACAAACGGCAACCACACCGGTCATTCTCAATAACTCCTTGTAATATATTTCTACACAGTACACACAGTAATTCTGTTTTTGACTAGAAATGCAAATCACTGCTAAACTTTGATTTATACAGCAAGCATGGTTTGCTAGAGTCCCATAATCACATGATATCCATAAAATACTAGCAAAAAAATAGAGGAAAACAGTGATAATACAGTGGATTCCAACTTATATCAGGCAGGACTGTTAATAATCATGTAAAAACACACAAGTTAAGAAAAAAACAAAGTGTCATAGACGAGTTTGCAGATGGATTATGTTACACAGTAAGAAGTAAAAAATGTTTGAAGAAACCCAGGTGGTTGACAGCCATATTGAAGACAATATAAAGATCACTGTGAATTGCATTCCGATATTGAAACAAAGAGTACTGTATTTCAATATTACAATTTATTTAATGGCTTACCCTCCTTTCTTGCTTTTAGTCCTAACACCATAACACTAATACTAAATACATCCAGGACTCTACAGTCATTGATCAGGAAGCAATCAACAGAAGACACTGGTCCTCTACTGGCAAGGGTGATAAAAGATACGATAGCTGAAAACTTAATTATAAATCACATGAAAACAAGAGGTTGTCATCTTTTTTTTAAGTATATGTAACAAATGTACACTTATTAGTCACTTACTTTTTATTCACTTTAATGAATTAAAAACATAAATGAAAATTAATAAATATTGTTATATTCCATAAATATTCTTAATAGAATGAAATATTTCATATAGCATATTTATTTCACTTAATACAATCAAGTACATTATAATACTAAATACAGTAGACCTCGTTGAAGCACACTTGCATATTCTGCTACCCCGTATAAGATGTGCTTTTTGTCTAGTCCCTGCACATTTCATTTATAGAAACATTATAACAAACCCTGTTTACTGTGTTTAAATCCCGCAAAATACATTGTTTTTCGATGTGGGAAACACAATGGCCTGAAGAACACTTTGGCTTCGTCACGCTTGAAGTTCAATTATCCCTATAAATGAGCCTTCATTTAAGAAAAGGCATATAAAGTAGCACATAAATACATACATACATCCTCGGCGCTACAGCCCAGTCCGGGTGGCCTCCAAAAGAAATCGTCCCACTGGTCTCTACTCCCGGCCAATGTCCACCAGTTTGCTGCACCCAGCCTCACTGCCTCCTTACCAACCTGGTCCAGCCATCTTGTACGCGGTCTTCCTTTCCTTCTCCTTCCCATCGGCAAATAATTCATAACTTTTTTGGGATCCTATCCTCCGCCATTCTCTGCACATGTCCAGCCCAACGCAATCTGTTAATTTGTATAAGTTGCATGATCGGAAGATCATTAAACCTTAAGTACAACTCTCGATTATGCGGTCGCCTCCAAATGTCGTTTTCCTTCACAGGGCCATAGATTCTCCTCAGTACCTTCCTCTGAAACACGGATAATTTCTGCTCATCTACCGTATTTTCTCGCATAATTAACGCACTTTTTTGACGAAAAATACCGGCAAAAATTTCGGGTGCGTAAATTATTCAAGGATTTCAGATATACCCAAATTTCATTTGAAATTTATTGATATTTAAAAGATACATTAAATATATTATACACAAAATCAGTTCAACTCATTGAAGTTATCGTCATTTGGCGTAAAATTACGGTTGAGTTTTCTTCTGAACAATCAAATAGAGTACATTAGGCAAGTTGGACACACAGTTTCAAGTACGGACACCGGAAAATATTCTTCCTGTCACGAGCTGATAGTACGACCTGAAGCAAAATACCGTAAATATGAATTAACGAAAGTACTAACGACGTAAGTAATAATGACATACCTGCTAAAAAGGAAGAAAAATAATCTTACCTTTTATAGGCTACCGAGTTGGTCGTCGCCACTGGAACTGCAGGAAGAATTGGTGCTGCTATCACTGCTCACATCTCTCCATAAGAAGTCGTCTTCAGTCCCGTCTAACGCATTCGAGATTCCCATCTTTTTGAAGCTCTTTTCAATCACCTTCGAAGAAATCATGTCCCAAGCGCGCAATATCCACTCACAAAGGAGTTCCACAGATGGTTTCCAAATTTTGCCTGTTGGAGTAAGTTCGTGCACATTTTCCGCCATCCAGCACTGATAAGAGTTTTCGCACATTGTCCTTGAATGGTTTATTTATCGAAACGTCCAAGGGTTGAAGTACTGATGTCAGTCCACCAGGAATCGCAGCCAAATCGGTTTTCATGGTTTCCAATAATTTTTTAGTGTTTTCTGTCAGATGGCCACGAAAATTGTCCAATATGAGAAGAGCTGGGCACCGAAGGAGAGACCCCGCTTTATTTCCCCAAACCGTTCGTATCCAGTATTCTACGAGTGATGTGTCCATCCACCCTTTTTCTTGGACACGAACGTGGATCCCACGTGGAAATTTTACTTTCGGCATTGTTTTTCGCTTCAGGACAACGTACGGTGCAAGCTTTCTGCCATCAGCTGTTACAGCTAGCATTACCGTACACCATTGTTTTTCACTTCCAGTAGTGCGCACAATAACACTCGATGTTCCTTTCGTATCGATTGTTCGACTTTGTGGCATATCGAAACTGATGGGCGTCTGATCTGCGTTTCCTATCTGGGAAAGCAAATATTTCTTCGCTTTCCGTTTCCTAATCATGAAGCGAAGAAAATCAATGACTTTTTGGTCGAAATCATTCGGCATTCTTTGACATAAGGATGTTCTTCTTCGAAGAGAAAGTCCATTTCTCTTCATAAATTTAATCACCCAGCCTTGGCTAACCTTAAAATTCGAGACACTGATCCCATGTGCTGCAGCTATTTCTCGTCCTTTAAAATACAGCATTTCATAAGAAACGGCATATCCATCATTGCGTAACGAAATCACATATTTCAGAAGATACTCCTCTACTTGCGGAAACTTGCCACTTTTTGGACCGCAAAATGCTTTACGAGACTTGTTGGTCTCTTGAAGGGCAATTTTCTGTTTTCGCCAGTACCGCACGTTCCACTCGGACACAGAATATTTGCGGCCTGGTGCCCTATTCCCGTGTGTTTCGGCGTAAGCGATCACTGCAAGTTTATATGACGCAGTATTACTCGAATACTTGCTCATTCTGGATTAATGAACGACTTTGAGATCACAAAACATCTGTGTACCTGAAAGACTCGTAAAATGAGTTTCTACCAGACTGGAATAGATCGTCACTAATCATGTCTTCGCTGATTCACTCACCGGACTGAAATACCGCAGTGAGTAATAACAGGAAGTTGCACGAGGGTTTGAAATGCGCGGTTGCACAATAGGAAAGCTACTACTTGACATCTTTATTTCGAAATGCACCCGGAACTGCGTGATGAAATCATCGAGAAAGTGTCGAGTCAAATACGCAAATATTTCTTTTTCCGACTTTGAACCCCCCAGAAATGGGATGCGTTAATTATGCGAGAAAATACGGTAGTTTTTTTAGCACCCAGCATTCCGAGCCATACATCAGGACTGGTCTGATCAAGGTCTTGTATAGGGTGGCTTTTGTCTCTTTACTTATTAATTTTGACTTAAAATGTTTCACCAGTCCGTAGTAACACTTATTGACAAGGCACGAGTGTTGGCACCTACAACCATATATTTGGTTTTGCTTTGGTTTATAACCAAGCCCATAGCCTTAGCGGACAACTCCAGTTCCTGAAAGGCTTCCTTTAAACCAGATTCAGACCTACTTATGACGTCAATGTCATCGCCATATGCCAGAAGCTGTACCTCCTTGTGAAATATGAGTCCGCTAGTTTGAATTCCTGAATCCCTGATGACCTTTTCTAGAGCTATGTTGAAGAACAGACACGCTAAGGCATCTCCTTGTTTCAGCCCATTCAATGTTTTACGGAGTTAGATAGATTAGATTGTATTCTGATTTGGCACTTAGAATTGGACATAACTACTCCAACCATGCACACCAACTTAGATGGTATATTCAACTCCTTCATAGCTCTATGGGTGGAACAATGGGGTGGTGTGTTTAATACATAAAAAGGGTGATCCGCTCATATGTAAAAATTATAGGGGCATCTCTACTTAGTGCAGCATATAAGGTATTGTCCAACATCATATTTTCTAGGCTGCTTCCCTATGCTGAGGAAAACATAAAAGAATATTAATGTGGATTCACTAGGAATAGGTCAACAACAGACCAAGTATTTACACTAAGGCAAATCCTGGAAAAAAACGTTGGAAAATGGAGTGGCCACTCACCATCTTTTTGTGGATTTCCAGTCGCCATATGATTCAATCAACCGGAAAATGCTATATAGCACATAAATTAAACACTTGAAATGTATGCCTCCATTGGTTGGTTGAATAGATTTAACCAAAGGCATGGTATCATTTACTGCCAGATTTCCTGATAGTCTGTATCTGTCAGTGAAAGTGACGTTCTTAAATGACAAAACAGAGTTATGTGTAATCTAAATTACATGGTACAACCTGACATTTTCAGTGCAGACAAATGTGGTCCAGACAAATCATACTTTTTCAAAGGAGAGTGTCATGGGGGAAAATTAAATAAGCACAGAGTTACAGTGCTCATTGCTGGTAATTTTGATGACTCTGAGAAACTGTCTCCAGTTATGGTGGTAAAATAAGCTAAACCACGATGCTTTAAAAGTGTAAAAACCTTGCGTGTACAGAACCAGGCACACAAATGGATGACCACCAATTTGTTTATCACGTGGTTATAGGATTTGGACAACAAAATGACGTGACGTCAGTTGTTCAGATGACTGCCCCCCCCCCCAACCCTAAGATTGTGGACCTCAAAAATGTGGAGCTTGCCCTTTTCCCTCCATATACAAACCTATGGGCCAAGGTGAAACAAAGGTGCTCAAGCATTGTATTGCAAGCAGATCATCCTGCGGTGTCTGCGGTACATATGTTGTAGTAGTGGATACTGAAAATTCAATGGGCAGTGAAAATCTACAGGAGCAGTTGTAGTAGTGGATACTGAAAATTCAATGGGCAGTGAAAACCTACAGGAGCACATATATTGACAGTGGGAATCAAAACGTGTGACTCTTCTGGATGCTCTAAATTTTGTCACTGCTACATAGAAAGGAGTCCACCCTTGCATCATTGCAAATTGATTCAGAAAAGCTGGATTCAATATGACAAGAAAATTGATCTTTTTAATGTTTATGTGTACCGTATATATTTCTGTTCCTGCAGATACTACCCTTTTTTAATTTGTAGGGTTTTGACAATTCAGTTCCCCAATCTGATCCTTCTTCTGACGTATTCCATGACAATGAGAATTGGGCTGTTGTGTGTGAGACATTAACACAAGTTGGGAGACATTAACTTAAAGTATTTTGTGTTTACAGTCAATGGGGTAGTGACTTCAGAAATATTAACTGTTAATGATTGGCAAAGGTGAGGACGGAGCAGACAAATCACCTCCTGCACGGCAAGGAGCCCTCACAGCACTAAGAGTGATAAAACAATTTATAAGTGCTTCTTCTGACAAAATGTCAGTTTAATGAAGAAATTTGTGTTAGTGGTTGAAATCACAAGCAGAATGATCACAGTTGCACACCACTATATAAAAATTATCCCGATTAGCGCTTTCAAGCTTCACAGCTCATCGTCAGATCGGAATAGACAGAAATTATGTGAAAACAAACCCTTCACCCCTCTCACCACACCCTGCTCACACACAACAAGCTATAATATAAATGTCCCTTCCCCACCCCTAAACCCTGTCCCACCATCTGTACAGTTACATATTTTTCTAGCAAATTCCTTGTGTTTCAGTGTTGTGTGTGTGTGCATCCTTTTAAACTTACCCTCTTCCTCTCCACACACGTGGGTCAGTCACACACCCTTATTTTAAAACATCCAATTAGTACTATGCAATATAATTCTTAATCTTATCTATCTGTCCTCTATCATTTACTTCTTAATTATGTTATAAAATATTTCATTATCAAATTTAATTTTAATATTAATTATTTTGTCTAACCCTTTTTCTCTTTCTTTCAATATTTCTAACTCCTCTTTAAGCTTCCTTTCAACTGTGTTATTTACTACTTTTACAATTTCGTATTCTTCCAAAGGATTAACACACTTATGGTTGTCTTCTATGAAATGTCTTGCATATAACGAATTGGTTGTTCTATTACCTTCTCCACATTTGTGGTCTGACAACCTGCATACGAATTTTCGTCCTGTCTCACCTAGATACACTTTGTTGCAGTCTTTACATTTTAATTTATAAATTCCGCTTTTCTGTAATACTGGAATTTTTTGTATATTCTTATTCCTTATCTTATCAAATACCGTTTCACATTTTTTAATAGCTATATCTACTCCGTATTTATTAAAACATTTTATAATTTTTCTAGTATGTGAACCTATGTATGTCAATGACCCTGCATAATTCTTTTGTTCTGGTTCTATTTTAGCTTTTTGTACGTTAACCCTTTTCATAACTTTATCCACTATGTTGGTGTTATAATTATTATTCCTTACAATTCCTTTATCGTTTTTAACTCCCTATCTTTTGATTCGGTCTCTTTTAAACACTTCTGAGCTCTGTAACAAAATGAATTGATTGCCGCCATTTTATATCTATAAGGGTGGTAAGACTCTTTTGGTATAATTATATCAGAATACGACTCTTTCCTAAATATCCCAAACTGTAGTTTCTCATTATCTTTAATTTCTATGTTTAAATCTAAGTAATTTATTTTCTTACCTCCTATCTCTTCTTTAAATTGTAAGTTTTTATCCTTATTATTTACCTCATTTATAAAATCATACAGTTCTTCTATTTTTCCTTCCCAAATTACTAATACATCATCAACGTATCTGGACCATAATTTTATATTGTCTTTATACTTAGTGGAACTTATTAATTCCTTTTCAAAATCATTCATGTATATTTCAGCAAGAATAGGGGATAATGAAGACCCCATAGGTAAACCTTTTTTCTGTATATAAAACTTGTTATTAAACCTAAAATAGTTCTGATTTACACATTCTTTAATTACTTTAATCAACTGCTTTTTATACCTGTATTCTCCCATATTATTATCGTTTATTAACTTAATAACTTTATTTACAGTGATATTGGTAAACATGTCCTTAACATCCAGTGATATCAATTTTGTATTTACATTAATTCTAATATTTTCTAATTTTTCTACCAATTTTACATTATTCTCTATGTTGTATTTTGTCCCAAATTCATATTTCTCTTTCAGTACTCTGCTAACTTCCTTTGATAATTTATAAATAGGTGCATTAATAAAAGAAACAATCGGTCTCATTGGTTTTCCTTCTTTATGTATCTTAACCTGACTTTTAAAAGTTGGTGCTGTTGGATTACTTTCCAATAAATACTTTTTCTTATTTTCTTCTATAAATGTTATCTGTTTCATCATTTGTTTTATCCTTGACTGGTACTTACTTGTATAATCATACTTTATTTCCTCATATGGTCCTTCCCTTATAAATTCTTCCGTTTTCTTTATGTATTCGTCCTTTCTCAGTAGTACCATTGTATTTCCTTTGTCCGCCTTCGTAACTATAATATCATTCTTTTTTATTTTATTCTTTAGTTTAGTTACAGTTGATTTGATTTTTGTTCATTTTTTGAATTATACAAACTTTTCTTAAATATTTTATCTACTACATTCCCTAATTCCCACCTTATTCTTTTTTTATCATTTTCATTTCCTAGTTTTTGTATTATACTTTCGCATTCAATAATCGTTTTTTCTTGATTTAATTCTGGTGGCGGCGCGTATTTTAAGCCTTTTGCTAACATTTTATTTCTTCTGTATTGAAATTTACCTCTGTAAGGTTTATTACTCTTTTTTCATAGTTATTCTTAGAGAGGTGTTCCTTTTTTACTTCGTTCTTTCTTATTAATTTATTTAACTTATCTACCATTTTTTTATTTTTATTTTCCAATTTCTTTTCTACATACCCCAAACCAAAATTATATATATTTCTTCTATCTCTACATACGAGTATATTCTTAACAATTCTATGTGTCTGTCATATAATTCCCTATTATATTTATTGATTAAGCCGTAGAGTGACCTTATTTCCCGTTTTATCCACAACTTCTTGCTTTGTTCTTTTACTTTTTTTGGCATTTAAAATGTAAAGACTGCAACAAAGTGTATCTAGGTGAGACAGGACGAAAATTCGTATGCAGGTTGTCAGACCACAAACGTGGAGAAGGTAATAGAACAACCAATTCATTATATGCAAGACATTTCATAGAAGACAACCATAAGTTTGTTAACTATATTTAATATTACCTTGTGTATCCAGGTACACTGGTGCTCCTCCTTGCAACTTCAATGTTTCTTTAAAAAACTACGCGTTTCGGGACTCATGGTCCCATCATCAGGTTGGTAAAAAAACAAGAATCACGCACATGGAGTTTGTCAACTTAATAAGATATAAATAAAAAGTTTCACTCGCACATACCGCGTATGTACAATTACACAACTACACGATGCGCATTAGTTATATGCAACTTGGAGACCACAACACAATATGTATAAGTTTGTTAATCCTTTGGAAGAATACGAAATTGTAAAAGTAGTAAATAACACAGTTGAAAGGAAGCTTAGAGAGGAGTTAGAAATATTGAAAGAATGAGAAAAAGGGTTAGACAATTTAATTAATATTAAAATTAAATTTGATAATGAAGAAATATTTTATAACATAATTAAGAAGTAAATGATAGAGGACAGATAGATAAGATTAAGAATTATATTGCATAGTACTAATAGGATGTTTTAAAATAAGGGTGTGTGACTGACCCACGTGTGTGGAGAGGAAGAGGGTAAGTTTAAAAGGATGCACACACACACACACACACACACACACACACACACACGCGCGCAAGGAATTTGCTAGAAAAATATGTAACTGTACAGATGGTGGGACAGGGTTTAGGGGGTGGGGAAGGGACATTTATATTATAGCTTGTTGTGTGTGAGCATGGTGGGGTGAGAGGGGTGAAGGGTTTGTTTTCACATAATTTCTGTCTATTCCGATCTGACGATGAACTGTGAAGCTTGAAAGCGCTAATCGGGATAATTTTTATATAGTGGTGTGCAACAGTGATCATTCTGCTTGTTAAAATGTCAGTTGACGTGAACCATGTAGAAATTGTGATTATTAATTGCAAAGAGTCACGTATGAGGCAACCAATTTTAAATGATTCTTTTTTTTAAGAAATAACTGAATATTTAATGTTAAATGAAATAAGTTCCTGAAACACATTTGAAATCTTTGCTTAAAATATTGTACAGTAAACCCTTGATTTAACGGACCTCGGTTTAACGGACTTCGGATTTAACGGACAGAATTTGACAGACAAAAAAAAAGCATGATAATGTTTTTAGGCTTTTGAAATGTATAATGTGCATAACAGGGTGTCCACAGAAATTCTGTTTTAATTTTCCCTGACTTTCCCTGACCTACTTACAGAAATTTCCCTGACTCACTAAAATGCATAGTACGTTAATTCTTTGAGCATTATATTTTACAAGGAAGAAAAAAGAAAACCCAGCCTCCATCTTCCCCATAGCTGGCCTAATTCTCTCTCCACTTTCTTTTTTCTTCCTCTTTTATTTTATTTATTTTTTATTATTTATTTATTGAAAAATACAAATACATTGATGGCATTTTAAAAATAAATATTTCCATTATTACCTAAAGGTAACACTTAGGTAACGTAAGAATGAGAGTATTTTCACTAGAACTTAATAAAATAATATATGAACAAGATAAAATGGACTAATTAATAGAACAACTTACATGGTAACAAATAATTATAATAATCAGCTATAGCTTTCAAAATTGAAAATGAACCAGTCCGACACGATGAGAATGAAAAAGAAAAATATGCAATCCTTCAAAATTTACTAGTGTGATCTCTTCATGTTCTCCAGCAGTTTTTTCTTTTCCCCAATTTCTACATCCTCCATTTCTCTTTCAAGTTTCAACTTTTTTCTTTTTTCTTCCAACTCTTTCAACTGTAATTCAATTTTCCTTTTCTCTATTTTCTTTTTTTCCTCTTATGACTGCATTTCTTTTTTCTTTTCCAAATATGATTGATATCTTCTTCTTGAAGATCTGACCGAGGTAAGCATACTTCTGTTGATAGTCACATTCCTCAAACCACCTAGATGTTTTATGCTATCACAAATAACTCTTTGGGAACAAGGGATTCTTCTAGAAGATTTTCAACTAGTAAATGCTTATTGACAGAAAAGCCAGATTCAACTGATGCATTACCATGGGATAAAATGAAACACAGCTTCATTACAGACCAGAGATCTTCATATTTCTTATCTTCTCCTAAAAGGCCGTAGTAAAGTTCGTACAATCCCATGTCATCAGATGTTTTGGAAATGAAATCGTTAGCTTCTTCAGTTAGCAAAGAAAACTGTCGTTTGGCCTTTTCAGCACTTTTATCACATATTCTTCTATGGCTGTGCAGGTTTTCTAGAACAACATCAATCCTTTTTATTGCTAAACTGGGTTTGAGCATTATCATTTTAGGGTCTAAGGCAGTGAGGCCTCGTGCTAAATGTGATTTCAAAGGACATTTCTCTCTGAGTTTTTCTGTCGTGGTGGTAAGGAGATTTTTGAACTCATTTTTAAAAACAAGTTTCTCTTTTTCTGAGCATTTAATTTGTTTCATTAAGCTTTCTGCAGCATAACCAACGTCCACCTTTTCTACTGAAACCAGATTGGCACTGTCTTGCAAGTCCAAGTTCATTAATTTTTGAGTAGTACTTGCTTCAGCTATTTTTTCATATTTTACAAATCTCATCATTAGGTTTTTCATAAGTTGTTCAAGTGAAGTAAAGAGATAAGGGACCATAGGCTTCTGATTTTGGAACCTTCTCAGGAACGGCTCAACGTGCTTCTGAAAGCACTTAGTTTTGCCTTAAAAAATGGATTTTTCATAGCTTCTCTAAGGTATTGCAGGTTTTTGTTGTCTTTTTCGTTGTATTCTTTTACAAATTTATCGACATGATCAAATATTTTGAGAGCTTGATCTACACAGCAACCATTTTCCAGCCATCTTACTGCTGTGAACTTAAAAGGGAAAGAGGTGCTGGTTGTAATATCTGAGTATTTTGCTCGCCAAGCTGGGCTATCTTTGAAAAGACTGTAGAGAGATCTAAAAAAGTGAAAAAGTTCCCAACCAGTTTTGGAGATCCCAGTCTTCAGGGCTCCATTAACTGTATGCAAACTGCATATGCCAATATCAAGAAGGGACTTTCCCTCTGGATTTAAGACTTGCAAATGGCTCTCGAGTTTTTTCATAAAGCTGAGGTTAACATTCGGCCCGTCCATTGAGATTTGCAAAATATTTCCTAAAGGTAAGGAGAGCCCTTGAATAAACCCATCTAACAAGTGATCTGCAGTTGCCCTGCCTAAAAATACACTATTCCAATATCGCGTTGAAACTTTCTGAAGGTTTACTTCCCAAAACCTTACACACAAGTACATTTGTCCTCTTTGAACAAATTTGTTCAGAGATTCATCAAAACAAACAACCTAGTCAGAGCACTGTTTCATGTTATTTTGCAACATTTCTTGAAAATATGGGGCTAACCCATGATTTATTACATAGGAAGCCTTAGTCTTGCCCATAGAAAAGCTCCGAGCGATTTTACTGTCTGGAAACATATTTTTGAAGGCTGCAGAGGTTTCATCACAAGAGTTTAGAGACATTTTCCTAGTGATGACGTGGAGAGCCCATATTGCTTCGGCTGACGTAACATCATCTTCATTCACACTGAAACTCTTTAAACTTGTTGACTTGTTCCTGGCACTACTAATAATTCTTTTGTAGCTGAAGTTGAAGGTGTTGGCTGCACATCTTTTAATGGAGATGGAGTAGTAAAAAAAGAAATTGCCGGCTGGGAAGCCTTTGCTCTCATGTTTTTTACATGAGTTGGTCCCTTAGCATGAGAAACAATTGCTTGTTTCCCCATATTGCTTAGTTTAAAAGATTTGAGACACACTTGACAATAAGCCGAATTTGCATCACTAACCACCAAGTCCAACCAACCACTAAATTCCGGAAACACTTTACTGTCCAGCCAAAGTTTATTAAACAAACATTTCTTGTTAGCCACTGTAATGAGTTTAAGTCAGCAGCCTAAAAAAACTGAAAATAGAAAAAGAATTAGCTAAATCGGTTGAAAAAAGGACACACGGGCACAACAAAAAATATATAATTGTTGTGCACTTCTTGTGAAAAATACCTGGAAAAAATGCTACAATAGTCTGGCTTACGGCAGACTAGAGCATTCAAAATTCCCCTCAAATCCATCATCGGGGAAGATTTCCCTGACTTTTCAGATTTTTCACGGGTTGCGGCAGACTAGAGTAAAAAATTACCCTCAAGTCTGTCATCGGGGAAGATTTCCCTGACTTTCCAGATTTTTTGTTTATTTCCCTGACTTTCCCTGACCAACTTTTTTTCCCTGACTTTCCAGAATGTGGACACCCTGCATAAACTGCAGACTCTCCTGTTCTGGCAATATTGCATGGCTATCGCAGCATTCTTTCGTTCCTTTTCTTCTTGTTTTGAAACGCGCAGATTTTCTCATCTTCAATTGTATTTGATGAGAACGGAGTATTCATCAAGAATTCATTTAATTCTTTGCGATCCCTGTCTTTGCGTTGTCGTTGACGCAGACGTCGCACACGTTCAGTGGAAGACATCACGACGGCTAACACTGAACAATATATACTGATATGCATCTTATTTCACTGTGAAATATTCGTCCATCGGCTAATACAGCAAGCATTACAGTGGCATGTAATAATTCATTTCCCGTAATCTTTACTGTTACAGATTTGGTTCCCTTTTGGACCACCGTAAATATACGTAAATAAAAAATACAGGCATTTCATCGGCATTTCCCATGTGTTCAAGTGAATAATTATGCTTCTTGCGTAAATGAATGACAAACCGCTGATACTGTAGGAGTTTTTCTTCGTAGTCACTCGGTAGTTTTAGCGCGAGTGATGTACGTCATTTAAGCGCAAATCCATTTCGCCACATCATTCGTCTTATAAACCCAAAGCTGGCTTTGAAACCGGAGACTTTTAATTCTTCTGCGATTTCTAAAGCTTTTAATTTTAAAACATGTCTAGTGACAGGCAGTCCTTGCCTTCTTAAAAGCCGTACGTATTCACAGCCGCTGGACTCTACTGCTACAAAACGCCCAACTTGAGGTCACGTGAATGCTCGTCGCGCAGTATTTGCATTTGAAAGTCGTTCCTTCTGTTTTCTCCATCGTTGAATACAGGATTCATCAATATCGAATTTCCTTGCGGCTTCGAGATTGCATGTTTTTCTACATTTTGTATCACAATTAATTTATAATTCGCATCGTACGGGTTACGTTTAATTTGATTTGACTGCGTGCCTTTAGTCTCCACAATATCACTCATACCGCAAACGCACTACAAAAACGCCGAATGAAAACAAAGTACAGATAAGCGATGTTGTCACTGTTACAATAGAAAACCACACTAGCAGTTTACCCGTTACTTAGAAACATGTTACTCACACCCCCTCTACTCATCCTTTGTCTTGCTGTCTACAGAAGGGTGCGAGCACGCGTGTGTGCACACGCACTTACACTTTATCTTCCTATTCTTTCTTCAGTTTGCTGTTAAAACATTCAGTTGTAGTCATAAATCATAACGCCAGAGTTAACTACAGCCAGGCAAACTGCTGTTGCTTAGGCAGTAAACAACTCATAGATACCAAAAGCGTTCGTCCTGCCAGAAGTCGGGTATAACTTCGAATTTTGTAAGCGCGCGAATGCAAGACGCAGGCCAAATTAGCGACCATGTTTTTAGGAGAAAAAGTGCGGCTTGTATTCGGAACAATACGGTATTTGCATGATATTAATAGTATTAAAATTTCAAGTGTTATAGGCCTATTTGACTTAAATATATCCTCAAAAAACAAAATTTGTGATTTAACAGACTTTCGATTTTACGGACACCCCTCAGCCCCAATTAGTCCGTTAAATCGAGGGTTTACTGTACTTAAATGTGGTATTTCGATAAAAAACGAATGTATATATGTCAAAAATATGAATATTGTTACGACGGTCTACTTGATCGTCGTAGGTACAGTGGAAACAAAATAAGTATAAGACACCAATTAAGTCACTAATCACACCTTTAATTAAGTATCACTATTGTTTCACGACTCGGAACACTAAGTTTTTTATAAGTAAAATCGTAAAGATTTACCTTACAGCCTAAACCAGCTTTCACCATTAGTAGGCTTCATCAGAGCCTCTGATGAAACTTGTATTGTATTACAATACAATTGTATTGTAAACTCAATTGTATTACAATTATACTGTCCGAATATAAAACGCACACTAATAACTACTTGAACGTACACAGTAATAACTCGAACCGCTCTGTAAATATATCGCACTAATACTCTCGAACCGCACAGTCAAAATCGCAACTGATACTGAACTGAACGTCATTTGAGTACCGGTATTTATAGCTAGTCGAATATCTAGACGATTCCTAATTGCGTCGTAGCGTGCGTATGAACTACGTAATTAACTGCGGCCTTGACACAGTCCACACCGCTGGCGGCATCGAGAACTTTTTCGTAAATGCGTATACAAGCACGTACACCACACGCTTACACTCTGGAACGTTCGACAAAAACATAGATTGTTCGTGATGCCGTAACACTGCCCTCTCCTTAAGCCTGTTCGTCCCGAACTGGCAAACCGTCTCTAAAGTTGTACTTCGCCAGGCGATCTAGGTGGACGACCTTGAACTTTCACTGTCCTTCCTGTTGAATCCGATAAACAACATCGTTAATTCTTTTTTTCACAGTGTAGGGTCCTTCCCAGTTAGACTGAAGCTTAGGTGAGCGACCACGACGATGCTTTGGATTGAATAACCAGACCTGATCTCCTTCTTGGAAACCCACACTATTGCTGCGAATGTCATACCGAGTTTTCATTTTATCACTGGCAATCTTCAGCCGTCCTCTTACCAAGCAATTCATTTCTCACAGTTGGTTTTCTAGTTGCGAGGAATAGTTCTTTGGCTCTTGAGACTGAGTCTCAGGTGATCCAAACATCAAGTCCCCAGGAAGACGAATCTCCCGGCCAAACACCAATTTTGCTGGAGTCATGCCGGTTGTGTCGTGTACTGATGACCTATACGCCATAAGGAGTAGTAGTATACGTTGGGCCCAGTCTGTTTGGTTCTCGTCAACAACTTTCGAAAGATGCTGCTCAAGTGTCCTGTTGAATCTCTCAACCATCCCGTCCGACTGAGGATGCAGAGGCGTTGTCCTGGTCTTGCGAATTCCGAGTAGACGGCATAATTCTTTAAAGACTCCTGATTCGAAATTTCTCCCTTGATCCGTATGGATTTCCATAGGGGCTCCATAACGGCAACAGAAGTTGTGAACTAACTGCTTCGCCACAGTGGTAACCTCCTGATTTGGAATTGCGTAGACTTCCACTCACTTAGTAAAGTAGTCACCTACAACCATGATGTATCGGTTTCCATCGTCAGTAACTAGGAATGGTCCAGCAATGTCTATGGCAATTCTCTCGAAAGGTAGTCCAACGTTATACTGTCTCAGTTTTCCCGTGCTTCTGGTTTGTGGGCCCTTGCTTGCAGCACATATTTCATACGTCCGAACCCATTCCTCTATGTCGTGGCGAAGATGAAGCCAATACAATCGCTTCCGTATTTTGTCAAGGGTTTTGTTAATGCCAAGATGGCCTCCAGATGTTCCATCATGCATCTCCTTCAAAACAGACTACACTTTACTTCAGGGAACTATCAACTGCATGACCACGTCTCGTCCATCTGCACTTTCCCAAGCCCTTTTCAGCAATCCATTTTCTAAGCTGAGAGATTCCCATTGTGCCCGTAGCCCTTCAGCACCATTGCAGATATCTTGCCAATCCGGGCGGCGACCTTCCTCTTTTGCTGTCAAGATCGGTCCAATGTCTTCATCAGTCATCTGTTCTTGTTGACAGTCTTGTGTTGTCCAGCCGTCAGCCAGGAAATCTACAGTGATGGCTTGAACATGTTTGCTTGAGTTTTGTTCTTCGTTTCTGTGGCAATGTCGGCAGTCTTCCGGGCACTGTCTTCGTGATAAGCCATCTGCATTACCATGGAGGCGCCCCCGTCGATGTTGTACCTTGAAGTTGTACTCTTGCAGACGTCTGAAACACCTTGCCAACTGTCCTTCCGGATTTTTAAATCTGAAGAGCCATGCAAGTGCGGCATGGTCGGTATGTAGTGAAAACTCTCTCTCGTAGAGGTATTTATGGAAGTGCTCCAAAGCTCTGACAATTGCCAACAACTCTCTCCTTGTAACACAATAATTTCTCTCTGCTTTAGAAAGCGTCTTGCTGTAATACGCTATTACTCGTTCTTCACTTGAGACAAAACTGCTCCTAGACCAATATTGCTTGCGTCTGTGTCTACTATGTACTTCCCTTCGGAAGCTGGAAAAGCGAGAATTGGTTGGGAACATAATGCAATCTTCAAAGTCCTAAATGCTTGGTCACGCTCTCTCGACCACTGGAAATTTCGTTTATTTTCCGTTAGCTCATGTAGTGGTTTAGCAATAGTAGCGAAGCCTTTCACAAAACGTCGGTAATACGAGCATAACCTCAGGAAACTCTGAACTTCGTGTTTACTCTTCGGAACTGGCCAGTCTCTTACGGTGTCTACTTTATTAGGATCCATGCTAACACCTGCTGCCGAAACCAGATGGCCCAGATACTGTACTTCCTTCTGGAATAGAGAACACTTCTTCGGGCTCAGTTTCAGTTGTGCTCCGTATATTCTAGTTAGAACTTCCTTAAGGTTTTCCAAATGGTCTTCGAAAGTCTTCCCGATCACTATGATGTCGTCTAAGTAAACAATAAGCCACTTGGGGTTGAGAAAGCGGTCTTTTCCTTGTCTTCTTGATGAAGACCCACTTGCCAATATCCACTCTTCACGTCCAATGTGGAAAATCACTGTGCTCCGGACGTGTCGAGTGTATCGTCAACGCGAGGTAATGGATAGCAGTCTTTCTTTGTAACGTCATTTAACCTCCGGTAGTCTATGCAGAAATGCAATCCACCATCCTTCTTCGCTACCAGCACTACAGGGGAAACCAAGCACTTGACGAAGGTTCAATTACTCCCTCTGTCAACATGTCCTGTACTAACCGAGACATTTCCTCTTGTTTAGATAATGGAGGCCTTCGAAGAGGTTGGTGTATCGGTGTTGTGTCCCCGGTATTGATGTGATGTTGCACAAGAGAGGTTCTTCCCAGTGACTGTCCCCGAACTGCAAAACAATCTTTGAATTCGTATAAAAACTGTCCGAGTTCTTTTACCTCACCACTTGAGAGGTCGTTAGAAGATCTGTTCAATAATTCTTGCAGTTCCTCTGGTAATTTGGAAGTATCTGAAGAACTGGATCTTCGTTGCATTATTCCGGCTACCCAGGCCACAGGAGTCAATTTGCCTACGAGCGTATTGCTTTGTAAAGTGATAGCTTGATCCAAAATATTCGCCACTCTAATAGGTACATTTCCGGTTTCGTCAGGTTTTACTAAACTTCTGGCAATTAGTATGCCCGGTGTGCTGACTACCTGGGGTTCAAATACAGAGCACTGATTGCCCCTAGTATCTACCGCAGTTCTAACCATGATGATCTTTTCGGAGTTTGGCGGAACAGTTACGGCCACTTGGTTTATGATGTCCATCGATTTTTCTACTGTCGTCATTGTTGATAGCATTACCTCTTCACCTCCGATTCTCAAGACATTGTTTTTGAAGTAGACTATAAATCCATATGCGTTCATAACGTCCACACCAAGAATTGCTTCATCCACAATGTCTGCAACAAGTACTTGATGATTAAACTCAAGTCTACCGAGGCGTAGGTGTATCTTCACTTTTCCATACACTTTTACAGGCCGTCCAATAGCTGTTCGCAAGCTGCAAGAGCACCAGATTGGCTTGAGATCTTTCACCACGTCAGGGTGCACAATAGAAACTGTTGCGCCTGTGTCAACTGTAATCGAGGTTGGCCTTTCTTGAACAAATCCGGTAACTACCAAGCTCCCGCTGTTTTTCTGAAGTGTAGAAATTGCGTATTGTCTAGGGGCTTCGTTCCTCCAGTTAGTCAGCATACACCCCATTGTACCGACTACTGCTCGTTTCCCTGCTGCTGAATTCTAACCCGACAATCTCGTTGTAGATGTCCAGGTTTCCCATATGTATAACACTTTGGTCTTCCATCCTTTCTTATTATATTCAGTGGCGCCGCCCGTCGCGTCTCTGTTCTTTGTTCTTCTTCCTCATCATCTGTGCCATCGCGATCTTTTAGCGCGCACTTTATGACTTGTCCAACCAGACGCTGATTTGGCGGCCTCAAATTGCAAAGCATGTACCAGGGCGTCCGCACTGTTCAGGTGTCTTGCCATTCGTAACACTTGCTGTAGTTCGTTATCTCGGACACCGGCAGTAAATGTCTGCAACGCAAAACTTGTTCGAAAATCTTTTGGCGCTTCAGGATAGGCCAGTCTAATTAGTCTGTCGATACTTGCTTCAAACTCTTGAAGGCTCTCCCCGGCATGCTGTCGCCTTGCTCTCAACTGGGTGCAGTACACATCTCACAAATGTTTATCACCATATTGTAATTCTAGAGCTTTTATCAACTCGGCATAGATGTTCTGGCTGTCAGGTGGCACTTTCTGTAGTAATTCTGCCGCAGGTCCTTTTAATGCAAGAACGAGTGAAACAGCCTTGTCTTTCTCTGTCCAATTATTTGCGCATGCAGCAGCTTCAAATTGGCGGAGGTACGTTGCCCAGTGACTGCTTCCGTCAAAGGTTGGAGCTTTGACATGAACTGTCCCTACTGCAGGCAAAGTGACTTTCTCTATTAACTTATTTTCTGTGTCTTTTTCTGTCTTTATCACTGGTACAGTCTGTTCAGAAATTTGTTTTGGTTGAATCTTCATGCACTGATCAACTTCAATTTTAATTTGTTCTCTTATGTTTGCCATTGAGTTTTCTACTGCAGATATTTTTGTTGACATAACTTCTTCCACAGTCAAGACAGATTTTTCTACTTTAGCTATTTTATTTGACATGGATTCTTCTACGTCAGATATTCTGGTAATTGATTATTGAGCTCACCTCGTAATTCACCTACGTCACCACGTAGGAGACCCAATTCTGCGGTAGTATGTTCTTGCAACTGTTTCTGCATAGTTTCAAAGAGAGCTTCCGTTTTATCTTTCTTCTGTTTCTAGCATTAGTGCTTTCTGACATTCCTCAACTTC
The DNA here is from genome assembly GCA_034769895.1 of Magicicada septendecula. NCBI lineage: Eukaryota > Metazoa > Arthropoda > Insecta > Hemiptera > Cicadidae > Magicicada > Magicicada septendecula. The sequence goes on along the minus strand of CM068367.1, from coordinate 247,948,507 downwards.
TTCTCTTTCCTGCATGCGTTTTTCATCCTGTCTGCGTTTCTCATCCTGTCGTTTCTCTGCTTCTTCCTGTGTCTGCCGCAGCAGTGTTTGTAAAGTTTCCATCATCTGACTGGGATCCATGCTTACCGATTAATTATGAAGCACACTTGTCTTGTACAAAGTGTCCACTGTTAACCGTTTTATCCCAGTTCTAACACCACTGTTACGACGGTCTACTTGATCGTCATAGGTACAGTGGAAACAAAATAAGTACAAGACACCAATTAAGTCACTAATCACACCTTTAATTGTTACAGTAAAACAGTTCGTAATTAACAATACAGTCTCTACAACAAATCAAATGAAAATTGTTCACACGCAATACAATGTCCACTAATATTAAAACTCAATTGTATTACAATTATACCGTCCGAATATAAAACGCAACACTTCACTAATAACTACTTGAACGTACACAGTAATAACTCCCGCTCTGTAAATATATCGCACTAATACTCTCGAACCGCACAGTCAAAATCGCAACTGATACTGAACTGAACGTCGTTTGAGTACCGGTATTTATAGCTAGTCAAATATCTAGACGATCCTAATTGCGTCGTAGCGTGCGTATGAACTACGTAATTAACTGCGGCCTTGACACAGACCACACGGCTGGCGGCATCGAGAACTTTCTCGTAAATGCGTATACAAGCACGTACACCACACGCTTACACTCTGGATCTCTCTGGAACGTTCGACAAACACGTAGATTGTTCGTGATGCCGTAACAATATACAGTAATACAGAATATATCAAAGGTACTTAGTCATCTCCCGTTTAATAAGCAGTTTCATGTGATCCTTTGATGAGCATTATAACGGGGTTGTAATGTACTACAAATATACTTCATACACCAATACGTCTTATATAATTATAACCGCTAGTCTACAATATTATCAACATACACATCAAAATATGTATGACAAGACTTTTTTCTTATAGCACAAAATTTACTTTTTTATTTTACTACTATCTACTGTCTTCCTTAAGTGATGTGCAGCAATCTGAATAAAGGAACAGAAGACTGCCAGACTTTAAGGACAAGAGGGAGAATGATGTTCCTCAGTTACCTCAATACGAATTTTTCATTGATATGAAAAAATCTAAATGACTTACAATCTTGTTGTTTCATAAATATATTACACATAAATGCTTTAGAATGTATTTACATTATGTTATTGTATTACGTATGTACTGTATTTATAAAATCTAATATGCAAAGCTTGAATTTTTACAGTTCCGCTTTTTACTAGGTTGTTACATGTGCTAAAATTGCAACGGATACATAAACCCAAACATCAAAAACACATTTGCTGCATACTACTGGAATCAGAATGTTTATAAAAATTTAATTTTCTTTTCTCATAATTATTAAACAGCTTCTAATTTTTATAGAAAATTTATACAAAATTAAAAAAAATATTGTTAATTACTTATTATGGGCGTCTTAAAAACACTGAACACATACTTATAACATCTAAGTTTTGCATTCATATGTATGTGTGTCCGTGCACACACATACACACACTTGTGTACAGTGTTGTTTTTCTGGATGTATGAATGTAACTTCATCCTTATTCCTAAAAATTTTGATATCTGTTCTGATAACTTTCCCAGGCGGTATGTCTCTGTTGTATGTTTTGTTGTAGTGGTGGCTGGAAGGATTTAATGGAAAGGAAGGACACAGATATATTTGTAAAATCAACAACACTGACAATTCAATGGGCAGTGAAAATATACAAGAACATTTATACTGAAATTTCAAAAGTAATTAAATTTTATTTATACAGTAATGGCCAATGCGTATTTTCAGTAACATTACATATCATTTGTTATCAAAAATAATCTGTCACTATAAAAAACAAGTTAATAATAACTATTTCACAGTAATATGATAGCATATGTCATACAAAAACCTACTTCTACATTGAACAAATCAATGCAGATTCTTTGTTTTTGATATGAAAACGAACAAAATGGGATCTACAATATCATCACAATACTCAATACTGCATGTAAAACAATACAAAATCATGCTTTATACACAGTGTGAGATATCCTACTGGTAAAAATTTGTATTGAAATATTATACAAGGTGATATTTATAAAACTGAATATGAAAATTGTTAGAAATTTTCGGTAAACATATTAAAGAATCCATACTAAAATAAAAACTGTACTAAATCCTAACTAACATGTTTTCATTAATTATTGTTTTATAAGGAATGTTAACTGTGTAATGTTTGCACCCAGTCTCTAACATAACACACCTATAGTGATTATTCTAGAATTCTACAACTGAGGGTAGAATAGGCAAAACAACTGACCTAAACAATGTTTCCAATAAAATTATATTGAAACAAAAGAAAACTGAGTTTTTGTAACTCCAAAATGGTTGTCTACAATTGAAAAACACAAGACATGTAAGAGAATAAATTGTCCTGCAATGTATTTATAAGGAACTCTGGTAACATGTTTCCAATATACACTTAACAAAAATGGCCTAGAGAAAGTATAAGTGATATAAATAGCAATCACATATATTCACAACTAATACACAAAAAAAGTATTAACTTCAAGGTGGATAATTAGTGTAAAGAAAATTATAACAAACTACATTTCAGAAAAGAATTTGTAAAACAAAACTGTTTCAATTCTTTGTTAGAATTAATTTAACACTTACCACTCTCCTCAATTTTCTTCCCTTTCCATGTAGTCTCCAGATTACGAACAAATTCATTAAATACTGTTACACTTTTTATCATCGATGTTTTTTTATAATCCTTAACCCTAGAAATTTTGTCTTCTTCCAACATTAGTTCACCTTGTTTGTCATCATAGCGTTTCACTTCTTCTACGATTTGACTAAAATCAGACATAATACATCCCAATTATTCTTATGCTTCAAAATCAGAAAATAAAATATACTACACACTTTCTATTTGGTAAAAATTATGGTGAGCTTTATCAGATCAGAGTAGCCCACTGGTTAAAGGAGATAGCATAATTAGGCATAGCAACCAGTATTTGCGCATGCGCGCGCGCGCGCACACACACACACACACACACACACATCTTAATATATTAATTTTTATTAATATCATATAAGAAATGTAAACATTCAGCTATTAAAGACGCAAATTAGCAATAAATTATTCATGGTGTACATGCACATATGTGATCACATGTGCATGACTATGTTTAACAATAATCAGATAAAACAATCTTCTTAATATAATAAGAGAACTCTTCATGATAAATGCTACTTCACGATTCTATAAAATAATTATCTTACGCTCAAAATTATATTTCTTGCTGTTGTTAGTTTTAAATTTGATTTAAAAAAATTAAGGACAGTGAATTAAACAAACACACATGCACAACTGTTTTATCTTGTGTCACCATTAATTTACATACTTATTACGTATCAAAATACGGAATATCTAAATGATCCTGCCATACAAATTGCCTTGAATGTACAATTTCCTCCAAACAACATGCTGAATTTAAGTTTTAATTGCTGACCATGACTCACCTAGGTGATAAACAAAATGCCTGAAATAAGTTTTTAAAAACAGTTTACGAGAAGGAAAAACTGATATTTATAAATGAATACACACACAATGTAACAGTTCCTTTTCCTTCTTAGTGTATCAACAAATTAATATTATATTATTGTATGGTACCAATCAAGCATATGCCAGACAATAAGCATACTGCTTAATGTTTGAAATATGTCTCAATAAGCAAAAAAAAATTTTGTTGATTGTACATTAATATGATACTCTGTGTATGTGTGTGTGTGATTTTATTTATTTAAGCAAATAACAGTAAACATGCACCATTCAAAAACAGTTATCATAATATAATTATTCCAATGCAACTATAATTTGTGTTAAACATAAATTAACTTTATCATCAACTAAGCATGTATCCTAACATAAAAATTTATCATCTGCCTAGTAGACTGCAAAGAAAGTGGTCAGATAGAGTGCGGTAATCAGCATATCATGTAAGTTTGCAAACTGAGGAATGGAATGTAGTTAGATGAAAGAAAGTACAATGTCAAATGCCTAAATGCTCACAATGGCTTTGAAATGAAGTTTCTTAATAAAAACCAACTATCTCATAAAACTTTATATGTGAGTTCTTAATATTAAATATTCAAATATCTCCCCTTCATCTACATCGCCCATAAATAAATGAACAGAAGTACGCATTTAATTAAAAAAAAACCAGAAACAAGTTTTTACTGTCAATACTGTAACGTTACATATAATCAACCCAATACCAAAGTAAAACAAACTGATTATAAACTATCCAAAACAAAATAAACAACAAAATGAGAACATAAAAAAGGAATATAGGAAGAATAGTGACTAATGGAAGGGAATAAAATAAGTTATTATTCAAAGTAATGTGTTACAGAAGAAATGAAGACACACGACTAAAGACACGACAACGTTGACCCAAATACCCAATAGATCAGACAGTGAGAAGAAGACAACAACACCCATCACAAGAAGTGATTGATTAAGGATGATAAAAGAATCAGTGCGAATAGGGAAAATAAAAGGAAATCGATTACAAGAAGGAACAAATAATGACAAGAATAAAATAAATCATGAGAAGATAAATTATTGTTAATGATAGAGAAAATAGAAGTAATTTAAAAGCTGATTTAAAACCCTATGCTATGACTTGACACTGACATCAAACTATTAATAAACTAACTTCAATGAATTGACAATATAACCAGAACTCAAAGGTAAAACAGTAATGATAGAAAAATAAAGAGGAGAGTGAATATAAGAGTTGTAAATGTGTAAATTAAGAATGTATAAAAATAACAGCTAAAGGATGTTCAAAAAAATAATTTAATATGTAAAGTAGATACAAAATTACAAGAGAAAACTATTAATCAACAATAAGGTTGAGATAGTCACAAAAAAGAAAAATATAACTATAAATAATAAAACTTAGCATTAGTAAATATAAAGAATTCAATGCAATATGTAAAAAATAAAATCTGAGGTTCAACCATTGTTGGGAATCCAGGTGAGGACACAACCTAAACTGACCAACAAGTTTCCATTACAATTGCAAGGAACAATAACTGGAATGCTCTTAAACTAGAGTGTATTATAGTATAAGCAAACTAGAGACAATAAGGAGCATTCCATTTACAAAAATTAATTATATAAAGGGACTTGTGTACATTATAAGTGTATATTAACATGCTCAAGAGGTACAGCATAGTATTGGCACCTTGAACAATAAAAATCACACATAAAATGATTATAAAAGAAAAGGGACTCAGTTCATGATATTAACTGAGATTTAATACTACTAATGTGAGGCAAATCAATGGTTATTGCCATAAAATTAAGACTAATGATGTACCGTATATTGTATGTAACCCATAGCTGAAACTAGATGCAGGAAGCATTAGATAGGTACCAACAAATGTCAAAATACCAGAGCAGAACAAAACACTGCCAAACATTAGCATTATTATAATAACCATAATACAAATTAAACCTAATCAAAAGATGAAGGTGTAATGTCAAATAAGAAAGAAGGGTATCACCCAAGAATACTGAATGATAGTCTGAGGAAAAATATAAATAAGTTAAAATAGGAAAATACTAGCTAATATTGAGGTAATCAGAAGTTGTGATGATTAGTTCAGTATAAATACGCCACAGCAAATATGGTTTAGAAACCCATAATAATATAAAATGAATAATAAACAATTAGCAATGCCATAGACCAGGTGTCTAGCCAAAAGAAATAGAATTGTAATGGATAAGACTTAATTAATTATGTAAAATACTACTGTGCAATAATTATAAGATAACACAGAGAACAAAAGTGAGTAACAATAATACATAAGATATAAGAATCCTTAATATAAGAAAGGGATAAAGACGTAAAAAATATTGATGTAGGCCTAAACTACTTGAGACAATTTTAACGAATTACCACCTGAAACTTTAATGAGAGGATGTGATAATTAATAAATAAATAAAAATCAGAATGATCACAGTTGCACACCACTATATAAAAATTATCCCGATTAGCGCTATCAAGCCTCACAGCCCATCGTCAGATCAGAATAGGCAGGAATTATTTTAAAACAAACCCTTCACACCTCTCCCCCACCCTGCTCACACACAACAAGCTATAATATAAATGACCCTTCCCCACCCCCTAAACCCTGTCCCACCATCTGCACAGTTACATATTTTTCTAGCAAATTCCTTTCTGTTTCAGTGTTGTGTGTGTGTGTGTGTGTGTGTGCATCCTTTTAAACTTACCCTCTTCCTCTCCACACAGGTGGGTCAGTCACACACCCTTATTTTAAAACATCCAATTAGTACTATGCAATATAATTCTTAATCTTATCTATCTGTCCTCTATCATTTACTTCTTAATCATGTTATAAAATATTTCATTATCAAATTTAATTTTAATATTAATTAAATTGTCTAACCCTTTTTCTCTTTCTTTCAATATTTCTAACTCCTCTCTAAGCTTCCTTTCAACTGTGTTATTTACTACTTTTACTATTTCGTATTCTTCCAAAGGATTAACAAACTTATGGTTGTCTTCTATGAAATGTCTTGCATATAACAAATTAGTTGTTCTGTTACCTTCTCCACATTTGTGGTCAGACAACCTGCATACGAATTTTCGTCCTGTCTCACCTAGGTACACTTTGTTGCAGTCTTTACATTTTAATTTATAAATTCCGCTTTTCTGTAATACTGGAATTTTTTCTATATTCTTATTCCTTATCTTATCAAATACCGTTTCACATTTTTTAATAGCTATATCTACTCCATATTTATTAAAAAGGAACACCTCTCTAAGAATAACTATGAAAAAAGAGTAATAAACCTTACAGAGGTGAATTTCAATACAGAAGAAAAAGAAATGTTAGCAAAAGGCTTAAAATACGCACCGCCACCAGAATTAAATCAAGAAAAAACGATTATTGAATGCGAAAGCATAATACAAAAACTAGGAAATGAAAATGATAAAAAAAGAATAAGGTGGGAAGTAGGGAATGTAGTAAATAAAATATTTAAGAAAAGTTTGTATAATTCAAAAAATGAACAAAAAATCAAATCAACTGTAACTAAACTTAAGAATAAAATAAAGAAGAATGATATTATAGTTACGAAGGCGGACAAAGGAAATACAATGGTACTACTGAGAAAGGACGAATACATAAAGAAAACGGAAGAATTTATAAGGGAAGGACCATACGAGGAAATAAAGTATGATTATACAAGTAAGTACCAGTGAAGGATAAAACAAATGATGAAACAGATAACATTTATAGAAGAAAATAAGAAAAAGTATTTATTGGAAAGTAATCCAACAGCACCAACTTTTAAAAGTCAGGTTAAGATACATAAAGAAGGAAAACCAATTAGACCGATTGTTTCTTTTATTAATGCACCTATTTATAAATTATCAAAGGAAGTTAGCAGAGTACTGAAAGAGAAATATGAATTTGGACAAAATACAACATAGAGAATAATGTAAAATTGATAGAAAAGTTAGAAAATATTAGGATTAATGTAAATACAAAATTGATATCACTGGATGTTAAGGACATGTTTACCAATATCACAGTAAATAAAGTTTATTAAGTTAATAAACGATAATAATATGGGAGAATACAGGTATAAAAAGCAGTTGAAAGTAATTAAAGAATGTGTAAATCAGAACTATTTTAGGTTTAATAACAAGTTTTATATACAGAAAAAAGGTTTACCTATGGGGTCTTCATTATCCCCTATTCTTGCTGAAATATACATGAATGATTTTGAAAAACAATTAATAACTTCCACTAAGTATAAAGACAATATAAAATTATAGTCTAGATACGTTGATGATGTATTAGTAATTTGGGAAGGAAGCATAGAAGACGTGCATGAGTTTATAAATGAGGTAAATAATAAGGATAAAAACTTACAATTTAAAGAAGAGATAGGAGGTAAGAAAATAAATTACTTAGATTTGAACACAGAAATTAAGGATAATGAGAAACTACAGTTTGGGATATTTAGGAAAGAGTCGTATTCTGATATAATTATACCAAGAGAGTCTTACCACCCATATAGATATAAAATGGCGGCAATCAATTCATTTTGTTACAGAGCTCAGAAGTGTTTAAAAGAGACCGAATCAAAAGATAGGGAGTTAAAAACGATAAAGGGAATTGTAAGGAATAATAATTATAACACCAACATAGTGGATAAAGTTATGAAAAGGGTTAACATACAAAAAGCTAAAATAGAACCAGAACAAAAGAATTATGCAGGGTCATTGACATACATAGGTTCACATACTAGAAAAATTATAAAATGTTTTAATAAATATGGAGTAGATGCTATTAAAAAATGTGAAACGGTATTTGATAAGATAAGGAATAAGAATATAGAAAAAATTCCAGTATTACAGAAAAGTGGAATTTATAAATTAAAATGTAAAGACTGCAACAAAGTGTACCTAGGTCAGACAGGACGAAAATTCGTATGCAGGTTGTCTGACCACAAACGTGGAGAAGGTAACAGAACAACCAATTCGTTATATGCAAGACATTTCATAGAAGACAACCATAAGTTTGTTAATCCTTTGGAAGAATACGAAATAGTAAAAGTAGTAAATAACACAGTTGAAAGGAAGCTTAGAGAGGAGTTAGAAATATTGAAAGAAAGAGAAAAAGGGTTAGACAATTTAATTAATATTAAAATTAAATTTGATAATGAAGAAATATTTTATAACATGATTAAGAAGTAAATGATAGAGGACAGATAGATAAGATTAAGAATTATATTGCATAGTACTAATTGGATGTTTTGAAATAAGAGTGTGTGACTGACCCACCTGTGTGGAGAGGAAGAGGGTAAGTTTAAAAGGATGCACACACACACACACACACACACACACACACACACACACACACACACACACACACACACACACACACACACACACACACACACACACAAGGAATTTGCTAGAAAAATATGTAACTGTGCAGATGGTGGGACAGGGTTTAGGGGGTGGGGAAGGGTCATTTATATTATAGCTTGTTGTGTGTGAGCAGGGTGGGGGAGAGGGGTGAAGAGTTTGTTTTAAAATAATTCCTGCCTATTCCGATCTGACGATGGGCTGTGAGGCTTGAAAGCGCTAATCGGGATAATTTTTATATAGTGGTGTGCAACTGTGATCATTCTGATTGTGATTTCAACCACTAACACAAATTTCTTCATTAAATAAATAAAAATTATAAGAATTTATCAAAGAATGAACATTATAAATAGAATAAGGTAGAAAATAAGAGATGTAAATAGATCATAAGAAATAGTAATATATTTATTTTGTTAATCCTTATCACAGTTATATGGTGTGTAACGGAAATACTCGTGGTAAAAAGACAAAAACGATGGGAGTAATGAAAAAAGGATTAGTGTATTTATAAATGAACAATTTAAATTATAAAGAAATAATTAATTACAAGCCCATGGGCGTACAATGGGGAACCAAATTTCCGTACTCTCGAAACCAGTGAGATGACGCCAAGAAAGCATCTATTTTGCCAAATAATACCGAAAGTACACGGAAATTACAACAATTGACCAATCAGAGGCCGTTATTAATTACTAGGTACAAGATTTTGACACAGGTAAGATCATCAGTTCATCTCGAGACTTCAACGAGGAATCCACGCAGGTCATCGTAACCAACAATACCGAATTGATAGCCGACAGCTGACCACAGCGTTCTAACCTCGAAACACGAAGTTGAGGTTAGGTCGGATGTACACAGTGAAAGCTTTATTTAACCAGTGTTCTAATCCGGAGTATGTGCGCATAGGCGGTGAGCAATAAAGAATTATTAAAATGATTTAATTCAAATAAAAAAATTGTTCAATAGTGATACTCCAAGAACGATTTAGAATGCAAGTATACGTGACAATGAATAAATATTTAAAATAATAATAAAATATTAGAGGAACACTATTAGTGAACTCAATTAACATAATTAGATCAATTTTAACCCAACCAAGATTGGAAAGGTACTGTTGCGTCTTAGATGGTCTCGAAGTATCTTGAGTTAATCTTAGGAATGCTAATGTGAGTTAGCTGGTCAGAAATGAAATAATTAAGTGGACTGTATGTTTTTTGTATAGATAATTGTTTATTGAAAATTAGTAGATATGATTGCTGGCGCGTGTAGGTTTAGCGAGGCATGATGCCTGATAATTGAAATAGAATTAAGTACTGAATGACATAATCGTGTGTAATAAGGCTGAGATCGCCCAAGTAAAATTAGCGCATGCTGAACATGCTAAGAAAATAAAATAATGAAAATAATGTAGCCGCGGCTGGCGATTGAGACGAGTGGCCTGCTCGGAGTCTTGTGTAGAACTAACTTAATTTTGACTGCGGTCAGCCTGTCTCAAGACCGACAGCAGATAAGATAGAAAAACATGATGTCACTACACGCACCGCAATGCAGCATTTACAATACAAAGTTCACATAGGTTCAAAGTTTGACCATACTGCCCGCACAAAATCGGGGCGATTTTGCAACTTAAGTAATTGTGAATAGTATATGCTAATTGACGTTACATGATAATAAATTCAATAATAAATAATAACTGCTAATACAACAACAACGACATACCATTTGACATGTATAAAAGCAGAGCAATGACACCCAGAAACTTAATATTAACAATATGATTAACATACCAAATTCATGTAATAACACATAATACATAATGATTTACGTTACATAGTAGTAGAACCATGATAATAAAATTCCAAAACATATAACAACATAGTAATGATACATAATAATAATACAATACTCGGGCAGACATAATAATTTGCAGTACGTAATAATAGGATAATGATCCCAAAAATTCAATAATAAGTAACAGGTAATAATACAATGACAAAGACAATAATTTTACATGCATAATACTATAATAACAATCCCCAAAAATTCAAAAACACACAACCATAGAGTAAATACAATAGTGAACAACATAATAATTGATATAATATTAGAATCATAATCCCCAAAAAATCCAAAAAACATGATAGTGATACACAATAATGCAATATACATAATAATAATAATAATGTAGTAATCATGACAATATAAATCATGTGATCGCCCGGGGAATGTCCCGGGCGTGAAGCACGATAATGCGACAATGTTCACATTACGGATACGTGTAGCATGAATGCTCATGCGATTAGTCTAAGGCCACCGGAAGTGGTTACAATTTATGGATGGGTCGACGTAGGATACCATTAGGGGTGCGAACATCCGCGACACGCACTATAGAATCCTGACCCAAATAGACATTCGTGACTACCCCGCGTTTCCACTGCAGTGGGGGGGGGGGGGAACTGTCATCTAAAATAAGGACGAGTTGTCCGGGAGTCAAATTTTTTGACGTGATGTGCCATTTGTTGCGCTGTTGCAACTGGTGTAAATAATCTTTCGACCACCTGTTCCATATCGACTGTGTGAATTTTTGGAGCAGCTGCCATCTGCCCAGACGACTAATATTGATTTGGGAATAGTCAGGTTCCGGGAGGGCAGTGAGCGGAGAACCAATCAGTAAGTGCGCTGGAGTTAAAGGTTCAGGGTCCCTAGAGTCATTGGAGACGGCAAACAAGGGGCGTGAGTTAAGGCAGGCCTCTATTTGAGTTAGGATCGTGTAGTACTCCTCGAAAGTAAGAATGGTTCCGCCGACCACGCGCCGCAAGTGAAATTTGACGCTCTTGACTCTGCTTTCCCACAGGCCACCGAAATGAGGTGCTGTGGGTGGAATAAAGGACCATTTAATGCCTTGGGCGCTGGTAAAATCCTGGGTGGTCTGTTCAAATCCCTTAGACTGCAAAAGTCTGTATAATTCGTGGAGTGTGCTACTAGCACGACGAAAGTTTGTTCCATTGTCGGAGCATATCTGATCAGGGATACCTCTACGTGCTATAAACCGTTTTAAGGCCGCTATGAAGGCGTCTGAGGTAAGATCTGAGACTAATTCCAGGTGAATGGCCTTAGTGGTCATGCATATAAATAAAACAATATAAGCCTTTGACGTTGATTTTGAACGCTGCCCGCCATGACGTATAAATACGGGACCGGCGTAGTCGACTGCAGATTGGGAAAATGGCTTAGCAGGCGTAACCCGGGAAGAGGGTAATTGTCCTAATAATTGGTTTGCGCCCCTAGCACGGAATCGAAAACAAGTGATACATTTATGTATTATTGAGCGTATATAGGATTTATCATTAATTATCCAATATTTCTGCCGTAGAGAGAACTGAGTCAATTGTACATCAGCGTGTAGTAAACGAAGATGCTCGTTTTCTATGATTAATTTGCTGAGATGAGAATGCGGGTGTAGTATGATTGGGTGTTTGCTCTCATAGGTAAGCTGGGAGTGCTGCAGACGTCCTCCCATGCGTAATATTCCTGTCTTGTTCAGAAAGGGGTTAAGTGAAAGAATCTTACTATCATTAGGGATGCAGCGTTGTGCCTCAAGTTCCTTAATTTCGATGCTAAAGTGCAATTGCTGGGACTGGCGAATAAAAACCAAAAGTGTATCATGCAACTCCTGGGCAATTAAAAAGGAAGTGTCCCTATTAGCTATGGGGAGCCTAGAGTTCTGAATGAATCGATGGCAATACGAAAACACGCGGAGTTTCGAAAGGGATGAATATTTTTCAAAATAACTGGACGTGGATGAAGCGACAATCAATGAGGTTTGGACCTGCATCCGTTGTTCCTGCTCAAGATCGGGATGAGTACAGGGTGAATGGGCATCGAAGGCACAGATAGGCCATGATGATGACTCATGGGACAACCAGGATGGACCATGCCACCATTGTGGGTGACTGTGTAAAATCCGAGGGAGGCAACCACACGATAAAATATCAGCAGGGTTGTCCAGTGACGAGACATGATGCCAAGTACCCCTTGTGGTGAGACGCTGTATCTCCGCAACACGGTTGGCGACAAATACCTTCCATTTGGAAGATTGCTGATGGATCCAGTGTAGGGCTATCATTGAGTCCGAGTAAAAATATAAGTCTTCGAATCTGTAATCCACGGCTTCTATAACCTTAGAAGCCAACTGAGCTAACAATAGACAAGCGCAACGTTCAAGTCTAGGTAATGTTATCTGCTTCAAGGGAGCAACTCTAGATTTAGAACATAAAAGGTTTGATGAGATGGCATAGTTTGAATAGACCGTACGCACATAAATACAACACGCGTAACCTTTTGCTGACGCGTCGGCAAATCCATGAAGCTGGAATGAAATGATTTGTGAATTGTTTAAACTCTTTACAGACCTTGGAATTTTAAAATAAGTGTCTGAAATCAGTTGAGAATAAAGCTCTACCCACTGATTAGATAATGAATCTGATAAGGGTTCGTCCCAACTTGTACCTATTAACCACAATAGCTGCATAAAATGCTTACACCAGAATGTAACCGGTCCAATGAGTCCCAAAGGGTCGTAAATTCCTGGGATCACTGATAATACCCTTCTCTTGTTGAATACCTCTACATTGACATGTCTTTGGACACTATATACGAAACTATCTTCGTCAATGTTCCATTGAATGCCCAAAGTGCGCACAGTTTGATTTTTGCTAAAGTCGTGGGAGGAGCGAGCGTGCAAAGCTATAATGGCCTGATTATTTGAAAACCATTTGTGTAAGGTAAAACCGTATTGGCTTAATAAATCTGTGATGTCGGATTTCATTTTAGATAGGATGCGCGGGTTATCTGAACCGGTCATAAGATCGTCCACATAAAAATCGTTCGCGATGGCTGCACAAGCTATAGGGTGTTTAGTTTTATTTTCCTGGCCTATTTGAGCCAGACATCTTGTAGCAAGAAATGACGCACTTGCAGTCCCATATGTGACTGTCCTCAATGCGTAATGTTGGAGTTCCCTATGGGGGGAGTCGTGCCAGACAATACGCTGCAGATTGGAATCCTTCCGATTGACTAAAATTTTGCCGATACATCTTTTCAATGTCAGAAATGAAGACATATCGATGAGTGCGAAACCGAGACATAATAGAAAACAGATCCTGCTGGACCGTAGGGCCAACCATCAGTGTGTCGTTCAATGACAAATTATTTGTCGTTTTGGCAGAGCCGTCAAAAACAACTCACAATTTGGTAGTTATGCTAGAGCCTTTAAAAACTGAATGGTGCGGCAAGTAAAAGGTGTCCGACTTGTCCACCGACAAATCGTACGCATCAAGTAAAGACATGTGGCCAAGAGTTAAATAATCATGCATGAATGCGCTATAATCTTTGTGAAGACCAGGGTTCTGCTTAAACTTGAGTTCCAATGATTGAAACCTGCGGATAGCGCCGGAGAGAGAATCGCCTAAATGACAATTGTGTAACCTGCGTGGTAGGGATACCACGAATCTGCCATCATTATTACGGACAGTATTGGATACAAAATGACTTTCGCATTCCGCGTCCTCAACGGAGTGAGCACGAATAGTAACGTCCTCTAACTTCCAAAAGTCCTTTAGTTGCGAGGAAATGGTATTATTATCTTCACATGCTATGAACGATGAGACAGGTTTGTCATGTCGACATTAAATGGCAAGTTACCTGCGAGAATTAATCCTAATTTTGTCTCCTGTATTATGGGAAAATGTGGGCTACGGATGAATTTGACAGGTTCAATCAATTGTAAGTAATACTGAGCACCGAGCAATAGGTCGATCTGCAAAAAGTTCAGTTGTGGGTCGGCTAGGAATATGCCTTTGGGTAAATTTAAGAATGTGATATCAAATGATTCCGCAGGGAGATTATTAGTGATACTGGGAAGCACAGCGCAATGTATGTTTAAACTAAAATTCTTATAACGTGAATGCAACCTTACCCTAGTGCTGAAGTCAGCTTGAGATAATGAAGTGTTTATACCGGTGATGGGTAATTGAGATTTAATTAGTTTTAGACCCATGCGACGTGCGAAATTCATGGTGCAAAAGTTAGCTTGCAACCTGAGTCTAATAAAATCCTTACCGGATGCTTCCTACCTGCGTGGTCATGCAAACCGCGGTGGATAATAATATAGATTTGTTTGTTTGCAGTTTTAGCGAACACTGATTGTTCCTGGACGAAGCGTTATTGCTAGATATATGGATCATTGTGTGGTGGCGTTTAGCACACGTTCTGCAAGCAAATTTGGAGGGACAGTGTGCAAGATCATGGCCTGGGCGTATGCAATTTAAGCAGAGTTTATTTTTAATTAGAATATTTTATCGTTCCAGGGAGGTAATCGCTACAAATTGTGGACACTCAGTAAGTCGGTGTTTTCCACGACACAGCTGACATATATTATTTCCGATATGAGCATGGAATGTCGACCTTGAAATATTAACCGGTTTAATTGCTTTGCGATAGGGATTCTTATCTTGTTTACGGAGCTGGTTGCGCCGTCCAAGTTTTGTAATAACTGCCTTCTGTTATTTAAAAATTTTATAAAATTACTGAAATTAGGAAATCGTTCGTCCGACAAACTTTCTTTCCAGAGCCGACATGTATGATTATCGAGTTTTTGCATTAAGTATTGAACTAAAATAATTTCAAATGTATTTACGGGTAGATTTAATGAATTTAAGGCATTTTATTCGCGGTGATCTCGTCAATGAATCTGGAAATGCTAACCCTGGACTCTTGTTGAACGGACTTCACGCCCAAGACATTACCTATGTGATGGGCTGAGACAATTAATTTGTTGTCGTACCTGGTTTTTAATAAATCAATGGCTACCGCATAATTTTCATGGGTGATTGGAAGAGATTTTATTACATTTAACGCCTCGTCACTCAATGAAGAGTGCAAATAGTTTAATTTTTGAATATCCGTCAGGTCAGTTCTGACGTGTACTAACTCCACAAATATATTATAATAGTGTCGCCAATCAATAATACTACCTGAGAAGCAGGGCAATTTAATTGGTTCCAACTGTATGGGGGGGGGGGGGTTTAATTGGCGTAACTTCGGTTTGAATCAACGGTTTCTGGTTCACCTGATCTACTTGCTCTAATAAGTGGTGTAACTTGCATTCGATATTGCAGAGATCATCCTCTGTTTGAACTCTGTCACTGACTGATGCGAAATCTGAATCGTCAGCCTCAATTTGAGTCTGAATTTCATCACACTTAGCGGACAATTCCATCAAATGGCGGAGTTTAATTTTTAAAGCATGATGGTCGCTTGTGTCCGTATCGAAATTGTCAGCGAAAGTATTCACACAGGATATAGACGCCTTAATTGTGCCCCGTTTCTTTATTAACGCCTTCACATCAGCCATGACTGAAATATAAAATGTGATTTGAAAACGATAATTTTATATAGAGTAGGTGAACAATTGTTGTAATTTTGAATAATTTGCTAAAATCTGATATGATGCGGGAGCCAGTGATCGGTACACACCTTAATATATTACTTACTCTAATAGCTACTTATTATCTTTTTTAAAAGAATAGTTATGAACGTTATTGAAAATATGAATTATTCAAAATGACAATATACATATAGTCTTATCACGACACTCAAGTTTCTTAATGCGTTATTGTACAGCTGTGTAAATGAAAATTTATGTACATATGAAAATCTAGATAAAAATGAGAGTTTATGTTCACTTGACAATAATATCTGCTTATGTAAAAAATATTAATAATACTATATTAAATGTAAAATATTACTCAGTTTGCTGTACCCATGAATTATATATGAACAATTATAAAAAAATGAAAGTTTATAATCACGTGGATGTTGAATCCCAGCGTGTTCAAAACGGCTTCGGTCCTGTTGGTTCTGTGTTGATCCCGTTCGGCAATCCTTTGAAGTTGGCGCACCGCCTGTTTGTGCTGGTCGGGTGACACTTGACGTTGTAGCTTTGCGTAATTTTAAAGTTGTGGAATTTCATTGCTGTAGAACAAATATCTTGTAGTCTCAGAGTTGACGCTCTGCAGAATCTTGCATGTCACGTATGAAGTTTGTTTTTAGGAAAATAAAGGCATGCCATGGCCAGCAATCTAACATTCGAAAGTATTTGGGCCCATTAAATGAAATGTATTTGAAATCGTAGTGGACCAAAATGCGGCCCTATGATCAAAATGTGAAATCCGTCCCGTGAGGACCAAAAATGCGGTCGCTGTGGACCAAAAATCCAGATCCAGGAGGACCAAAAATGTTGCGTCTTAGATGCTCTCGAAGTATCTTGAGTTAATCTTAGGAACGCTAATGTGAGTTAGCTGGTCAGAAATGAAATAATTAAGTGGACTGTATGTTTTTTTGTATAGATAATTGTTTATTGAAAATTAGTAGATATGATTGCTGGCGCGTGTAGGCTTAGCGAGGCATGATGCCTGATAATTGAAATAGAATCAAGTACTGAATGACATAATCGTGCGTAATAAGGCTGAGATCGCCCAAGTAAAATTAGCGCATGCTGAACATGCTAAGAAATGAAAATAATGTAGCCGCGGCTGGCGATTGAAACGAGTGGCCTGCTCAGAGTCTTGTGTAGAACTAACTTAATTTTGACTGCGGTCAGCCTGTCTCAAGACCGACAGCAGATAAGATAGAAAAACGTGACGTCACTACACGCACCGCAATGCAGCATTTTACAATACAAAGTTCACATAGGTTCAAAGTTTGACCACGTACTTTAATCAGCAAATCACACAATTAATAGTGAAAGAGTTAATCGTAACTAAACTTTAAATTTAGAATTAACTCTATGGACTTACCGAGATAGGAGACCTTAAACAATTAATGATGAACTTAAAAGAAACCTTTGACCTATTGTAGATTAAGCATTATGTTGTGTTTAACATTAAGATTATTACTAAATGTGTAATAGTTCTCAACCCTATTAGTGGGGAGTATCCAAATACCTGTTAACTTTGTTTTATCCAATCTAAGAAGGTAGATAATGAAGTTTATCACTAGATTACATTCATAACCATATTGTACGACGATGTTAGAATCGTTAAAGAAATATTAGTTATTTAAAGTTGATTAAGTTATGTTCCAAGGAAACCATTTTAACCTCAAATAGCAATAATAATCACATGTTCACCTTTTATGTTATTCGTTAAGGAATTTTAATAATGTTATCACTCTCCTACTACTAAACCATGATAGTAGTGCATTGTTTTAGTTTGTTTGTATCTTGCAGTCTCAAAGAACCTGCTTTATTTATTAAATAATGTAACGAAATTATTAGCGTCCAATGCGACGAACAATTTGAGTCAGACTTGTAACCCTGGGATATAATAAATTTAAAGAGTCCATCAGTAACTTTGAATTAAAGGAATGTTATTGTATGTTAATGATAAGTAAATATCGGTATGGAGAACCATACATGACTTCCATATTCTAAGATTTATATTTAAAATCATTTTCGAAATGAAATATTACCATAGAAACTACTTCTTTCTACTTACTGCTTCAGGCTTAACCACAGTACTGTGGTCACTAACGTATACCACCTCATGTTATCGCACTCGATTTTCACTGATGATGGAAGTCGATGGCATTGCCGAAACGTCTGGTTTTGTAGAAAACATTGGACTACAGCCAAATATCCCGGGAAGGAATTTTAACAAAAACTACTTCTTTGTTGCCGATAACGTTGTACACGTATATATATAAAACGTATGCATAAAATTAATGGCTTGTATAAGTTAATGATTGATCTCCATTAAGTAGTGCTCAAGTTTCCAAAGTTTTAACATTATGATGTCCGTAATTAAAACATCAGAGCAGGTTTAGTGTGTATGAGGGTACACCGTGGACAAATATTTTCAACATTTCCTACTGAGCGTTCCTTAGAGTAAAGCTGCGAATCTACAGTGTACGTTTCACAGAACAAACACGTGGAAAAGAAGGAGCGCTCCGAAGTCACTCATGGACCCTCAGCATCTTGCAGACGGTTCATTCCCTAAAGACGAAAAGTCTGTCTATGAATCGTTCCTCTGTAAACACGTGCAGTTACACTACCCAGCGATCCACAGAAAGCAAATCGCTATCCACACTGGACACTTTTTCGGCTTGCACGCGTTATGTTGGTATGGGTTTCGGCATTTTCCATTTAAAAAGCGTGCAAATGTAAGAAAATAAACATAAATGAGGCCAGAAATAACGCAAATTTTGTGTGTGTGTGTTCCCTGCCTTTTTATTGCGGTAGTCATAATAATAAAATGGAAACGTAAACATTACATAACTGAGATATGCTTGCCTGCCACGAACGATATCTTTTTTCTCATACATGATTTACATTCAAATGAAAAAATTATAATTTTATTGCCTGGCAACAAAATTATTTTATTTTTAACAATTACCATTGTTTGAAATAGTTTAAATGAATTTTCAAGTACTTTACTGTTGTTAAAACGTAAAAGTTTGCAGGTAAACTACCCCTTCCCCTTAACCGATCTTCACCAAAATCAAAAGGCTTGCGTTCTCTACAATTCAGGGACTATGCAAAAATTATTTGATTCTGTTTCAATATGCGGCAGTTATCGTTCGTCATAGAAAAAATTACCCTTGTTAAAACATAAAACGTTGCAGGTAAACTACCCCTTTTCCTTAACCGATCTTCACCAAAAACAATAGGTCTTGAGAACTCTACAAATCAGGGGCGTATGCGAAAAATTGTTTGATTCTGTTTGAATATGCGGCTGTTATCGTTTGCCATAGAAAATACCCTTGTTAAAACATAAAACGTTGCAGGTAAACTACCCCTTTCCCTTAACTGATCTTCACCAAAAACAATAGGTCTTGAGAACTCTACAATTTAGGGTTGTATGCAAATAAGCTTTTGATTCTGTTTGAATTGCGGCTGTTATCGTTTGCCATAGAAAATACCCTTGTTAAAACATAAAACGTTGCAGGTAAACTACCCCTTTCCCTTAACCGATCTTCACCAAAAACAATAGGTCTGAGAACTCTACAATTCAGGGCTGTATGCGAAACATTATTTAATTCTGTTTGAATTTGCGGCTGTTATCGTTTGCCAAATAAAATATCGGTATGGAGAACCATACATGACTTCCATGTTCTAAGATTTATATTTAAAATCATTTTCGAAATGAAATATTTCCATAGAAACTATGTCTTTCTACTTATTGCTTCAGCATTAACCATAGTACTGTGGTCACTAACGAATACCACCTCACGTTTTCGCACTCGATTTTCACCGATGATGGCAGTCGATGGCACTGCCGAAAAGTCTGGTTTTGCAGAAAACATTGGACTACGGTCAAACATCCCGGGAAGCAATTTTAACAAAAAACTACTTCTTTGTTGCCGATAACGTAGTACACATATAAAAAATTCTCCCCTCCACCTTCAACTCTAATTTTTAATAATAGAAAATTACCCCCACCCCGTTCACCTAACTTCTTCATTTATAGATATTTCATCTACGTTTCTACAGTGGATTACTATGAGCTTCTTATCAGGATACTTTATTTATAAAAATTAAGTACTTTACTCTTGTTAAATCATAAAATGTTTCAGGTAAACTACCCCTTTCTCTTAACAGATCTTCTCCAAAATCAACAGACCTTCCGTCCTCTACAATTCAGCGAAGCATGCAAAAAAATATTTGATTCTGTTTGAATGTGCGGCAGTTATCGTTCGTCATGGAAACATTTCTCTTGTTACAACATAAAATGTTGCAGGTAAACTACCCCTTTCCCTTAACCGATCTTCACCAAAATCAATAGACCTTGAGCTCTCTGCAACTCAGGGGGTGCAAAAAATTATTTGATTCTCATTGAATTTTCGCAAGTTATCATTCGTCATAAACAAATTACCCTTTTTAAAACATAAAACGTTGCTAATAAACTACCCCTTCCCTTAACCAATCTTCAACAAAATCAACAGACCTTGAGTTCTCTTTAGTTCAAAAAGGTATGCAAAAACCTAGTTGATTCTGTTTGAATTTACGGCAGTTATCGTTCGTCATATAAAAAATTACCCTTGTTAAAACATAAAATGTTGCTGGTAAACTACCCCTTTCCCTTAACCGATCTTCACCAACACCAATACGTACTGAGAACTCTACAATACAGGGCTGTATGCAAAACATCATTTGATTCTGTTTGAATTTGCGGCTGTTATCGTTTACTATAGAAAAAAATTACCCTTGATAAAAAACCGTTGCAGGTAAACTACCCCTTTCCCTTAACCGATCTTCACCAAAAACGACAGGTCTTAGGTAGTCTACAATTCAGGCCTGTATGCAAACAATTATTTGATTCTGTTTGAATTTGCGGCTGTTATCGTTTGCCATAGAAAACACCCTTGATAAAACATAAAACGTTGCTGGTAAACTACCCTATTCCATTAACCGATCTTCACCAAAAACAATAGGTCTTGAAAACTCTACAATTCAGGGCTGTATGCAAAACATTAGTTGATTCTTTTGCATTTACGGCAGTTATCGTTCGTCATAGAAAAAATACCCTTGTTAAAACATAAAACGTTGCAGGTAAACTACCCCTTTCCCTTAACCGATCTTCAACAAAATCAACAGACCTTGAGTTCTGTATAATTCAAAAAGGTATGCAGAAGAGTAGTTGATTCTATTTTAATGTACGGCAGTTATCGTTAGTAAAAAAAAAATTACCCTTGATAAAACATAAAATGTTGCTGGTAAACAACCCTATTCCCTTAACCGATCTTCACCAAAACCAACAGGTCTTGAGAACTCTACATTTCAGGGCTGTATGCAAAATATTATATGATTCTGCATGAATTTGCGGCTGTTATCGTTTGCCATATAAAATACCCTTGACAAAACAAAAAAGTGTCTGGTAAACTACCCCTTTCCCTTAACCGATCTTCACCAAAAACAATGTGTCTTTAGTACTCAACAAAACAGGGCTGTATGCAAAAAAGTATTTGATTCTGTTTTAATTTGCGGCTCTTATCGTTTGCCATAGAAAATACCCTTTTAAAACATAAAACGTTGCAGGTAAACTACCCCTTTCCCTTAACCGATCTTCACCAACACCAATAGGTACTGAGAACTCTACAATACAGGGCTGTATGCAAAACATCATTTGATTCTGTTTGAATTTGCGGCTGTTATCGTTTACCATAGAAAAAAATTACCCTT
Source organism: Magicicada septendecula (assembly GCA_034769895.1). Lineage (NCBI taxonomy): Eukaryota > Metazoa > Arthropoda > Insecta > Hemiptera > Cicadidae > Magicicada > Magicicada septendecula. Next base: position 247,926,237 of record CM068367.1, on the reverse strand, counting down.
GATAAAAAACCGTTGCGGGTAAACTACCCCTTTCCCTTAACCGATCTTCACCAAAAACGACAGGTCTTGAGAACTCAGGGTTGTATGTAAAATATTATATGATTTTGTTTGAATTTGCGGCTGTTATCGTTTGCCATACAAAATACTCTTGATAAAACAAAAAACGTGGCAGGTAAACTACCCCTTCCCCTCAACCGATCTTCACCAAAAACAATAGGTCGCGAGTACTCTACATATCAGGGCTGTATGCAGAAAATTATTTGATTCTGTTTGAATTTGCGGCTGTTATCGTTTGCCATAGAAAATACCCTTGTTAAAAAAACGTTGTAGGTAAACTACCCCTTTCCCTTAACCGATCTTCACCAAAAACAATAGGTCTTGAGAACTCTACAATTTAGGGCTGTATGCAAATAATCTTTTGATTCTGTTAGAATTTGCGGCTGTTATCGTTTGCCATAGGAAATACCCTTGTTAAAACATAAAACGTTACAGGTAAAGTACCCCTTTCCCTTAACCGATCTTCACCAAAAACAATAAGTCTTGAGAACTCTACAATTCAGGGCTGTATGCGAAACATTATTTGATTCTGTTTGAATTTGCTGCTGTTATCGTTTGCCAAAAAAAAAAATTTCCCTTGATAAAAAAAAACCGTTGCAGGTAAACTACCCCTTTCCCTCAACCGATCTTCACCAAAAACAATAGGTCGCGAGTCCTCTACAAATCAGGGCTGTATGCAAAAATTTATTTGATTCTGTTTGAATTTGCGGCAGTTATCGTTTGCCATAGAAAAAAAATCTAGACACACAGACAGACAAACACACACACAGACACTTTTCTGAAAACGACTTTTTTTCATGTTTTGAGTGTAGTAGAATCAGAATCTGCAATAATCTCGAACACGATTTTTTTTGCCATCACCATACTTCCATTCCTTAAGGAATATGCAAGTAAAAAATGAATTCGGAGAATAAAGTTAATTTATGATCCATACAAGAGTTTTGACTGATTATTTTACTAGACTAAGACGTTGTAGCTTAGGTGAACGGCATCCATGATTGGCAGCAGTGGTGGCGGCAACAAGTGGGTTTGAATAATTTTAACTTTATGACTAGTAATACCCATCCACATTACTAGTAAAACACCATCACAAGTAAGTAACTGCATAACTAAATACTTATATTTTCAGTGAGAAGGCACACAAATCAGTTCATCTTAGCAACGAGTGAAGGTCAAAATTCGAATACGAACTCAGCGAACCTGAGCAATACAATAACCAAATTATTTTAATTAACCAACATTCAACCGAATTAATAATAATAACCACATTTTATTATAAATTGACGACCAATGTTTGAGGCTTTAATTAGGTAAATGATTTCAACCTAATTAACTATAAATAAACAAGAAAAAAATCAAAGAACCGAATTATAATTAACAAGGTTACAGAAAAGGACGACATAAAACCAAGTATTAAGATATAATAGTATAACAGAAGAGGCGAAGACCTCGTTATATAACAATACACACCGGGAAGTCTTAAACCTGAAACTATAGAACATATGAAAACGTGCATGTGAAATTCTTGAGAAAATAACTACAGCTTCTACAAGTAACATCAGTGCATTAATATCAACCAAAATCTGATCAGAAATTTAAGGATATTAACAATTTCTCATTACAAGTAATAAAAAATATCGCCAAGTTTAGTAAACACCATAGCGTGACTTTGCTCACAGTGATGTAACTATGATACAATTACAGTATTATGTAAGGAACTACACTACTAGCAGGTTTCTGAAATCAATAGTTTTTGTAGTGAGAAACTACTGCTACTATCCATCAATTGTATAATACACACACACACACTTTAAAAGCCAAACAATAGTCCTGTCCTGAATTAAGTGCTGTACTTATGTTCATAATTACATATCCTTATTTATTATTTAACAATTTACATAAATTAATCATTTAAAGGCAGGGGAAATAATTGTAACAAAATGATAATTAACAAAATTTTGTTGTTAATTACAATTAGCACATGTATTGTTACTAACAGTATTATCTAAGACTGTGTATTCCCTTCAGTACAAACTAATGCCCAAAACAAGTTTCACAAGTGCAAGTACATCTTGACATGTTTAGTAATATCACTAAGTATAATAATTATATCTTTCCCATCTAGGATAAATGTGTAGGATAATACACAATTCAATGGACTTACCCATCATTGTCAGGAATATTTTGATTAAAGAAAAAAAGTTTATATTTTTTCTTAAGAAAATTAACTACAGGTCGAAATAAATTCTTAGGTTGAGATTAGATGATAGTGCTTCACTCTGAGGCATATGTTTATACAATTTGCATGTAATTGAATAAAGCTAGTTACTATTATTGTTGTTGCCGTGTCTTAATCCACAAAAACTGAGATTTGTCAAATACAGGATTAAAATGTCCCCCCATTACTTACAAAAATGATGTTACCGATAAAAATGTGGTATAATCAAACAAAGTAAAAGTTTTAAAAACTATTTCCTTCATAACAAGGAAAGTTTAATACACTGCTATTATATTACTGTATTTACTTTTATTAAGGTAATTATATTTATCACAGAACTAATGCTGTCTATCAACTAATTTGCATCTACTTAAATTTAAATACTTTATTATAATATTAATTTTTAAAGAAACAAACTAAATACTACAGTCTGCTGTATTATTAAACCCTTATTCAAAGTTTTTTGAAGCTATGATATAATTATAATAACAATTATTATTTGTTATCAAATTAATAGTAATTATTATTAAAATAATAATTAGACATAATAACAAATATACTGCAGAACAAATTAATTAATATCATGGAAATTGTGGTATACTATGGTTTACTACAATTAATTTGTTATATACTTTTACAATGTGTTTATTTTTGAATTTGTACATTTAATGTCATTAATATACTCCAACTTAATTGTGATATAATTAATAGCGTATCCTCTATATCTCTGTATTATAACAAACAGAGATATTCTTTTTAATGAATGATGTCATTTTCCAAGGATTTTCTTTGAATGCATCTTTGAGTACAATCATCTCTTCCTCTGATAATGAATTTCCTTTGTCAGATAGCCGGGTTTAAGCTTGCAGTCTGACTCAGGTCAGTGTACAAAATGTTTTCCGTGTTTTCTCTAACCTGTGTGTTGATTCTGTTGATAAATCACAGTCTCTCAGATTTGTGTACAAAATGTAACTGTTATCCAGACAACAAACCAATACAAATATTTTGTGAAAATGCTTATTCATTGGCAAAGCAGGTAACAGATTTTTTTTTGCAATAAAAATGTTTAGTTTAACTTTAGTTTTATTTTTATAAAACCTAAGTAGTGAGTATTAAAAGTGTAAACATCATTAAATGTATTTACATAATTTCTTCTTACACGTGAAGGATTAAATTACATAACCGATTATGTACAAACAAATTCAACCAAATATATTTTTTTGTCTTAAAAAATAAACATAAGGAAACACACGGAAGATGATCATACAACCTACAAAAAACTATACCTTTTTAGCATTGTTAGTTTCATCCCTGTATACAATGATTAAATGATGAAAATTACATGTATTTATTTTTTAAAAAGTTATTCATAGTCCTTGCTCAAAATGTTTGAATGTTATGTGTGTGTATTATAAATGTGCCCACATATTTTTCCTTAATACTAGCTTTTAAAAATATGAGTAATACATAAACAAGCATTTAGATAAACACAAGTATCAAGTGGTGGAAACATTCAGGATGACCGTAACTCACTTCTCTAGTTCATTATCATATCTTATCAGAATGTTTTTCCATAAAATACTTCCTTCTTTGTGTAAGCTGTTAGTAATCTGGAATTTATGATGTTACTGCACTGTATACTATGTTAGCAATTGAATTATCGTTTTCAAATTAACACTCATAATTTTTCTGTCCCCTCTTCTATCCTTTACTCAAATCATTATCAAATTGAGATTATTTAATTAAGAAAAAAATTAAAATACATATTATCTTTGTTGCTGCGATCTCTACTATCCTAGCTTCCACATTTGCAGTTCAACCAGGCACTTTAAGTAAATTAAATTAAATTTATATTTAACCAATTACTTTTGTTTAAATTCGTTTTGAATATTCTTAATTTAATAACTAACTTGATTTTTATGTAATATAATATTTAGTTGTATACCATATTTAATGTCTTTGTAATTTACAAATAAACGCTTAAATTACTTTATACTAAAAAGTAAATTATAACATTATATAATTTACACATATTTCAATATTCAAAGAATACTTTCTAATAATGCAACTGTTTTCGTATTTGTAAAACCACAGACAATTCATATTACCAAACATATGCAAAATAATTACACTTTATACATTGTTACTTTTATTCTTATTTACTTTATCCTGTGCCACCTACCTTTAAAAATATATTGATAAAATTCCTTTTCTAAATAACTAAACACAACCTTGCATAGGTTTTAAAACAGTGAAAACATTCTTAAAAATGTTATATTTAGAAAATAAAAATCTATAATTTCTAGTTACAGTAAAACTGACCAACTGATTAAATCACACGTACCATAACAGGAACAAGAATGAAGTAAATTAATAATTTCTTTAAAATTAATAAATGATTTTGCTCCTACTAAACCATGCTTTCATTACATAGGTAACAATTTTTTGTAACCTTGTTGCTTGAGTTTATATTCACTCCACGTTTTCTGTTGTTCTTGTGTTTCACAGTATTTTGAACTGCAACTTTACACGGTGTGGTAATAACAATCACTATTTATAACTCCCTGATAGTATCTATTCTATTTAATTACCAGCCACTCTTTTCAATTTGCAATAAAAGTCACTAATTATTTGTGATTCTTATGTGGACAAGTTGGTGTTATGCAGCATCTTCATTATTTAACTTCAGTGATTGTCAATCCTCCTTACACTTTAGAGCTCATAACTACTAAACACTAATGACATTCAAACTTTATGGATAACATTATCTCAATTTTCTTATAACTTCTCTGATGCTAATTAAAACTGTTGCTAATTTTTTTAACAAACAAATTGCAATTTAATAATTACTTATTGAAGATTTTCTTCACACAAAACAATGTAAACAGGTATAAGAAAAAAACTCTCACATTATTTTATTTGGATAGATAATTTACACATTGTTAACAGGTACCAGAGGACTTGCCCACATTACAGTTAAAGATTATTTTAAGTAAAGCTAACAACAAATCAGTGTTGTTGTTTTTTTCTTACTATATATGTTTATTGGAAAACTGGGACTTTGGTAACTCCCTTTAATCATTGTAAGCCTATCTTTATAGATTATGATAATAACATCTTTAAATTCACAACATGATTTAACACACACACACATTAAGAAAACTTAACATTTGTAAAACAGAAAAAGTGAAATTATAATCTGTTACATCTGAAGTTAATTTTGAGATGTTAATTTGTTACAGAATCTGACTATTACAGACAACGATGTACGTAGAGACACCGTAAAAGACACTCTGGAATTACTATATATTTATGGTTACAACTCAGTAGAATTTGCTTCAGATTCTCTTGCACTGTTAACAGTACCTGTAAACATTTTTATTCACCACTGTTCACAAGTGATACTCAATGAAAATTCATTCAAGTTAATTCGTTCATTAACAGTGGCCAATGTTGATGATTTAATATTTGAAAGGAATGCATTACGCAGTATAAAAAACGCACTTAGTATAAAACTAACTAATGTAAAAATTAAAACACTGCCATTTCACAGTCTCTATGATATTTCGCCTTTAAACATTTTGGAAATGAATGCTGTCTCTGTTCAACATATCAAAAAAGATGCAATATGGATAGAACAAAGCTCAACTTTGAAACTGCAAAATTGTGTGGTAAGTCCTTTACAGAAGTTTTACTTCTCTACTGTTGCAATATTTCTTTAAAAAACTTATTATATTTTAATATAAAAATCATTATACTATTTAGAATAGAATTATATGGTAATTTCTAAGGTAAAAACTATACATCTTAGATTTTACATGTACAATTTGACATGGAAATCAACTTACCTATGAATTACAAAAACATGGCATTTAAAATGTGGGAAAACTTTTAGCGCCTCCAAAATATTTTTTACTGAAATAAATTAATTGACACACATACATGTATAATCTTCTACCTTGATGAACTTTTATATAATGTTTATTATTCAATACGTTTTTCCCAATCTAAACATGGGGTGCTACCCAAACATTCTGGGAATTTGAACAGCATGCATGAACTGGATGGAGTATGCCCTTTCACCACATGTTGCAAGCAGTATGCTTCCTGAATTAGTGTGCCAAATAGCCGTGTAGCTGAGATGACACTTTGTTTTTTTTCAGTGCAATTTTGTGAGGTTAAGTTTCTGTGATTTTCTTTTCAACCAATATAATGGATTTTAATGAGAAAGAGTACGTATCAAATTTTGTTTCAAACTTGAAAAACATAAACCCATCATAAGATACAGAAAGCCTTCGGAGATAATGCACGAACCAAACCAAAACCTTTTTTGTAGTAAAATGCTTAAAGACAGACAAACATCTGTCGATGACGATGAGTGTTCCAAACAACCATCGGCAAGCAGAACACCAGAAAACATAATAAAAGTTCATGAAGCTGTCTTTGAAGACATAGGCAAACAATCCATAATGTTAGTGACATAGTAGGGCAGTCATATAGGACAGTTCAACACACCTTGTCCAAAAATTTGAACATGCGACACATTTCTGTGAAATTTGTGCCATGACTACTGAGTAACGAACAGAAGGTCCATCGTATTTGTCTGTGCAGGACTCAAACAACAAGTCAAAGATGAACCCAGCTTCATTTCCAATATCATAGCCAGTGATGAATCATGGAGTTACAGTTTTGACCCTGAGACTAAGCAGCAATCATCACAGTGAAAATCACCAGATTCACTATAGCCAAAAAAAGTATGTCAAGTTCACAGCCATGTCAAGTCCACGTATTACGCTCAGTGAGATAGCCAATCTGCATGACATGGCAGCATTCAGTTTGCAGGATGTGTCAAGGTCAAGCAAGACACAGCTTTTTACAAATTCTAGAGCACCTGTAACTACACAATTATTCTTGATGCATTGCCCAAAAAGAAATAGATTTTCTTGAACCTCATCGCGATATATATATAAGCAGCCAGAAGCTGGTCAAGTTCAGATTTTGGACCAGCAATATTACAGTGGAGTTTTGTGATACTGCGTTACTTAGTTCGAAACTATAATAAAGTGACATTTATTGTTGTGTGTTGAACAAACTTGAACTTGATGAACTGTACAGAGTGTCTTATTTATTTGTCTGTTTTATTTCTACCTGTAACTAAAGTTGCAATTTGTGATTTAATCTTAGTCAGTTATTCTATTTCCACTGTATAACACTACAGTTTGGGCTTATTTTTTAATTAAAACAGTGAAAAATTAATGCTATACAATAAAAAATATACCTTTAGTTTAACCATATCACGTTGCAATTGTTCACTCTTGTTGCCTCTATTAGTGCACAAAATAATGGAGTACTACTATCTATGACATAGTAATATTTTGTTCTTAAAAACATTCATTCTCAATCAGTGGCATACCTAAAATCTGGCTGGGGGGGGGGGGTCAGGTCACCTTCATATAAAAGAAAAAACAAATCTACATTAATACCTTTAAAGTGGCTGAAAAACAGACGATAATGTCCTGAAATCACTCCCATTAAATAGTAATAAGACAATAAAAATACGCGTTATTGAAACACTGTTAAAAGATACTGCTATGACATCACAGAACAATCTATGTCTTTATCGAATGTTCCAGAGTGATCTGGAATGTAACGTGTGTGGCGTACGTACTTGTTGACACATTTTCTAGACTGTGCCAGACTTCGCCCTGGCGCACGGACTGTGTCAAGGCTGCAAATAATTACGTCGTAAGTGTGATGGTCGGCGCCACAGAATAAAATAAGAAAGGATGGAAGACCGAAGTGTTATAGATGAGGGAAACCTGGACATCTACAACGAAATTGTCGGGTTAGAATTCAGCACCAGGGAAACGAGCAATAGTCGGTACAACTGGTGTGCTGACTAACTGGAGGAACGAAGCCCCTAGACAATACGCAATTTCTACACTTCAGAAAAACAGTGGGAGCTTGGTAGTTACCGGATTTGTTCAAGAAAGGCCAACCTCGATTACAGTTGACACAGGCGCAACAGTTTCTATTGTGCGCCCCGACGTGGTGAAAGATCTCAAGCCAATCTGGTGCTCTTGCAGCTTGCAAAGAGCTACTGGACGGCCTGTAAAATTGTTTGGCAAAGTGGAGATACACCTACGCCTCGGTCGACTTGAGTTTAATCATCAAGTACTTGTTGCAGACTTTGTGGATGAAGCAATTCTTGGTGTGGACGTTATGAACGCATACGGATTTATAGTCGACTTCAAAAACAATGTCTTGAGATCGGAGGCGAAGAGGTAATGCTATCAACAATGACAACAGCAGAAAAATCTATGGATGTCATAAACCAAGTGGGCGTAACTGTTCCGCCAAACTCCGAAAAGATCATCATGGTTAGAACCGAGGTAGATACTAGGGGCAACCAGTGCTCTATATTCGAACCCCAGGTAGTCAGCACACCGGGCATACTAATTGCCAGAAGTTTAGTAAAACCTAACAAAACCGGAAATGTACCTATTAGAATGGCAAATATTTTGGATCAAGATATCACTTTACAAAGCAATACGCACCTAGGCAAATTAACTCCTGTGGGTTGAGTAGCCGGAATGACGCAACGAAGATCCAGTGCTTCGGATAATTCCAAATTACCAGAGGAACTGAAAGAATTATAAAAAACAATAAAGACAGGTGTTCTAATGACCTCTCAAATGGTGAGGTAAAAGAACTCAAGACAGTTTTTACATGAATTAAACGATTGTTTTGCAGTTCGGGGACAGTCACTAGGAAGAAACGCTCTTGTGTAACAACACATCAATACCGGGGACACAATACCGATATGCCAACCTTCTCGAAGGCCTCCATTATCTAAACAAGAGGAAAGGTCTCGGTTAGTACAGGACATGTTGACAGAGGGAGTAATCGAACCTTCGTCAAGTGCTTGGTCTTCTCCTGTAGTGCTGGTAGCGAAGAAGGATGGTGGATTGCGTTTCTGCGTAGACTACCGGAGGTTAAATGACGTTATAAAGAAAGACTGCTATCCATTACCTCGCGTTGACGATACACTCGACAATGTTGTCCGAAGCACAGTGGTTTTCCACATTGGAACTGAAGAGTGGATATTGGCAAGTGGGTTTTCATCAAGAAAACAAGGAAAAGACCGCTTTCTCGACCCCAAGTGGCTTATTCCAATTTAACGTCATGCCATTTGGACTCTGTAATGCACCGGCAACATTTGAAAGATTGATGGACCTGGTACTCCGAGGCCTGACATGGAAAACTTGCCTTGTTTATTTAGACGATGTCATAGTCATCGGGAAGACTTTCAAAGACAATTTGGAAAACCTTAAGGAGGTTCTAACTAGATTTCACAGTGCCCAAATGAAGCTGAGCCCGAAGTGGGGTTTGTGAAGCTACTTACCTTTTTGTATCACATAAAATTAACTAACAAACATTGTATATTTCTCGGGCGCCATCTTACCAACTGTAAGAAAATAATTTACCAAGGTTCGTTTCAGCGAACTAGGAGAACAGAATGTGGTTGCTGAAATAATAACAATCATTTATGTTCATCAATAATTAAACGTTATTATTACTTTATTATTATTCATATTTCATGTTAATAAAATCATACAGACAAAATTTGAATTAATAATTGACAAAACGTGAATAATAGTTGTTGATTACCTTGAATCTCTTTTAATTTACTTACTCGCATTACAATAACAGATTCTTGAAATACATTTTTAAGAATTATAATGGGAACGCAAACCAGCCTTCTTATTACTATAAACTATAGTAAAACTATATTCTCACACACACACAAAGCTACTTTAGAGATCTCATTTTAAATATTTTATACTTAATGATTATGAAATCAAAATTGATTTCCCCATTCCGCCAGTAATTTTGAAAAACCCTTATTAAAATCTCATTGATACATGGCTACTTAGCTGAATTTGAAGCCGATTACTATTCCTGAAACCGTCACATGGTTTTACGTGCGCACTTTACTTCACTCCATGACTATCGAACTGTTATTATATATATAAACTGTTAATTACACTTTTAATACGAAATTTTGATTTTAGTTCATGTTTTAAAATATAGTATTCACATTTTATGGTTTTGCGGGCCCGCACTTACTGCCGAAACTTTTTATAGATACCACTCGCGAGTGGTGATGGCGTTATACTGGGAAGATTTACAGGCGCTACTTTGTGAAGCTGCTGTTGTTCGCCCAACTCTCATTGGTCTACAGTTTGTATCCGTTCGCCAGTGGACTGTTTTTTGGCTTGTTGACAAAACTGGTGACACACATCGTTATATAAATTGCTGACGCAACACATCGCCTGATGTCTGGTTGTGTAACGTGTTTACGTTTTCCGGGTTCGTCATTGTCCTTGGTACAGTTGTTGGCTGTTATTGTCCACACCATATCATTAAATAATTGTCACAGTCAATGCTGCCACTGTTATTCTTGTTTTAAACAGGAAATTTCCCCAAGTCTATAATTTCTGTCCCTATTGCCAATTATGTTATTTATTATTTAGGAAAAAAAAATACAAATTATGTCATTACCCCAGGTATGCCCAAAAATGCCCCGCTACAGGTTATGCTCATATTACAGACGTTTTGTGAAAGGCTTCGCTACTATTGCTAAACCACTACATGAGCTAACAGAAAAAAAAACGAAACTTCCAGTGGTCGAGGGAGTGTGATCAAGCATTTAGGACTTTGAAAATTGCATTATGTTTGCAGCCAATTCTCGCTTTCCCAGATTCCGAAGGGAAGTACATTGTGGACACAGATGCAAGCAATACTGGTCTAGGAGCAGTTCAGTCTCAAGTTCAAAACGGTGAAGAACGAGTAATAGCGTATTACAACAAGACACTTTCCAAACCGGAGAGAAATTATTGTGTCACAAGGAGAGAGTTGCTGGCAATCGTCCGAGCGTTGGAGCACTTCCATAAATACCTCTATGGAAGAGAGTTTTCACTATGTACCGACCATCCCGCACTTACATGGCTCTTAAGATTTAAAAATCCGGAAGGACAGTTGGCAAGGTGGCTTGAACGTCCGCAAGAGTACAACTTCAAGGTACAACATCGGCGGGGGCGCCTGCATGGTAATGCAGATGGCTTATCATGAAGACTGTGCCCGGAAGTCTGCCAACATTGCCACAGAAATGAAGAACAAAACTCAAGCGAACATGTTCAAGCCATCACTGTAGATTTCCTGGGTGACGGCTGGACAACACAAGACTGTCTACAAGAATAGATGACTGATGAAGACATTGGACCGATCTTGACAGCAAAAGAGGAAGGTCGCCGCCCAGATTGGCAAGATATCTGGCATGGTTCCGAAGTGCTGAAGGGCTACTGGGCACAATGGGAATCTCTTACCTTAGAAAACGGATTGCTGAAAAGGGCTTGGGAAAGTGCAGATGGACGAGATGTGGTCATGCAGTTGATAGTTCCCCGAAGTAAAGTGCAGTCTGTTTTGAAGGAGATGCATGATGGAACATCTGGAGGCCATCTTGGCGTTAACAAAACCCTTGACAAAATACAGAAGCGATTCTATTGGCTTCATCTTCGCCACGACGTAGAGAAATGGGTTCGGACATGTGCTGCAAGCAAGGGCCCACAAACCAGAAGCAGGGGAAAAATTAGACAATATAACGTTGGACTGCCTTTCAAGAGAATTTCCAATAGACATTGCTGGACCATTCCCAGTTACTGACTATGGAAACTGGTACATCATGGTTGTAGGTGACTACTTTACTAAGTGGGTGGAAGCCTACACAATTCCAAATCAGGAGGTTACCACTGTGGCAAAGCAGTTAGTTCACAACTTCTGTTGCCATTATGGAGCCCCTATGGAAATCCATATGGATCAAGGGAGAAATTTCGAATCAGGAGCATTTAAAGAATTATGCCGTCTACTCAGAATTCGAAAGACCAGGACAACACCTCTGTATCCTCAGTCGGACGGGATGGTTGAGAGATTCAATAGGACACTTGAGCAGCATCTTTCGAAGGTTGTTGATGAGAAACAAATAGACTGGGACCAATGTATACCACTATTCCTCATGGCGTATAGATCATCAGTACACGACTAGATCGCCTGGCTAAGTACTATTTCAGAGATGGTTTGCCAGTTCGGGACGAACAGGCTTAAGGAGGGGGCAGTGCTACAACATCACAGAATAATGTACGTGTTTATCGAATGTTCCAGAGTGATCCGGAATGTATCGTGTGTGGCGTACGTGCTTGTTGACACATTTTCTAGACTGTGCCAAACTTCGTGCCGGCGCACGGACTGTGTCAAGGCCGCAAGTAATTACATAGTAACTATACTGGCACTATCGCGCATTATGGAATAATCTAGTAATTTGGGGCGGTATAAATACCAGTACTCAACGACGTTCAGTTCAGTATTAGTGCGATATATTGACAGTACGGTTCGAGAGTTATAATCGTGATATTACTGTGCGTGTTCAAGTGGTTATTAGTTAAGAGTGGTGTTTTATAATTGGACGGTATAATTATAATACAATTGTGTTTAATTTTAGTGGACATTTTATTGCGTGTGAACAATTTTCATTTGATTTGTTGTAGAGACTGTGTTGTTAATTACAAACTGTTTAACTGTAAAAATTAATGGTGTGATTAGTGACTTAAAATTTATGTCTTGTACTTATTTTGTTTCTACTGTACCTACGACGATCGAGTAGACCATCGCAACAATACTTTATTGACTGAATTGATTTTCCTTTATTTCATATTTAAAACTCAAGCCCTAATTCTCATAATAATCCTGTTTGTGTATGTATATACAGTGGAACCTCAATATAACATCCCTGTGATAAAACGTGACCCTTGACGTAAAGCTCATTTTTCACGGTCCTGGCAAATTACCGGTAAATAGTTAAACTTGGGACCTTTATATAAAGCGACCCTCGATATACAAGGATGGTCTGAAAAGTTCTCGGCCTAACAATGAAAAAACAAATTTATAATTTCAAAATGGTTTTTATTTTTCAACATAATCTCCCTTAAGACTAATACACTTGTTCCAGTGATGCTCTAATGCCATTATCCCATCTCCGTAGTGATTCTCTGGAAGGTCTGCAAAATACCCCTGTACATCGCTCTCCTGCAAGGAAGTGCTTGAGTTTTGGAAAGAGATTAAAGTCAGAGGGAGCCAGATCTGGAGAATAGGGTGGATGCTCCAGCAATTCATAGCACAGATCTCTCAATTTTTCCATTGCCAAAACACTTTTGTGGGAGGGTGCATTGTCTTGATGAAAGATGATTTTTTTCTTCTCCAAATCGGGTCTTTTCTCACGAATTTTTTTGTCTAGTTTGGTTAAAAGATTAGAATAATATTCTCTGGTTATTCTTCTACCCTTTTCGAAGTAATCGATTAACAAAATGCTTTTAGCATCCCAAAACACCGATGCCATTACCTTTCCAGCTGATGGGACCAACTTTGCTTTGTTTGGCGCTGAACAGCCAGCTTCTGTCCACTGTTTTGACTGCTGTTTAGATTCTGGTGTGTAATGGTGAATCCACGTTTCATCCATAGTAATAAACCGATGCATAAAATTAATTTATTTTTGTAAAAACGCTCCAAGCACTGTTCACAGATTTTCATGCGAATGCATTTTTGATCTGCTGGGAACATGCACGGCACCCATCTTGCACAAAGTTTTTTCATAAGCAATTCTTCATGCAAAACATAACCTACACATTCTTTCAAAATGCCCACAGCCTCAGCAATTTCACGCACTTTAATTCGTCGGTCATCCAATACTAAATCGTGTATTTGTTCGATGATTTCTGATGTTGTTGCACTTTTTGGGCGTCCCTCACGTGGATCATCTTCAAGGCTGGTACGGCCACGTTTAAACTCGACAGCCCATTTCTTAATTGTCGAAAATGAAGGAGAAGATTCCCCATAAACTTTTCTGAACTTTGAATGAATTTCATTCGGCATCAAACCTTCTTTAACAAAAAATTCAATATTCAATTTTATCCATTGTACAAAATATACACAATTATGCTACTTAAAATAGCTGTATACAAAAAAGTACGTGATAGATTGACTTGCAATTTCACATGAATTGTTGTGCCAGACATACCAACCTAAGAAAAAAAAATCTTGCTCATAGAGTTGTCTATGATCTATGTCTATGATCGAGGCTGAGAACTTTTCAGACCACCCTCGTAAAGTGCTTTTTGGCCGCTCAGCAAAAGAGCGTTATATCAAGGTTTCACTGTATATACTACAAGGAGCTACTATTAAATTAACTTACACAGCTAAAAAAAATAAATAAAATAAAACAGCCTAAAAATTAAGAGATAAACAAAATTTATCAACTTTTCGACCGTCTGGGGAGGTCCAGCCACATAGTCCTCCCCACCTGCACACACGCCCCTATTTATATCAATTCTTAATTAATTTCAGTTTACAGTCCTATTTGTTTCAAGAGTCTTTGAATTTACATCTGTGATTGAGTTCTAAAATCTGAATTTGTTTCATGAACACAAAACCAAAAAAGAAAGTACATAAGATGTAGATTTCTAGGCCTTATATAATGAAAAGCAAGACATAATTATCATAAATTGAAATCTTGTACTTGTCTGTTATAACATGGAAGCCTAGTGGTTATAAATTTAAAAACAATATGGTAGTTGATATGACAATTGAATACACTTATGGATGTTTCTATTCTATATTGATCTTCTAAATAGTAGGATGCCTGACTTTTCAGCCATGCTAGTATAGTACTATTGAAAGCAAGCTAAAGGCATCAGAACGCGTGAGGCGCATATGTGTAGAGAGGAATGATGATGTGAAGGGAGTTGCTGAGCGAAGTGAAACTGTCAACAGGTTCAGTGCAAGCTGCCTATGATATCTAATAATCTAACAAGTAAACAAAACTCACGTATTGTTGAAGGTTGTACGGTGTTATTATGCTAATTACCCTGCTATAATGCTGTACCCTGATAGGTTGTTAGACATCCCCCAGATTTCTTCGTTCGGACGTTGATCTCTTTCGCAGAATTTCTGGTCGTTGCGCGCCTGTCAATCACCCTTTTGTTTGGGACTTACGCAATGTTGTTCTAACTTTCCCCATCTGTTTCCTTGGTCATCTTGAGGTATTGTTCTATCTTACACCCCTTTTCTGTAGCTATTAATAATTTCTGACATGCGTTGGTTGGTGAAGCCACCCCGACTTTCTAATCATAAATTGTGTCCGTCACGTAAACGTCACCTACCGCTGTGCAGCATCCTCGAGTCTTTTCAACTAGTTATTTCTTTCATTGTCTCTGTAAAGTGCAGCACCCTCAACTCTTTTGTGACATCCTGTTGTTTTTGCAGTACCATCGTATTCTGACATAACCCGAGCGGACGTTCGCCTTAGTTATCCATAAACGTGTGAGTGACCTAGCATGGCATTGTGTAGTTTGTTGTGGGGTAATAATTTTTAGCCAAGCTTCTCCTGTCATCTTGAACTTTCATATCTATTGTTGCGTGGAGTCTAACATCTTTCTATTATCTGCTAGCGACGCTGGTTTGACATCTTCACATTAAGCCTTATTTATTGCTTTAACTTGAAGTCGTTGACACAACTCCATGTGAACAAAATCGGTCAAGAAGAAAATTTGAAATTTTTCGCTCGCTATAGTTGTTACAATTAGCTGAACGAATGATACGTTTATTGTTTCAGGCAAAATAAATGAGAAAATTAAAATTATTATTTATTATTATTAAAATAAAAATAATTATTAACTGAGTTAATAACTAAAATAATAATAATTAAAAGTATAAGATTAAATACCAATGACATGTGAGTGAGGTGTCATAAGACAACAGTAATTCCCTCTGAAAGCATGAAGATCTGAGAAAACAATATTGTATACTATTTAATTGCAAACATATTTAAATAAAATAAATACAAGTAGGACACTTATTTGTTTACATTTATGAACAAGAGATAAATAAATCACTAAATGTAATGAAAATAATACACATGTCTGAATTTGCTGTTGTTACGCATCAGAATGTTTTATAAACATGTGCCTAATTTTTTTTTCTTTCCACTGTCTGCTACTGAGATGTCAAAACTACAACTTCTGTACTCCCAGCTCTTATCGCAATGGAATATCCAGACTCCACGCTTCTGTTCCTGAATGACTAACTACACTTTATTTCTACTCACCATAAAGGAAATAACTGTTTGGAATCAGTGGTTCATATTAGTTAAATTGTGGAAATCTTTTAAGCTAGGCAACAGAAATCTGTTCCATTCTCTAAATTTCCTTTCATTTCAAATATAATGCATGCAGCATTATGACATTACAGATCACACTCATAATATACCAACATATATGATCACAATATTCATACAACAAAACACTAATATTTAGGCACATGTTACTTAGGCATAACTCTGTACAATGTATAAAATTATCTTGTAACAGACAAAATAAATAAATTAAAATATTATAAATTTAATTTCTTGTGTACTATTTTGAAATTGCAGGTGGACAACGTTGAATCCAGTGCTATCAGTATTTATGGCAAGAAAGCACTGTTGAAGAACAATTTGTTCAAATTTATATCCAATGGAGGAATATCGCTTTATACAGAAAATCTAGTATCTATTACAAACTGTTCGTTCCAAGAGTACAATAAGAGTGCTTTATATCTACATAGTCCTAGTGCTGAAATTTCATCCAACTATTTTGCATTTTTACCTGCCAGTGCCTTAGCACACGTAAATACAAATGAAAGTATTAATTTTACAGACAACAAAATAGAAAATATTGACTTAGGAGGTGTTCTCTTAGATATGGATTATGAAAGAATCAATTTTGCAAATAACACTATAAACTGTGATTGTTCACCAAAAAAGACAAGTCTCTTAATACCAAAAGATACATTTCCTGTGTACACCCAGTTGGAACCCATATTCTACAATAATTTTTGTCATGCAAATTGTACAGTTTCACTGAAAGATTTGAGTTACCTTTTATTAAACACCCATGTCTGCAACAGCAGTACTGAAATTGAGTTAACTGATGGCCAACTGTGTAACACATCACAACATCAGGAACATTCTACTATTACTACTACCACAAGTACTAGTAAAACAATTATATATACCACAATCTACGCATCACGTGGATCTCTGCACACTATGCATGTTAATTATAAAGTAGTTTTATCTATTTCAGTTCTCACTTACATAGTGAGAATTATGATAACTTGATTACAGAAAGGAAGTGATTTCCTTTGAAATACTCTGTTTTTGTAAAACAATTGTTAAATATGGAACATGTAACCAATGATAATTTGGTATGATAAATAAGAATTATCAGATACGATTACTACTATTTTTTACCTGATTGTTTAACACTTATGTATTTTCAATTGTTTTGTACAAAATAAAAATTACTACAAATCAAACAGCACAATTATTTAACAATTCCCTTCCTCCTTTACTAACTTGCCTGGTAAATAAAAGGCAAGCAAACTGTTTCTTAAAGACAACTTCTTCCATTACATGAAGTCATCAAGACCTGTTTTGCATATAAACAAAAGGTAAAACATATGAAACTTGCAGTCCCCCCCCCCACACTGTGACGGTACAAACCGTAACCGAAAGTATAACATGGGGTAAGTACTTTAATTGTAATTCTAGATTATAATTTAACCCCGGCCAGAAAATACGGGGTTAGAAGTTTGGCCGTACATCGTAAACCAGTGAATCAGCAGCTATTTTTAGCAATACCCATCCCTAAAGCATTGTGTTTCAACTAACGTCACGGGCCTAGCCCATGTTTACATAACTTTGGAATGTGGACTACGTATGCCAAGCCTTAAAACACTGCCAGAGTGGAACGTTTAGCGGAGGAGGAGAACCACGTGATCAATGTTTAATAAAACTATACGCGAGCAGCTTTCTGTGCCAGATCTGTCTTCAATCTCGTGCCATACGGCCGCATAACAGTCCACGGACGAAATTTTGGGTGGGCCCACCACCAAAAAAGTATAAAAATGTAAGAAATAATTAATAGTAAACAGTAATAACAGTTTTAAATAAGAAGAGTTAGTGAAAACCGACAGTGAAGTAGTTAGTGGAAATTGACAGTGAAGTGCGTGTGTAATATGGCTTGGTGTCTTCAGGACAATGGACAGATAAGTAATTAATGGGGGGGGGGGTAAACAGATTTTTTTAAATTGTAAATAAACACAAAAAGTAAATTCATAAACATTCACAAAAGAAATTGAGATCTCAAAAAAAGGGGTGGGGTTTATTAAATGGTGTGAGAGTGTATATATAAAAAAAATATATATAAAAGGAAGTAGAAGTACTGGTTTGTCTTAATAAAGTTTAATTCTATTCCTATATTTGTTCTCATTTATAATAGTACAATCTAACCATAAAAAAGTTAAATTTCATTTAATTTACTTTTATATTTGTTCACATTTATTTGGCAATTTGTGAAATGAAGTAAGAAGAAATAAATTTTTTTACTAATGTCAATAAAATGAAATTTTGAACTATTTGAATAAGTTTTTTACTGAAAATAACACCATTCTGCTCTCCTGTTCACCCAAAGGACCTTGAACCGACCTGGAGGTAAGGAAGTATGGTAGATATTGTAATGGGACAATTCGGAAGGGTATAGAAATTTTATTTCATTTAATAATTATTTGAGGCCAGTCTATTTGGGCACTCTTTATGGTCATCAAAACCTGAGTTGTGTAACACCCTATATTCACTTGGTACCAGGCCGAGGCTGGTACGCAAAAACGATAACATTGGAATGTGGCTGTGAGTATGCGCTCGTGTGCCGTTGGCGATAATCTTGAACCCAAAGTTGTTGGCGGAAGTTACCACCACGTGGCTCATTAAACCGGCCACATGAGTGCATCAACCAATCAGAGCGCAGGCAGACGGAAGTGAACTTTACCGACGCTTAGTGTGGCATCAGCCAGTCGACTACAAATACAGACCGCATGCGGTCATCTAAATCTACTGCTCGAGTTAATCAAGGTCGGCCGACCAAACCCAGTGAAAACCAGTTAAAAATATATCAATCGTGAACAGTATTTCAAAATGAAGTAGGTGAAGTAAAAAGTGAAAAAATCAACAATGTGGTAAATAAATTAAAAAAAAAAAACTTTCGGAGATCCACTCAGTGCGGTACAAGACGAGGAGGAATGCCGATGGTGAAGTAACACACAACCAATTTAACTATGTCAATAATTTCATTTAAAAAAAAAAAAAGGGGCCTAAATTAAATAAATGGGGGTTTTGTATGAATGAGTGAATGAGCAAACTGGGTCGCTTTACTTAAAATAATAATTAGGATAAGTATACCATGTAGAAATCAATGTTTTGTTTAACTCATTTTTGGAAGAACCGTAACATTTTAGTGTGAGAGAAAAGTGGAATTTAAAAGAGTATAAAATGAAATAAAATTTGAGTTCTATTACTTAAATGAGAGTCGAGTACGTTACTGATACAACCTTGAAATCATGCTTGTATTTCACAGTTCGTGCGACGTAACCCTGGGCTGAATAAAGGTAAGTGGGAGAAATATTATTTTATAATTGTATATTTATTTATAATAGCACAAATAGCGCCACGAACTTGGAACGAGTTTTTTTTTTAAATTAAATTCCGCACCTACAGTGAATACAAGCGTGGTTTGGAGGTTAGATGGTAATACGAAAAAATTACGTAAAGGTCATGCGACCTGTATACAATAGAAGCAATTTGTAGAACAGTAAATGAATACTAAATACGTATAAAATTAAAATTTCTATGTAAAATTCCATAAATAAGCTAAAAATGGAGAATAATGAAAATAAAGTCAGTATGAGTGAACTAACTGTCACAGAGGACGTAGAGATGAATTTAGACCCAAATACAGTAAAAGAAAGCGTAGTAAATGAATCAGATGATATAAATGATTCAGGAATGGAGACTACTCCAAACCTGATAGATGAATCTGTAATAATTAGTGAGGCGGGAGCAAATTCCACTCCCGTAGCAACTAAAATAAGAGAAAAAGAATTGTCACTGGACGATATATATATTTTCATGAGAACAATGTCTGATAACCTGAGTAGTAATATTAATGTAAAATTTGACATGCAAAATAGTAATCTTAATGCCAAATTTGATAAATTGAGCAGGGACGTTAGCGAAGTAAAGAGTAGTTTCGAAGTGCAGAATAACAAATTTGATGAGTTAATCGCAAAATTGGATAAACGAGATGAGAAGTGGAAACTAGAGGCAGATAAATTAAAGGAGAATACAGGTGAATCAAAACAGGTAAGTGTTTGTGGTGGTAGTAATATGACGAAAATTCGTGAAGGAATAATTAACAGGGTGAATAATAACGATAATTCTAATAATGAATTAATAAGTAATAGTAATAAAATAGTGGAAAACGAGCTATTTAAAGGTGATATAATGAAAATAGATAGTGATGAAATAGAGACAGTTAGTGAGAGTGAGAGAGTAATGGGTAGTAAAGGGGTGGAAACAAGTGTTGATAAGTTACAGAGAGAGTGTGAAGTTATATGAAGTGGATATGAAGCAGTGTGAAGTTAATTACTTATTATTAATTAATTAAAATCATAAAATTATTCATCTCCCACTTACCTTGTTTTGCCCTCTCAGCCCAGAGTTCGTCACACGAACGAGGTAATGCAAGTGTGATTATAAGGTTACACAACAAACGTACGCTACACTCATTTGTTGGATGGGATATCCACTATAAAGGTAACACATTTTCCTCTGTTATAAACCTTCTCACTGGTATTGTCTGTGGGGTTCATTTAGGTTAAAATTGGTTAACTTGTTATAGGTTCTCACACTTACATTAAGTATTCACTATTACGGTTTGTGATTTCTTAAATATGCTAAACACTGTTTCTTCATAGCTGATAATCGTTATTCTTCTTCCAGTCACTAGTATAGTTCCTTGTATACTTGGTGAATGGTGATTTCTTGTATTGTACATACATTATCTTCACTCTTCATGTCATGTTTCCTTGCTCTTCTTCTTCCTTTCTTCTTTTGGTTTAAACGTCTTCTTCAATATTTCCATTGGTAGTATTCGTTGTTCCATCGTAATTGTATTCATAAATAGATTGGTTGGTTTGCCATCATTGTGGTTGCTCTTGAGTTCTCTTCTTTATTTTACATAGTCATGACTTTTGTTGTTTCCCCTCACTGTTGGGGATCTGTTGTCTTCCTTTCATCTTACATATTTATTAATTTTGTTGTTTCCCCTCACTGTTGGAATCTATTGGGCCTGGTTTCTAACATTTTATATTGGCTTGTGGTCATTTTCTTTCTCTCTTTTGTACTTGATGATGCTATATTACACTTCCTTCTTCTTTGTTGGAATTTTACAATAATGTATCTGTAGATACTCACTTTTTGTTTCCATTGCTTTACGTACTTAGAACTATTTTCATGATTTCCCGTCACTTGACGTAATAATTGTTTACTCTATGTAACTACCAAATTTGGTACGTTACAATACTCATAATTAACATGGTGACTATTCCATTAAAACAAACAATTCACATTTAAGATTGATCAGAAATTACACACCTTACATCCTTACATTTGCATATAAAATTATAAACATTATATTTTAATTTCAATTGAACTTCTATTAATTAATTATTAATTCTTTATCATTTACTATGTTAAATTTTTCTTTGTTATTAACCTTCCTTTTACCTAACATTTCATTTAAAATTTGCTCTTTAGACATTGAACATTTTACTTTGTTTAATTGCACTATAAAATTTATACTTACAGTACATCACTCACACACTGTCACAAACACAAAATATCAACACCAAACACCCACAACTCCATGTACCTTCTGAAACATTATTAACAACCATGTTATTCCACAAACTAAACAATTTAACATTTATTTATTTATTAATTAATTATTATCAAATTTAAATCTCATAAAATAATTTAAATTCCTCATCACAATTCACTTATATAACATTTTAAATCAATCAAAATATTTAAACATTTCAAATTACTTTAATTAAATCAATGATTGAAAACACAATCTATTTCAATTATTATCAAAACAATTACAATTCGTTAATTACTTTCATATTTATTCTTGTTATTTATTTAGGCTGCTCAAAACATTATTATTATTATTAAACGAATTCTACTACACACACTGTTTACATCAAACATTTTACCATACCGACACAATTAATTTCACTCTAGTTTATTTACAAATCTTCATCATTAATTTTTCAATTTACCACACTTCATTTCCAAATTCAGCAAGGTCATAACCATACATTAAAATATTTAACATATTTAAAATGTCCATTTATTGATATTTTATCTAACCACCATCGTTGTATAATAGTCTTATTTTTTTATAACACTTCTCATTCTTACTCACACTCAATTTATTACTATTATTATAATAACCCCTATCAACATAATATTTGACACCATTATTACCTATTGATTCATAAAACCGGTTTACGTTTGTGATTTCAATTCTGTCTCCGTAAGTATTTTTATTCAACATCAAGTAATTTATTTTCTCACCATATTCATTTACTATACTCATTAAAACATAAGGTAAGTTATTATTATTTATACAGATATCCTCAAAATAATTATCAATCTCTATTTTACAAGGTAAGTATTTTATATCATTTATCTTCACCACTTCTAACCTCTCTTTCAACTCATTATAGTTTCTCTTCAACTGATATAATTCTATCTCTCTATCAATACACAACTCTCTCTCAAAACATCTTTCATCATCATAACACCTGTAACTACCCCCCTGAACTATCTCATTCCATGCAAAGGGCCACACAAAATACTTATTACATCTCCTGGCTTTACCAGCTAAATCACAAAAAACTAAGGGACCATTTTGAGACACCATGTCTCCCACATAACTACTGGAGGAAACTCTGTCCTCATCAACAACCTGTGAAACCTCTGTTTCACTATAAACTTGGGGAAAATTTGCCCTTTGCCCTACATACTCATCTAATCTCTCTTGCCACTCTTTCTCTAATTCATCAATGCTAATTACTACTCCCATTTCTATCTCACTCTCACTCACTATCTCTATCTCATCACTATTCAATATTTTATTCTCTTCCACTATTTTGTCATTATTAATATTCGTAACATTGTCATCTAACTTCTTATTCATTATCTGATCTAATTTTCTGTCTAGATTTTTATTCACTTCGTTAACCATCTTCTGACAATTATTATTTATAGATTTTATTACCTGTTCTTTCATATTATTAAAATTTGTATTAATTTCATTCACTCGCTCATTCAACTTGACATTCTGTTGTTTAATTTCATCTCTCATTAATTTTATCTCATTATTCTGTTCATTAAATTTTTCGTCATTACTATCACATCGTTTACTGAGAAGGTTAAATAGGTCATTCATGGACATCTCTTTTTCTTTTGTATTTGTTTTAGTTGTTAAGGGAGTGGCATTCGCTCCCGGCGCACTAATTACAGATTCGTCTACATTACGGTCACTTATTGACAGTGACTCTGTTTGAATACCTGAATCGCTACTTATTTGACTTTCTGTCTGGCTGTCAGTGAAGCTGACTTCGTTATTAATACTCTCATTAGTATCCATTATTTATTCTTTTATAAGACTTGTTAATTTACTCTAATTAATTTAATTCCTCATAACACAATTTCAATCGTAAGTAAATAATGCGTAAATTATGTACTTCTACGTATTTTTTGGTGTAGTAAATAAAATCAAACTTGCATTTTATTTGTAGGTGTGGTCTTTATATTTTAATTTCAATCTATAAAAACTGTCCCTGCTTCGGAAGCGCCATTGTGAAGTTAATTACTATTATTAATTAATTAAAATCATAAAATTATTCATCTCCCACTTACCTTGTTTTGCCCTCTCAGCCCAGAGTTCGTCACACAAACGAGGTAATGCAAGTGTGATTATAAGGTTACACAACAAACGTACGCTACACTCATTTGTTGATGGAATTCAAAAATTTATTAGCTTTACTTCATTTTGAATAAATTTCAATTAGCTCAACTTTTCAACAGATAAACATGTACATTTATGGAAACATATTCTTATTCTAACATATATATATTCTACTAATCAGGCGAACCCAGCTTGCCACACACTCACATTCAAACAAATTTATAAAAACCCCATATTTATTTAAGTTAGGCTTTTGAAAGAAAGTAATTGAATTGAATACAGTTACTTGTTCCGTAGCGTCGCTGCCGACCGCATGGTGCGTCCGATAATATTCTCGCACTATGAACGATTAACAGTTCCCTTTCTACTACACACTCACGGTTTTTTCATCTTCACAGATTACTATCAACTCTTCATACTATTTTATACAAACTTGGTTAGTCGGCCGACTTGATAAACGAAAATTTACCCGGGTATAAAGTTTAGGTGACCGTGCACGGTCTGTGTTGGAAGTCGACTGGAGTTACATGAGGCCGGACATTACTGCCTTGCCTGCTAACAAATTTCATCGCTGTTCCCAGCCTTCGTTGTTAAAGTCTTAGTCGTTGCACACACAATACGTGTTATTTGTGTGTCTTGGGCGTCGACGAAATTTCACTGCCACTGGTTTCGTCACAAAGATAGGCGGGATTTTGTCAAGACTTCCGCCGTCTCACGGCAGTATTGCAAACAGATTTTATAAAATTAGCCATATTGTTTTACCATCTCGGCGTCGGTGGCGCGCCTGCTGGTGTTTGCGCGTGTCACTCAGCACTACAGTTCTTGGAATGGTATTGCGTCGTTGCACCCCAGACGCATTCCTTTGTTGCTGGTTGTTAGCCACAAAGGTTTTGTCTCTTCTCCACAACGGAAAGCACAGGCATGTGCGCACTGGAATTCTGTGAATTAACTCTTGTTGACCGCCACACCCAATGCACCGAGCCGTTCTATGTAGGCGACTCGCTGTTTTGGACCCGTATAATTTGAAATAAAACCGAATGAAAGTACAATAAAAATAATACCCCTTTTTGCCCCGTTACAATACCCCCCCAATGAGAGATCTTCTGCCGGAACAGAAGAAATCTCATTGCTAAACCCCTAAGAGGATCGGTGAGGATATGGTGCCAACAACCTCCCATTAGTTCTTATACATCATGGGTAAACTAACCCCCTGGCTCGGCGACTATGGCCGCATCTGAACGAGATTACTGGACTTCTCTATTCGATATCCCAACACCATAAAATCGAACAGACACGCACCACAGCGCACCTAACCTTCTAACATGCCACCCCAAAATCCAAACCCCTGGTCTTATACTACGCAAGATCCTCAACCGATATGTTCCCCCTTACATGCACACTGGTTCGCCTTTGGCAAGAACTGGGCGCGTACACACTCATTAATACATTCTTTTATTGAAAATTCAGAAAAGATTATCGTTAAATTAAAAAATCATTTAAGTTACCTCTTAAAAAATAATACCCCTTTTTGCCCCGTTACAGCAGAGGGTAAATTTTCCCCAGGTTTATTGTAAACTAAGGTGTTTACAGATGTTGTTGTTGAAGGGCAAGAGTCCCTTATTATTGGAAGACATGAGGTCTTTGAGTTGTTCCCTAAATTTTGATGAGTTAGTGCTCTCTGCATGGGATGGTAGAGAAAGTGTGATATGGCGTTATGGTGAGAGAAATTTAGAGAGAGAGTTATGTATAGATAGGGAGATAAAACTATTTAAGGTGAATAGAAATTATGAAGAATTTGTAGAAAGGTTAGATGTAGAGAGAGTTGATAATTATACTGAGTACTCACCTTGTATTGAAACTGAGGTAGTAGCAGCAGGAGATGATAGACACTTACCTTATGACGTGATGAGTGTAGTGGAGGAATATGATGATAAAATAACTTACCTAATGTTGAACAAAAATACTGACGGAGACAGAACTGTGAAACTATATTATTTATCAAATATTAAACTACACTATTAATTAATTCAATTTATTAAACTCTTCCCTTAGGGTTCTTCCCAGGGTCGTACAGACGAAAACTGCTGCAGAAAGGATTATTTGAGATACACGGTATAAAGATCAATACACAGTTTACATTTAAACAAATAACGTCTGATTTATTGGACGATTTAATTACTTCATCTTCCTTGATAACAATTAAAGTTTTAATTTCTTTTAATGTATGTGAATATAGTCTTCATTAGTAACATATAAAATCCAACGAATTAATGATAAACATTTCTTAATATAACCTTTCTTAAACTATGACAAATTATTTATATTTTAATGAACCAGTGCGTGTATTTTTGTTTGTTTAATTCCTATCTTTCTCTTAGAGATCTCTTTTAATAAGTGTCTGTAAATAAATATTACCGTATAGTGGTTAAAAATTCTGAAATAATAATATGGTACTCATCCTGGTAGAGGCTTTGCTTCAACTGGGGATGTGTGTCTTTTTTATCCCTCACTTCGGAAATTGCTGTATAATTTTATCTCTGCTGTTACTGATTACCAAAATCATTGTTCATGTTTAATAATGGTATCGGTTCACGTAACTTCATCGGTACGGGCACTGATCACTTTTTATTAGTTGACTGCTTTCTTAGTTCGTACGCACTCCTACAACTGTTTATGATGAGTTCACTAGTTTGATTTAATGTCTCTGTATGTTAATATTAAGTCGGCCGACGTAACTTTATCGCACTTAGATGTTCTTTGGTTGGCCGCACTCTACACAGTTTATACACTTTTATAACTTTTATGAGATACTTTAATAGATAGGCCGAATATAAATTACGGCCTATCTATTAAAGTATCTCATAAAAGTTATAAAAGTGTATAAACTGTGTAGAGTGCAGCCAACCAAAGAACATCTAAGTGCGATAAAGTTACGTCGGCCGACTTAATATTAACATACAGAGACATTAAATCAAACTAGTGAACTCATCATAAACAGTTGTAGGAGTGCGTACGAACTAAGAAAGCAGTCAACTAATAAAAAGTGATCAGTGCCCGTACCGATGAAGTTACGTGAACCGATACCATTATTAAACATGAACAATGATTTTGGTAATCAGTAACAGCAGAGATAAAATTATACAGCCTATCCTAATAGAGATAATATAAATTACGGCCTATCTTGCACCCGAGGCCACCGTTTAACTTGGTACTGCCCTGTATGCTACTGCTTACTACTGTTGGTTGTTCACTCTCTGATGACAATCTGCATACTGTGATCCACAAGGGAGACTGCTGGCAAGCTATTACGCAATATGTCTAGACAACCTTGTTTATGCTAACATTGTGTTGCTGGTTAAACTGGGGCACCTCACAGGTGGAAGCTAACAATTGAAAATTAAAACTGATTTGAATTAAAACTACGGGGTCACACAATTCTGTACCGTTACAATACCCCCCCAATGAGAGGTTGAAGGCCGAAGCCTACAAACTCTCATTGCCTAAAACCTACGAGGATCAGTGAGGATATGGCGCCGCAACCCCCCTGAACTTTCTACTAAAATCATGGGTACTTACCCCCCTAGTCTGGCGACTGTGGCAACACCCATCCGATCTTACTGGACTTCTCTGTACCAGATCCCAACACCATAAGCTCGGACAGATACTCGCCACAGTATCACCTGACTCTGAAACATTTAATTAAAACATCAATAAATGGCTTTCCATTATTCCATATCTACCACCGATTGGTTCCTCTTAGTCGTACTGGTTCATTAACAAAATACTGGTTGTTTATTTACAAAGTACAGTAAACCCTCGATTTAACGGACTTCGGATTTAACGGACAAAATTTAAGACAAAAAAAAAAAAAAAAAAAAAAAAAAAAAAAAAAGGCATGAAAATGTTTTTAGGCTTTTGAAACGTATAATGTGCATAAACTGCAGACTCTCCTGTTCTGGCGATGTTGCTTGGCTATCGCAGCATTCTTTCGTTTCTTGTTTTGAAACACGCAAATTTTCTCATCTCCAATTGTATTTGATGAGAACGGAGATAAGAATTAGATAAGAATTCATTTAATTCTTCACGATCCCCGTCTTTGCGTTGTCATTGACGCAGGCGTCACACACGTTCAGCGGAAGACATCACGACGACTAACACTGACAATATACACTGATATGCATCTTATTTCACAGTGACCAAATTTATTTATTACTAACGTCACCTGGAGCGTTACATTTTTCGATGACGTTACACATTTTGCATCACGCATTTTGTGGAATGACCCCCAGCCTAAAAACATTATCATGTTAAACAAAATTTTGACAAGAAAAAATCACGATTAAGTTTTTGAAGTCCCTGGTTGTGATTTAAATTTGGTGGTAGTTCATAACCATAGCAACGCATTTTCACTCTTGAATATTCGGCTATTTTCGTGATAATTCGTATGCACGCGCAGTTCACATTCGTACAGCGTCGCATCAGTTTATTCAGAGAATACAGCGTGTACGCTACATGTGTTTCTATAGTACGAACCTTGCACGTGTTAAACAGAGAGTCTTAACGAGTTTATACTTGCGTTGTTACAGCAAGGTCCATTACTTTATTAGTGAATTACAGCATAAGTATGTCTGGCGTTACGAAAAAACGTGTGAACTTGAGTATAAAGCAAAAGCTTGAACTAATAAGTAAACTTGAAGGTGGCGCGTCTGTTGCACATGTTTGTGAAGTGTACGGTGTAAAGAAACAAACCGTTTCAGACATTCGAAAGAATAAAGATAAACTTATTCAGTTTTCGCTAAAGTACAGTGTTGATAGTTCGAAGAATGAGGGAGAAATAAAACACATTAAATTAGCCAAACACAAACAATTAGAGGATGCTGTGTACAAGTGGTTTATTCAACAACGTTCTAGTGGCGTCGTTGTTCGTAGTGTCGAGTTGCGGGCTGCTGCTGATAAACTGGCGAAACATATTGGTATCCAATTTCAGGCGAGTGATGGGTGGCTTTGGCGTTTTCGTAATCGGCATGGCATCACAAATAGATCAACATGTGGTGAAGCGCTGAGTGCAGACACTGAACAAGTTGAGGCTTTTCGTCAACATATAAAGGAAACGATCGAATCTGAGGGTCTCATTTTGTCTCAGGTCTACAATGCTGATGAGACTGGTCTCTACTTTCGTGCTGTGCCTGAAAATACTCTGGCACACAAACATGAAACTAGCACACCAGGCCGTAAACTCAACAAGGAGCGGCTTTCTGCCCTACTGTGTGCGAATGCTGATGGTTTGCATCGACTTACTCCAGTCATAGTCGGAAACGCAAAGAAACCTCGTGCGATAAAGAACATAATGAACCAGTTGCCAGTCATTTATGAGTGGTTTAAGTTCAAAAAATGCTTGGTTTACCTTCAGTATTTTTTCAGACTGGTTTTTTAATCATTTTGTGCCAGAAGTGCGACGTTTTCAAGAAGAGACTATGAAAATTCCATCGCATGCAGTGAAAGCCGTCTTACTACTGGACAATGCACCGGCCCATCGCAACTCCGAGAAGTTAGTTAGCAACGACGGAAAAATAAAATGCGTCTTCCTCCCTCCGAACACCACTTCAATTTTACAGCCAATGGACCAAGGAGTCATTGTTGCCTGCAAAAGGCTGTACAAGAAGAAGTTTCTTGAAGAGGTGATGGTTGTCTTGGAGGACGAACAAGACCATGAAAACGACACGAGAGGAGCTAGAACGCTGCAAAATCTGCGTCATACAACATCAAGTCCGCCATCTTTAATTTTGCTGCCGCATGGAAGGAGATGAAGGAAACAACATTGGCTAATGGGTGGAGACAGTTACTGAATGGGACTGAACCGGAGTACGATTTCACAGGATTTGAAACATCCGATTTCTGTGAAACCGTAAAGAAGGCTGGTGAAGACGTAAACGAGAATGACATAGAACAGTGGCTAAACTTGGACGAGGGTGATCCAGGCTACCAAATCCTGAGTCAGGAAGAGATCGCGGAATCTGTTCTACACGACGATCAAGAAGATGGAGATGATGACGATGAAGAAATATCTGTTACAGGAGGCCCTAAATTATCAGCGATAAGAAACAGCATGGACGAAATTATCACGTACATTGGGGAGTCTTCAGATCCAGAAGTGTGTGCTTATTATGACCATTTTAGACAGTTTAGATCTTTAATAATAAAGAAGCAACATTCTAGTGGAAAACAACTGACTCTTGATGCTTTTATCCAGAATAAATAAAGGTGTGTACATAACATTGTATTTGCATGATATTAATAGTACGTATTAAAATACAGATAAGCGATGTTGTCGCTGTTACAATAGAAAACCACACTGGCAGTTTACCCGTTATTTAGAAACATGTTACTCACACCTCCTCTACTCATCCTTTGTCTTGCCGCCTACGGAAGGGTCCGAGCACGCACGCATGCGCAGGTACGTACACTTTTCTTCCTATTCATTGTTCAGTTTGCTGTTAAAACGTACGGTTGCAGTCATAAATCATAATGCCAGCGTTAACAACAGCCAGGCAAATTGCTGTTGCTTACGCAGTAAACAACTCATAGATACCAAAAGCGTTCGTCCCGCCAGAAGTCAGGTATAACTTCGAATTTCGTTAGTGCGCAAATGCAAGCCGCAGGCCAAATTAGCGACCATGTTTTTAGGAGAAAAAGTGCGGCTTGTATTCGGAACAATACCGTATTTGCATGATATTAATAGTATAAAAATTTCAAGTGTTATAGGCCTATTTGATTTAAATATATCCTCAAAAAACAAAATTTGGGATTTAACGGACTTTCGATTTAACGGACACCCCTCAGCCCCAATTAGTCCGTTAAATCGAGGGTTTACTGTACTGGCTTAGTTTAAAAATAATATAAACTTACGGTTTAATTTTAATCCCTTAACAAAGCATTATACCCCACCAAAAATACAAGTAGATTACTTAAAATACAAGTATTATAATAAAACTAACATTAAATCAACCTTCTGTAAAACTTTAATTATTATTACCTTATTATTTCAATACACAATTCAAACCAAAGTAACTATAAATTAATTCCAAACCAAAAATAAATTTACATTCATTATTAAAATTCACCTTTTCAATTAATTTGATTACTTTTCAATAAATTTAATTCATATGGTTTTAATTAACAATTTCAAAATTAATTACATTTTTCAAAATGATCCTACAAAAAACAATATTTCCTACATTCCATCACATCTGGTGTTTCTTTTTATTTCATAATAAACTACTCATGGCAATGATTCAGCAGAATAAAACAGTTATCAACTTCAACACATCTGGCTGTAAAAATTAGTCAAAACATGCACTATGCCTGTTTACATAAACAGTTGTATGCCAGACTGTTGTTATAAACACTGTCAGTCTCAACATTCATGATTACATCATATACTTCAACTTTCAATTTCTATAAATCTTTTAGTTAACATATTTATCACTTATTTGTTACAATTCAATGCAGAGTTAATTTTGCTTCATTAATAAAATTGACCTTTTTTACTTTTCTTTTATAAAATTGCTAAACTGCTACAATTGTTATTATTTAGACAAAGCTTTTCGTCATCACTGACATCTTCAGGTCTTAAACAACCTTTCTGCCATTAATGGTGAAAGCGGTGATCCCATTGGTAATACATTCTCTTGTATGTAAAATTTGTTGTTAAATCTGAAGTAATTCTGGCTTAGGCATAATTCTAATCCTTCTATTATTTCGTTTTTCCATTCTACATTACTTAATTTGTTTTTCTTTATTATTTCTACTGTTTTTGCTATTGGTATATTGGTGTACATATCTTTTATATCTAATGACATTAATTTTGTCTTATTTGTTATGGTTATTTCTTTTAATCTTTCTATTACCTTTTTGCTATTTTCTATGCTGTGGATTTCTTCTTTTTCGTATGCCATTTTGATTCTTTTACTTATTTCTTTTGATATTTTATATGTTGGCAAATTTATAAATGATACTATAGGTCTTAATGGCATTTCTTTTTTATGTAACTTAATTTGACATCTAAATTTTGGAGCTCCAGGATTATGTTCTATTTTTTGTTTCTTTTGCCATTCTGTTAAATATGTTGTCTTTTTATCAATTTCTTTGTTTGTGCTTGAAATTTACTTGTGTAATCATATTTTATTTCTTTATATGGTCCTTTTTGTATAAATTGTTCTGCTTTTTCGATATAATCTCTTTTGTTCATTACCACTGCTGTGTTACCTTTATCGGCTTTGATAACTATCACATTGTTCTCCGTGATTTTCTTTTTTAATTCTCTTATATTTCTTTTTATTTGTGTTTCGTTTTTATTTCTTACATTTTTGTTTTTCTTACACATTTTTTCTACTATTTCTTTTACTTCACTTCTTAATTGTTTTTTAGTTTCTTCATTTTTTATTTTATCGATTATTTCTTCACATTCTATTATTGTATTTTCTTTATCTATGTTTGTTTTTGTTGCATATTTTAAACTTTTCCATAATAATTTATGTTCATTTTCTGTAAACTTTGTTTCTGTTAAATTTAATACTTTTTCAGCAAATTTTATTTCTTTATCTTTTTCTTTATTTTTATTTCTTGTTCCTTCTATTAATTCCTTGAGTTTCTTGTTTAATCTCTCTTCCATTTTTCTTATTTTCTTTTCTATATATTTTTCACCACACTCTTTTCTCATTTCTTCTATTCCTACATAATTGTAACTTGTATATAATTTTTGATGTAATTGATACATTTCTTTGTTATAATTATTTATTTTACTGTATAAGTTTTTTATTTCAAGTTTTATCCATATTTTTTCTGCCATATTTTTCACTTGGTTTGCTACTTTGCTTTTGTTATTAATTTTAATTTTTGCGTATTTTGGAGTTATTTTATTAATTAAACACTGTTTATTGAACCAAATTTTCCCTAACGTTTTTTTCACTTTTACTTTGATTTTTAAATACTTAAAAAATTCCCTTACATTTTTATATTTATCTGCTTGAAATTCGCATGTTTTATTCTTCGTATTGTTTAAATTAGCAGCCATCCTTACTTTTCTTTTATAAAATTGCTAAACTGCTATAATTGTTATTATTTAGACAAAGCTTTTCGTCATCACTGACATCTTCAGGTCTTAAACAACCTCTTAACTGACCTTTTTTAGATTAACTTCATTTTAACTTCAATCAGAACAGTTTGACTTTGATTACAGTATTTAAAACACTTTTAATGCAAACACAATTCAAAATTAAATTCATTATTATTACCTCTTATTAATTATTATTGTTAATTGGCAAAATAAAGTATTATTATTATTGTAACATACTATAAACATTGTTACATAAACTATGATCTACATTTAGACAATATAGCCTTGACACAATACATTTGGCATTAACACATTTATTTACAAATTTTCGTCATAATTTCTTGTGTACCACACTTCAATACCTAAAGCAACCAGGCCATTACCATAAACTAGAATATTTAAAACTGTCCATTCATTGCATTTATATTCAACCTCCATCATCAAAAATTAGTCTTTTCTGCACATAACACTTTTCAATTTTGCTGATACACAACATACGGCTGTTTTTTGTTTTATAACCATAAGAACTTATTTTTTCCATTGTACCAAAATAATAAGATATATGGTTACCCCCCATAATTATCTTATCATAAATCAAGTCGACATTAGTATTTTTTATAAAGTCTCCGTCAGTGTTTGTTATTACCATTACATCATTATTACAATATTCTGCTACTACAGGTACATTAACTCTCCCCACAGGTAAATGTTTATCATCATCAACTACAATATACTCAGTGTTTACTACTACACAAGGTAAATCTACATTGTTTATCATAATATTGATATTCAAAATCTCTATCAACTCTTTATAACTTCTATTTAACTTGAACCACTCAAACTCTTTCTCTCTCTCACAATTACTTTCATCACAACAACATTTCACATTCTCATTCCACACAGAGGGCAACACAACATTGTTACAACACATCCTGGTCTTATCAGATGCACAAAAAATCAAGGGACAATTATTTGTAGATCGTACGTCTCCCAAATACACTCGTGAAGCATTTTCTTCACCCACAACCACACCACGGGAAACTTTTACCCTCTGTACACTCTCTTCATACTCTCTCTCTAACTGATTAACATTTGTTTCTCCCCATGTACAACCCATTACTCTCTCACTCTCGCTCACTCTCTCACTAACTGTTTCTATATCATCACTGACTGATACCACATTTTCAACATCATTACCCTCTTTACTTACAAAGCTTTCTAATTTGTCATTTACTGTAATTGTTTTACCGTCTACCACACACACACCCTCTCCTAACTCATCTGTTTTTCTTTTTGTTTCACTACATATTTCATTTATTTTGCTTAATTCGTATTTCAATTCATTAAAGTTACTCTCACACTTAATTTTTACTTCATTAATGTCAATTTTAAGCTCATCAAATTTATTATTTTGTTCATCAAATTTGTTATTCATCACTTCAAAATCATTTCTTAATTATTCAGATTTATTGTCAAACTTTTCCTCATTACTGTCTAAACGATTATTTATTATTGCATTAAAATTTACCTCTAACATTGCACTTTGTTTTGCCAAAAGTGATTGCATCATATTCATTATCTCATTACTATCAGATTGCTTATTTTGGATAGGCGTTGAATGAATCCTAGCGCCTTCCATTGTCACAGACTCAGTTAGGCTTACCTCATTTACTACCATTTCTGTTGCTATTACAATCAGAATGATCACAGTTGCACACCACTATATAAAAATTATCCCGATTAGCGCTTTCAAGCTTCACAGCCCATCGTCAGATCGGAATAGGCAGAAATTATTTTAAAAACAAACCCTTCACCCCTCTCCCCCACCCTGCTCACACCAACAAGCTATAATATAAATGACCCTTCCCCACCCCCTAAACCCTGTCCCACACCATCTGTACAGTTACATATTTTTCTAGCAAATTCCTTGTGTTTCAGTGTGTGTGTGTGTGTGTGTGTCCTTTTAAACTTACCCTACTTCCTCTCCACACACATGGGTCAGTCACACACCCTTATTTTAACCATCCAATTAGTACTATGCAAATAGTACTATATGAAGGACACACACACACACACACACACACACACACACACACACACACTGAAACACAAGGAATTTGCTAGAAAAATATGTAACTGTACAGATGGTGTGGGACAGGGTTTAGGGGGTGGGGAAGGGTCATTTATATTATAGCTTGTTGTGTGTGAGCAGGGTGGGGGAGAGGGGTGAAGGGTTTGTTTTTAAAATAATTTCTGCCTATTCCGATCTGACGATGGGCTGTGAGGCTTGAAAGCGCTAATCGGGATAATTTTTATATAGTGGTGTGCAACTGTGATCATTCTGATTGTGATTTCAACCACTAACACAAATTTCTTCATTAAACGTCTGTTACTATTGTTTATTTGATTTTCAGTACTAGTGCTAGTTAAGTCAACATTGTTGACTTTATCACTATTGTTTTCCATTTTTCTATTATTTACTTATACACAATTTTGTAAGCTTACTAACTACACTTACTAACAATCGCCCTCACTTCCAAACAACCCGTTCTGCAGCTTAATTAGGTCTGGCGAATGTAATAAAAAATTACACTCGCCGTCCCTGTATCGGGGGCCAATGAAACTACTCAATTAATTCAAATTAATAATTAACTCTTACCTTAGGGTTCTCGTCCAAGGTCGTACAGACGAAAACTGCTGCAGAAAGGATTATTTGAGATACACGGTATAAAGATCAATACACAGTTTACATTTAAACAAATAACGTCTGATTTATTGGACGATTTAATTACTTCATCTTCCTTGATAACAATTAAAGTTTTAATTTCTTTTAATGTATGTGAATATAGTCTTCATTAGTAACATATAAAATCCAACGAATTAATGATAAACATTTCTTAATATAACCTTTCTTAAACTATGCAAATTATTTATATTTTAATGAACCAGTGCGTGTATTTTTGTTTGTTTAATTCCTATCTTTCTCTTAGAGATCTCTTTTAATAAGTGTCTGTAAATAAATATTACCGTATAGTGGTTAAAAATTCTGAAATAATAATATGGTACTCATCCTGGTAGAGGCTTTGCTTCAACTGGGGATGTGTGTCTTTTTTATCCCTCACTTCGGAAATTGCTGTATAATTTTATCTCTGCTGTTACTGATTACCAAAATCACTGTTCATGTTTAATAATGGTATCGGTTCACGTAACTTCATCGGTACGGGCACTGATCACTTTTTATTAGTTGACTGCTTTCTTAGTTCGTACGCACTCCTACAACTGTTTATGATGAGTTCACTAGTTTGATTTAATGTCTCTGTATGTTAATATTAAGTCGGCCGACGTAACTTTATCGCACTTAGATGTTCTTTGGTTGGCCGCACTCTACACAGTTTATACACTTTTATAACTTTTGAGATACTTTAATAGATAGGCCGAATATAAATTACGGCCTATCTTGCACCCGAGGCCACCGTTTAACTTGGTACTGCCCTGTATGCTACTGCTTACTACTGTTGGTTGTTCACTCTCTGATGACAATCTGCATACTGTGATTCACAAGGGAGACTGCTGGCAAGCTATTACGCAATATGTCTAGACATCCTTGTTTATGCTAACATTGTGTTGCTGGTTAAACTGGGGCACCTCACAGGTGGAAGCTAACAATTGAAAATTAAAACTGATTTGAATTAAAACTATGGGGTCACACAATTCTGTACCGTTACAACTGAAATTACCACTGTACGTAGATGGGTTTTATGAATTAATAGGAAATAATAGTGTCAAATACTATGTTGATAATGGTCATTACAATAATAATAATAGTGTAACGAGTGTGAGTAAGGACGATAATTATTATAAAAGTAAGACTAATGTATGATGACGGTGGTTAAATAAAAAATCAGTGAATGGACATTTTAAATATTTTAATTTATGGTAATGACCTGGCTAAATTAGGAAATGAGGTGTGGTAAACAGAAAAATTAATGACGAAGAATTGTAAATAAATTTATAGTGAAATTAACTGTGTTTGTGTTGTAAAAGGTATTTTATGTAAACAATGTGTGTATGGAGTAGAAATCAATTGAATAAAAATAATAATATTATGACAGACTAAATAAATAACAAGAATAATTATGAAGGTGATAATAAACAAATTGTAATTGTTTTGGAGTAATGTAATTAAAAATGTTGTGTTTTCAATACTTAATGGAATTAAAATAATTTGAGATGTTTAAATATTTTGATTGATTTAAAATGTTAAATAAGAGATTTTGATAATGAATTTAAATGATTTTAGGAGATTGGTACTTGATAATGAATAATAAATAAATAAATGTAAAATGTGTTTAGTTTGTGGAGTAACATGGTTGTTAAAATGTTTCAGAAGATACATGGAGTTATGTACATTATTTGGTGTTTATATGTCTATGACATTGTTTGTGTGTCTATGACAGTATATGAGTGATGTAATGTAAGTATGAATTTTATAATGCAATTTATATAAAGCAAAATGGTGGACGTTTAAATGTAAAGTATATATGAATCTCAGAGATGTTAAATAAATATAAAAAATTAAGTATAAAATAACCAAACATATAAGAATTTACCCTCTGTGAACTGTAGTAGCAGTGTCAGTGTGAACCTTATATGTCTTTTGGTAGTTTCCCCAAATTTCGGGCGGTCACGGCTTCACCGAACCCTGACCGTGGATTTATGTAAGTATATTCTAAATTGGTGAACATAGAAATTGACCGGAGGGCAACTCAGGGAAACTACATAACTATGGAACAGCGGCTATCATTGAAAGGGGTGATAGTGCCATTTTAAGGGTAAGTGAATCATTTTAGTAGGATTACTGGTGTCCTCGGACATCAGTAATGCCGAATTT
Organism: Magicicada septendecula; assembly: GCA_034769895.1. Taxonomy (NCBI): domain Eukaryota; kingdom Metazoa; phylum Arthropoda; class Insecta; order Hemiptera; family Cicadidae; genus Magicicada; species Magicicada septendecula. Next base: position 247,887,931 of record CM068367.1, on the reverse strand, counting down.
TGTGTAACGCTGAACCAAGAACGGTATAGGCAGCGTCTATACCCTATATAAACTTCAGTTCTTGGGGATGCAAATGGGCGCCACAGTCCAACACCAGGAAACAATAGTGTGTGTGGTAAAGGAGCTGGCCGTTACAAGCCAGGGGCACAGATAACGCATCTGTGCATAAGGCAAACTCTCGATCCGGTTTATCCGGCGGGTGGTTACCTAACTGTAACTGGGTATAAAGGGGGGACTTTAAGAAAATGATGTAGTAGGAGGGTAGCTGAAAATTCAGTGAGAGGGTGATGACCTCTGTAAACAGCGGGCGGTCAATTTAACCGGCTCTATAGAGAGAGTTGGGGATTGACAACCCAGAGGGCTGTTCAGTAACTGTTGCTATAACTATGACTCAATGATTAGTGATGTATTTCACGCATGAGAGCAAAACGATTTTAAGTACTAGATTCAATTTAATGATTTCAGATAATACTATATGATTTTAATTAGATAATTGTGTGTATTTAGGTTAGTTATAGGTAGTGTGCCTATAGAAAGGCCATTCACATGTTATTGAGACATCAGGTAACTGCTGGGGCTATATATATTATGTTACTTATAAGTGATTTGCAGATTTTTATCAAGATAATTAAATGTTTCAATAATAAAATTGCAATGTGTTTAAGAAATTTTAAGTCAAATGATGAAATTGATTTGAGATAGTTTTGAATTTTTAATGGTTAATGTAATGTAAAATGTGGTAAAGGTTAAAATTTGGGTGATTATTATTTCAATAAGACATTTGAATCGGTCCAAGTTAAGTTTAGATGGGTGTTAAACAGAATAAGATTCTGGGGAGTAAAAGTAATGTAGAAAAGTGAGTATTAATAGTGACACAATAGCGATAGGGATTATATATAGAGTAATGAGAGGGATGTAATGGGGGAATAATTAGTTGATAGAGGAATTTTGTAAAAGGGGGTGGTGTGATAAGGATTCCTCAACGAAAAGCGTTGTGGCGGAAGGTGAATAGTTTTAAATGGGGTTTGGCGGGGTTACCAAGGGGGAGTCCAGGAACCAATAAGGGAATGAGCATAGGGAGGGAACACACGTCCTAAGTACAAAGAGGGTAGAGAGTATTTTGTTATAAGGGTAAAATGACGTGAATGGAGTTAGAGAATTATAGATAAACATTTTGAGAGAGTGGTGTCAGACTAATTAAATCTGTTAGTGAGTGTTAGAGTCAGAAGGGGGATAAGGTTATATTTAAACACCCATAGGTAAATCGAAATGTTATGAATAACGAAGAGTCACCCAAACTGATTGATAATGAAAGTGTTAAAGAGAAAATCAGAGTTAAAGTGTAATAATAAATGAAACCAGTAAAAGATTGAGTAGAATTTGAAAATGAATTAAAGTTATAAAGTGTATAATTTTTGGTCAATTTAAATGTGAATTTTATTGTTTATTGTAAGGTAATGACAACAATGTTATTTTTAAGTGTTCTATGTTATTATGTTATATTATGTTTGAATGTAAAAATTACAAACATGTTTCATGTATTTTATGGTGTAGCTTTGTGTAGTGTATATAGGTCAAGGTCAGTTACTTGACCCAGAGAGATCAGGTGATGGTTGATGTTAGAGACAGGAGCAGTTTCTAGTAATTAATTCATGCAATTGTGTTACTTAATTAAATTAAATAATTTTATTTTCTTGATATTGGTAAAAGAAATATTTTGGGAAATTAAAATTTTGAACAAAAAAAAAAAAATTATTTTTTTATGTTTTGAGGTTCCAAGTATATTGTTGTTTACATGTATTCCTAGTGTGTTTATTGAATTATATTGTTTAGTATATATGTGTAAACAACTGTAATGATAAGTGACTTTACTAGTGTGCTTTGACATGTATTCCTAGTGTGTTTATTGAATTATATTGTTTAGTATATATGTGTAAGCAACTGTAATGATAAGTGACTTTATGATTTAATAAGATGTTCCGTTTGTGTTTTTTATGATTGTTAGTAGTAGTGAAGAAGAAATGTAGGTTCATGTAAAAGATTTTGGGATTTTAATGAAATTAATGGTAACGTAAAAGTTTGATTTTGAACTTAGATTAATTTTTGAACAAAATTTAAATGATTTGAATTTAATTAGCTGCTGTGTTGATTTGAAAACGTAACGTTAATTTGCAAAAAGAAATTGAAATTTGAAAGATAAAATATTTTATGAGTTAAAAGTATGGAGATTGTTTAGAATGTAATAATGAGTATGTGTACGCACCCAGTACTTGCTAAAGGCAACGCAGTATGCATGTAAGGGGAAACATATCGGTTGAGGATCTGGTATGGTATAAGGCTAGTGTTTTGATTTTGGGGTGAAATGATAGAAGGTTAGGGGTACTATGGTGAGTACCTGTCCGAGTTTATGGTGTTGGGATCTCGAACAGAGAAGTCCAGTAATCTCGTTCAGGTGCAGCCATAGTCGCCGAGCTAGGGGGGTAGTTTACCCATGATGTGTTTAGAAATTAACGGGGGGTTGTTGGCGCCATATTCTCACCGATCCTCTTAGGGGTTAGCAATGAGAGTTCTTCTGTTGCGACAGAAGACCTCTCATTGGGGGGGGGGGGTCTTGTAATGGGACAATTCGGAAAGGCATAGAAATTTTATTTCATTTAATAATTATTTGAGGCCAGTCTATTTGGGCACCCTTTATGGTCATCAAAACCTGAGTTGTGTAACACCCTATATTCACTTGGTACCAGGCCGAGGCTGGTACACAAAAACGATAACATTGGAATGTGGCTGTGAGTGTGCGCTCGTGTGCCATTGGCGATAATCTTGAACCCAAAGTTGTTGGCGGAAGTTACCACCACGTGGCTCATTAAACCGGCCACGTGAGTGCATCAACCAATCAGAGCACAGGCGGATGGAAGTGAACTTTACCGACGCTTAGCGTGGCGTCAGCCAGTCGACTACAAATACAGACCGCATGCGGTCATCTAAATCTACTGCTCGAGTTATCAAGGTCGGCCGACAAAACCCAGTGAAAACCAGTTAAAAATATATCAATCGTGAACAGTATTTCAAAATTAAGTAGTTGAAGTAAAAAATGAAAAAATCAACAATGTGGTAAATAAATTAAAAAAAAAAAACTTTCGGAGATCCACTCAGTGCGGTACGAGACAAGGAGGAATACCGATGGTGAAGTAACACACAACCAATTTAACTATGTCAATAATTTCATTTTTTAAAAAAAAGGGCCTAAATTAAATAAATGGGGGTTTTGTATGAATGAGTGAATGAGCAAACTGGGTTGCTTTACTTAAAATAAAAATTAGGATAAGTATACCATGTAGAAATCAATGTTTTGTTTAACTCATTTTTGGAAGAAACCGAACATTTTAGTGTGAAAGAAAAGTGGAATTTAAAAGAGTATAAAATGAAATAAAATTTGAGTTCTATTACTTAAATGAGAGTCGAGTACGTTACTGATACAACCTTGAAATCAAGCTTGTATTTCACAGTTTGTGCGACGTAACCCTGGGCTGAATAAAGGTAAGTGGGAGAAATATTTTATAATTGTGTATTTATTTATAATAGCACAATATAATGGTAGACAAATGGCGTCCGGCAAAGCAGACGCGAGCACAGCTGTTTTGTGTAACGCTTGAAAAGTAGAACGTATAAAAAAAAAAGATAATAACATTACAACACACATTTTTTCATACATTCCCCACTTTCATACAGTACAGCACATTATACACCACACCATTTCACTAGCTTCTTTATCCCACCTATACAAATCCTCCATCATCAGTGATTTAAACCATACTATAACACCAATTTTAAGTTTATTTTTAAATGTATACAACACACATCATTGTTTAAAATGCAGAAAAAATAACTTGATATAAGGGCGATGCTATAGATGGGGGGTCAAAGATTTCCCAGCAAAATCCCTGCAACTCTTATTATCATTCAATTTTCTGTATATGGGTTGAGCATTGTTATACAAAAAAGAATTGGCAAAATATCAAATATTTTTTGTTTTGGACTGATCATCCAAGATTTTCAGAGTTAAGCAACTTGCATAACCATTTTCAGTATTTCCATAATCTTGAAATTTAATAAACAAAACAATGACTTTAACAGAGGTGCATGTTCTCTTGACTGAATATTTTGCATCAACTGGGCCTAAGGGATGATAAATGGTGCTACTGAATTTGTCTGATGCTTTGTTTCAACATCTGAATCCCAACATCTTTGTTCTCAAGTCTCATCTCCAACTACGTTGTAATTAAACAATTTATTTCATTAAACTTGACAAGCTGTTTCTGAACTGCAGTAAGACATCTCTGCTTGTGTCCACAGTTAATATTTCATACTCGTCTTTTCTGTAGACCATTTTTTGTTACAAATTATCGTAAATCACTGAGCGTGAATTACTTCAAAATGTGGTTGATACTTCTGGAACTGTAAAGTATCAGTTTCCATACATTTTTCCTTACAAACCATTTTTGTAATCACTGTTAGGCTACTGTTGCATTATATCTCATTATATATTCATCCCCCTTCTCAAAACAAACCACCGTCTACCTTTACTGTCACTAATGAAAGCTGGTCCTTAAATATGTTTTTCACCATTAAGAGTGTAATAAAACAAATTTATTTCGGTTTTGTGTTTTATTAATTGTTTAATAAATTTTTTATTATTTGTTTTATAATTAATTATTTTAATTTAATTATGTTAAGTGTTTTATTAAATTTTCAATTAATTAATTGAAGAATTATCAATTGTGTATGACTTGGTAAGGAAATATTTGTTTCTCCGCGTTAAATAGATTGTCGTAACCAAATCGACTGAAGGTAGCGGTCGATTCAGTGTCTTTATTTCTTCTTCTGCTCATCTTTTTCCTTCTGAAGTTCTCGTTTATAAATTGATAATTAATGTATTTTAATTTAGTTCTTAACTAATCAATAAAATGACAATTTAAAACAAATAATTATGTTTATTAGGATCAATGCGATTGTTCGACTTGCGTCGACTATTGCTCTCGGACGTTGATTAATATAATCTCAAGTTGATTAATACAAATTCCAAAATTATTTCAAATTAAATTATTATCTAACATGGATTCTTTGAACTGTCGAAATAGTCAGGAAACGCAAGTGAGAGAATTCAATACTTACAATTAGAAAAAAACTTATTCATTAACAGATAATAATTAAAAATATATATATAGTATACAGTAAAATGTTATTCGAACCGCAGGCTGGGTATGCTGACATAATTTCGGCTGGTTTGAAATTACAAGATGGCTGCTCCAATGTGTTGTCCCACGCTAAGAATCTGTCTCTGAGATTTTACTTCAATAAAGTGCAGTAGTTGATAAATTCCTCTTCTGTGATGTAGTTATTACAAGATCTTCAAATTGTGGTGTTTGGTTTTCGTCCTCCACTGGATTTTGTCCGGTAATATGTGTATTGTGCCGAATGGTTTATTCAATCAGTTCGCTGTTCGTATACTAGGTTAGATTATAATTCCGTCATGACCATTCGTTCTGGGAGTTAGTTTAGTGTTTTTCAATTCTGTTTTATTACTCCAATGACTATTCAAATTGGATTTATTAATTTACTGTATATTCTTCATTCTTTCATAATTCCATAATACATCTTGGTTTAAGGTAGTTAAAAATTTTTTAAATCAGATTTCTTTTCAATACTCTCACACGTCCGTCTTGCTTGGAGTCTAACAATCAACTAATTATATTTGTTTCTTCATATAGAAAATTTTGTAAGATTTTGGCCTCACCTTTCATTGTTTACAATCAGCTGTTTGCTTCCTTCACATTTCGATTTTATGGAAATAAATGACAATTTTTTATATTTTACTGGCTACAATTTAGTTATTTAGTATTTTTATGAAATTTTAATTACATAACTTTATTCCTGGTTTGATTTTATACAAATTAATACTAAACATGACCTAGTTTGGTTTGAATTAAACTCAAAAATTACATTCCTTGAACTTTACTTCTAGGCCTTATCATGATTCACATAATTACCCATTAAATGGTTTACACTGTTTCATATTATCATTCACTTAAATAAGATTACTAATTAAATCATTATAATTTGCCTTCACTACTGTGTCATTATACTAAACATTTACTGAGTTATTTACTTTTTACTTATACTTGGTTCATTGCCTAGGTATTATCTGGTACATTCTTATTTAAGTAAATTTTACCCTCTGACTCTTTTAATTACTACTATAGGTTGTTGTGATAATGATAATAAAGTATTTGTATGCCAAAGGGAATAATTTATATCAATTTGGTCTAGGTTTTCATTAATTTATCTACTCTGATTTGATTACAGGGTCAAAGTTGAATTTGGCATGATTATCAATTTTAATTTTTCCTATCAATACTATAATTATTTCACATTATTATTATTATCTTTTCTGAGTTACTATTTATAAGATATTTGAATTAATATACTGCCTTCCCTTCCTTAACAAAATTCTGACATAAACTAACATTCTTTAAATACAATACACACTTATTTTCTAACATTTAGTATCTCCTAATATTAACATAGTAGATAATGAATACCAATATAATAATTAAACAAATAACAAATTACATTCTAAGCCTAATTACAGTCTTTTGCTGTCCTTTTAAAACTGGTTTGGGGCGTTTCCCCTTAATTACACAATATTTTATTTATAGCTAACTTTACATTAGGTCAGACTACTGGTATTATATTATCTTACTTTTTCATATGGGTTTCTAATTTTTTGTATAATAATCATTTTTTAGTTCACTGATTTATTTTGATTGACTCTTGTATAGTGTTCTGTCTTTAAAATAGGTTTTGTCCCCTCGATATTTTTATTTTAATTAATTTGTTCCTGGTTATATTTTCTTACTGCTCCTTATCTTACTGGGTATACTGATGATGTTACTGGGATAATAATCATCCTATATGGTTTAACACATTTTGTTCTGAATTGAATGTGTCTAATTTCTTTGGATCGAGAGTTTGATAGTACTGTTAAGGCATTTTATTTATTATAATGATTACTTCTTTCATGTTACTTTTATTTATTCTACTCATTCCAGATTGCTTCTTCCTTTCTTTTTCTATGTGTTATCAAATTGTAAAATAAGACAAAATTTCCGTTATGCTACAAGAGTCATATTAGTGCTTAAAATTCACACTTGAGTGTATTATTTTTTTAACACTCATATTACTTATTTCAACTGCTACGTGAAGAACGTATAACAACAGTTACGTGAAGAATTTAACAATAAAATAACTACAATATTGGCTAAAGCTGACTACTGATATAAACATATCTGTTTTCCAAGAATAAACAAACTGCAGCAATAATTAAAAATTACCTTAATAAACGTCTTGCAACTTCTCCTTATTTTGTCCTGATGCGTTTCAAAACCTAGGGTTTCATCTTCAGAGGAATCACTCTTCCGTCGTCAAACGTTAAAAATTAATGACACAATGACACACATACACATAATTTACACACAAACTTAGGCCTTTTCACATTGCACAGTTCGCACTTTATGGAGGTCCAGTTCATACTGTCAAACTTATCAGAACTCAGGTCCAAGGTGCATATATTAATGTTATCTAGTATTGTCTTGTGTCTCGAACTTAAGAGCTGTATCAAATAAATAATGCGATTTGATCAAATAAATAATCAGTTATCTTTCAAATCACATTATTTATTTGATACAGCTCTTAAGTTCGAGACACAAGACAATACTAGATAACATTAATAAATATGCACCTTGGACCTGAGTTCTGATAAGTTTGACAGTATGAACTGGACCTCCATACAGTGCGCACTGTGCAATGTGAAAAGGCCTAAGTTTGTGTGTAAATTATGTGTATGTGTGTCATTGTGTCATTAATTTTTAACGTTTGACGACGGAAGAGTGATTCCTCTGAAGATGAAACCCTAGGTTTTGAAATGCGTCAGGACAAAATAAGGAGAAGTCGCAAGACGTTTATTAAGGTAATTTTTAATTTTTAACATTTACGCGACTTGGATACCAAAAAACATGTTTATAAAACTGCAGCAAATTTAAAACAGGCATTATTAAACAAAAAAAGCTCTTACATCAAATATAGCCAACTCCTGCCCAAACAGCTTCTGCATAATCATTCTGATGTAAAACGTTATGTACCCAAAAATTACAACTATTATTTTGTATTAGCATTGTTGAATACAAGGTAAATAAATAAGACATTACTGAAGACATCTATGATTAGCAATAAGGAAACTGATGCAAAAAAATCTCAAGAAAAGGGTGTGAAATTTTCTGTCAGTCCAACATTGTTTAGCTCTGGTATAGCTTAAGGCAGACTCTGATTTGATGAAGTCATGTATCTAAGACCACTGAACAGATCACCACAGTTGAAAACTGTATCAACAGGTACATGCTACAAAGGAAGTATGAGAAAGATAAGAATGAATGACTTGTAAACCAATACCATGGGTTATAATGCAAGCAACTGAAAACAAATACACAAGAACGGCATCTGAAAGTAAATTTTTTCCCCAGCACAAACCTTCTAAAGTAGTTGTTCCAAACTCTCTCACAAATTAATGTTATTTTCACGAATTGTGTTACTTTATAAAGCAAAGAAAAACAGAAATTATCTTATTCTTATATAATTATAATTTATAATTATTAATAATCTTGTTATTAAATTTCTTATAAAAACAGAGAAATTCTGTTTTTAATTTCCTAAATTAACAAAGAAAAACAGAAACTTTTATTGTTATTTTTACTGTTATTCATTTTAATTATTAATTTTATTTATTAACCAACAAAAGGAATTGTTTACTTAACAATGTTGTACAATTTAATAATCTAAATAGGTTACTTCCCTGCACATTGGAAGGTAGCCCATAATCAAATTGACACCAAAACCTGTGAAACAACTTGAAGAACCTAGTTAATACAAACCAATTGGCTTGTTACTCCTAATTAGAAAAGTATTAACACCTCCACCCAATATTAGATGAAAAAAACACTACCCAATCACCAGTTTGGATTTTGTCATCAGCATTCCATAATGGAACAGGTACATAAAGTTGTACAGATGACAAGAGAAACACTAGAAAGAAAACAGTACTGCTCAACAACATTTCCTGACAATTTGCACGCATTTGAGAAGGTGTGGTACTTCTTATATAGCACACATTAAACTATTTTTTTTTTTTTAAATCTATGGTTACTCCATATTCACAGTTGAATTTCTCTCATTAGTAAAATACTAGTTTCTCACAAATTAAATAAATAGGAAAGTACAGACCCTAATCATAATTATTATGATTAAAACTTCCAGGCTGATTGGCTATGATCTGTTGTTGTTAAGGTGCCTTGATGCTGAAATTTCAGCAGTCATCTACAGAACAAGGACTAGATCGTCTTATACCCCAAACACTGGAAACAACAACGTTGCAAACTGTGAAGATTATATTCCCTGTTTAACCTTTTTCGGACATCTGCCAAGCCCCTATGAACAACTAATAATAATTATCTTGTTGGTTCATCCTCTTCGTTCACTTTTTTAAATATTATTATATATATAAACTTTCACTTATGAACTTACTTTGGTTATCACTTCCCCAAACGTTTCAACATGATGTATGTCTTCTTCAGTGGGAGATAATACTGAATGTCATAAACAGAGTAACGGTTATGGACTATAGGTGTGTGTGGTGGGGGTTGATGGTCGGAGGGAATTGACGCTGGGGTTCAAATTGTGTGTTTATAAAGGAAACACAATTATAAAGTAGTTTACAGAACCAACAACACCATTAAGAAACACATAAATAATACTAACAAAGACACAGACATATACAGTAAAACAGGGGTTTATAAATTAAATTGTAATGATTGTCACCAATTCTACATCGGCCAGACGGGAAGATCTTTTTCCTCCAGATTTTCAGAACATTTAAAAGCCCTCACCACAAACTACATACATTCCACATTTGCCACACATTTACAAAACGAAAACCACAGTTACACAAACATAGAACACAACATGGAAATATTACACTACTTACCTCAAAGTAGAAAACTAAACACAACAGAACAATTTGAAATATACAGATATCATGCACTACAACCAAACAACATATTAAATGAACAATTACATTATAGATCACATACACTATTCGATACACTGATCCAAACACACAATTTGAACCCCAGCGCCAATTCCCTCCCACCATCAACCCCCACCATACACACCTATAGTCCATAACCGTTACTCTGTTTATGACATTCAGTATTATCTCCCACTGAAGAAGACATACATCATGTTGAAACGTTTGGGGAAGTGATAACCAAAGTTCATAAGTGAAAGTTTATATATATAATAACTAATAATACCATAACATGTTCTTAAAGGCATGCTGCTAATACCATGTTTAAACCCAACAGCTCTCCTCTTGGTCCTAATGACACAGCTCTATGGGGAGGACAATATGAGATTAGCTGGAGAGGTACAAGTATTCAGAAAAATAAGATGCAACTTCTGTCTCCTCTAATGTTTTTATATAGATGTTGTGACACAAGAATTATTCCCAGGTTCTTCTAGATGAGAACATTTTTTTAGTCTACCCAAGCCCTCCACATTTACACTTATACTAATAGATCCATGCTATAGGAAGAAATACATCTGCTGCAGATGATCCTGGTTTTAAACAGGGAACTGCTTCCATCTATCTGGAAATTAGCAACTCCCTCCATCATTATGATAGGGATAAGTTGGATGGAATGGGTTTTCCTACTTTTTAAAGCAAAGTTGACTTCCACCAGAGATGAATTTTAAACTGGCAGGAACTTGGGCAGGGACATAAAACAGAGAACGGTTGTCAAGCTCTTTGACTATTGGCTAACACATAATGAGACCTCAATGGAAGAGAAATTTGATGACACTGAAAACTGTGCTAGTGGACGACATCATTCCCAACATTGAAGCCAGTATCTGCGATTTACCACAGACTGTGGCTTTAAGGAATCAGACAGCAAGTGGCCAAGTTGCTAAAAAGGATCACTCTGCTGAAATGTAATCTGCTGGCAGGAGAGCTGGAGGCATTAAAAGGACTTTGAAGGGGACAAGTCAAGCACCATCTTGCCTGTAGACAAGGGGAATGCCACAGTGGTCAAGTATATCAGGGACTACCCAGGGAAGATTCAACAGTTACTCGACCCAGAGTCATGCAGCAGATTTCTCTGGGATACTACCAGGGAATCAACAACCTCATCAAACAATTTTCCTTGGCCCTGCATTATTCCTAAGCACTGCTCCCTAGACACCATGAACTTCCCAAGATCCACAAAGAAGGTGTTCCTCTTCAATCAATACTTGGTGCTATAAGTTCTCTAACTTACACATTGGCAAAGCATCACACAGGGCTGCTCCAATCATTCATTGGGCAGATGGATTCCTTTGTGTGGGGTTCGCTGCATTCATAAAGAGGTTCAGAGTATCACCCAGGGGCTGCAAATGTCTTGAAGAGCTTTGATATCATCTCCCTGTTCACCATGGTTCAGGTATTGGAAGTCCTCACATATATCAGTGAATTGTTCCCGGGGACATCACGGCCTTGTTCTGGTATATACTCACTAACACACGTTTTCAGATGCATGGCTCCTTCTACGAATGGTCTGTGTTGTCACCACAGGTAATCCTTTCAGCTTTGTGGTCAAAAACCTTTGCATGGAAAAGTCCTTTACAATCTGTACCACCAAAGTGTTGAGTCCACTAAGCAGACAACATTTTCATGTTCTGAGTAATGGGGGAAGAGGGACTGGCAAGATTTCTTGACCAAGAATTCACTTCTCAATGGAGAAGGAGGCTGATGATAAACTGATGTTTCTTATGTGCTGGTCCTGAAAAGGGCTAATGTAGCTTGGATCATACTGAGTACCGCAGTCACCACATACCAACAGATATCTTCACTGAGACCCCAATCTTCATCCAAGGCAAAAACGTTCAATGGTGAATACACTCATTGACCATGCATTGTGCACTTGCAAGCCTCAGTATCTTACTGAAGATCTGAAGTATCTTGATGCCATGAAATCCAAGGTTATGCTGTCATGAAGGAGAAGTGAGCATTGCTGCCAAGAAGAGCTAGCTGGCCAGATGCAAAGTGAATGCTGGTAGGCTTAGACTTCTTCCCATATATCAGAGGCATGACAGAGGGATTAACAAGCTGCTGAAGAAATATGGTATGAGGATGATCTTCAAGCCAACTCTGAAGATCTAGCAGTACCTTAGACCAGTGACGGATGCCAGGGAGGTGCTCTTCTCATGCAGTACGTAATGCAAAAGGTGCCCTGTTTGTATGGACAGGTTTACATCGGCATCACTTAGTGTAGGGTTCACTCTCGTCTCAATCAACATATGCCATCTGTCCCAGCCAGAGAAATCTGCCACATAGTGGAGTATGTATGGATGCATGACCATCCTGTCTTGTTCGATGAAGGTGAAGTTCTGATCATAACATGGAGTTGCTTCCCTAGCCTGTAGAGAGAGTCCACTGACATCTTCCAAGCATAAGAGGTGTTCCGTCAATAAATGCAATAAAATTGCACTGCTTAACATTAACTGACTGCTAGTGTTAGACGTTGTAACATGGACCAACAAGAGAGCAGATGGCAGCAGTTGACCTTGAACGCGATGTTGGCATTGGTCTATAGAAACATGTTATGCTCTCTTTCAGGAAAAAAAGTTATATAAGGAATTCGCCTCCTGCATTTGCAATCCTGTAATCCTGTTGTTTCCAGGGGCTGGGACATAACAATCTAGTCCTTGTTCAGAAGATGTAGTCCAGTCGCCAGAGATTTTGACTTAATAAAAAATTGGGGCAAAGCAATATTTGGTGCACGTGTTAAATAAACGTTAATAATTAATATAAAAAAATCTTTGCATGTTTACCTTTCTAGGGTTTTCTGAAAATGGTCTGGAAAAATCGTAAAGACAGATTTTCTTAAAGCACTCCGTAAATATGTACAGTTGGAAGAAATAAAAAGGTGTATATTGAAGAGCAAACAATTTACTTCAGAAAGTCTCCTTACATATTTTTACGTTAATGGAACTGTTTTCCTGAAAATTGGTAATGATGAGCGCTGCGTTTTAAAAAGAGCGTTTGCCCCCGATCTTGCGTAATTCGCTAAATTAGCCAGGCGCGTCTATTCAAAAATATCATAACTTTCTTTAATCTGAGCATAGCCAGTTAAATAAAGGCTAGTTTTGAAGGGGAACAGTATAGCTTTCAAAATTTGTTGATTTTTACATAAATATTTTATTTGAACATAAAGAATATAGTGTATAAATATTTACTGTAGATACAAAAAGAAGTGAAACCACAAAATTACAAGTACTATACAATAAAATTTAAAAAAATAGTAGTTCTTTACTAATTTACCTTTAAAAGAGATAAACTTTTTATTTTATAATAATGAAAAATACTTTTGAAGTTGTTATTTAAAAAAAAAACACCTTTTCAAAAGTGAGTATTTCGACGTATTTTAAATTTACTCGAAAATTCAGAGTTTATCTGCCTTTATTAATCTTAAAAATAGAGATATCGAAATACAAAAAATTGTATTTGAAAGCTGCAAGTGTTCTGCATCAAAAACTATACTCATGAAAATTAAAATCATTTTCGAAATTAAAAAAAATAAATAAAAATTGTGTATACTAAAAAAAGGTGCCTCCTTTGCGTTACATACATGTATCTTTTAAGTGGGTTTATTTGAGGACTTGAAATTAACGTTACAGCTACTACAATACTAAATCTATCTATTCATGTTATTTCTCTTACCTGATTATACCTATACTCTAAAAACAAGACCCTAGAAAACAGGTAAAATTTTTAAACGGCGCGGCGTTCTATTCCCCTCGAGTGTGCAACTGTAAATGTAGTTGCGCGCGCAACACCCATTGTTGTGGTGTGCCATACAAATATCTGCTATACAAGATCGGAGCAGTAACGCAGTTGATATTTCTTCAAAGGTTATAATCAAAACATTACAAATATTTTTGTTTTTATCATATAAAACAGGTAAAAAAATTGCAGTTTAAAGTTTTTATTTACACTTTTTATACATGCTAATATTTATTTATTTGTGAGCACGTGTAGTGGAGTCAAAATAAAAATCAAATGTGAATTGTTTTGGGAGTCGATTTTTTGTGTGCTAAATTGGTTAATGGGATCAAGTTGAGCTAATAGTTAAGTTTTGTGTAAAAACAACCCGTTTATTTTTTTATTAACAATTTAAGTTGCAAAATAGCGTTTTTATAAATATCTTTGGACCTAACAAGCCGATTTTAATGTGATTTTTTTCAGTATTCTATAATAAATTAAGAACATTTCTAGCCTTAATACGGAAGTCGATGTTATTATTATTGTTAATAAATAAATAAAGTGGCGATGGCGTTTATAAACAAATTGCTGTTGTTTTAACAAAAATTAATGAAAGTTGATAAAACTTGAGGGAAAGGTAACCTTTGTGGAGTACTATAAACCCCAAAAATTTCATATTGAAATGTCGAATATTACCTCAAAAAAATCGCAATTCACAAAAATTTTGAGTGCTCATAAAGTACGGCAAGATTGTGGCACAAAGGTGTACGACGGCTTAAATTAAAGCTTATTAAAAATACTTTCGGGTGGTTAATTAACAAAATTTTTTGGCCTTTCTGACACCATTTTTTGACCATTTAAAAAAATTAAACGTAGACATGGATAGCCTCAAAAAAAGATGAAAATGAAGAAAAAAGAAAAATCTTAAAATCTGCAGCAGCAATTATTCGAAACGATGTTAATCTGAAGAAAAGTAATACAGAATTTTATCCTCCAAGTGATAATATATTCCAAAATATTAATGAGAATATCCCAGAATCCCTTCAGTTTCTGATAGAAGAAATAATTTTAAAAAATAAAAAAGGTGATATTAGTTCATATGAAACAAAATGCACAGCAATTACTCATTCAATTATGAGTTGCATAAGACCTAGAACCTTTCTATCACCATTGCAAGTTGGTCTGTCTGTAATGTTGCACAGGAAATTTGCTTCAAAACGAATTATAGATATATTGTCGCATCTGGGAGTGTGTTCATCATACAAAGAAGCAACACTTTTAGAGGATAGTGTATTGCTTAGTCCACGTTCTCCATTTAGATCTGGTTGTTTTGCACAATTGGCATTTGACAATTCAGATATTAACATCAATACTATAGACGGGAAAAATACTTTTCATAGTATGGGAGGTATTATGATTGTAAGTCCCAGAGATTGTTATTATAACAAAGTTCCCTTAAAAAGATTGACAGTTAAGCCTACTGCAAAAGAAATTAGCAAAATTGACAAAATACCATTCCAAATTTTTGAAAATATTAATACACATGCACTCCAAAACATTGTTTTTGAAAAAGTAGATAACCCGAGTTTTAATAATATAGATTTTTCTAATGCTGACTTGCTTTGGATTTATGGAGTGACCAAACCAGGCATTACTGGCTGGAATGCCTTTATGTCCAAGCTTTTGGAAAATATGACGTATACATTATCTAGAATTGTTTGCTTGCCTTTTGTACACTCTCCTCCAACTGACAAAAATACAATATACACCGTTTTAAAATACGCTGTAAAACTAGTGAAAACTTAAATCTATTTAATTGTTTTGTTACTTTCGATCAAACTTTGTATCAGAAAGCGTTTAAAATGGTCCAATCCTCACCTGATGATGATATACATAATGTAATTGTTCGACTTGGAGGATTTCATCTGCTTATGTCTTTTCTTGGTTCAATCGGTTATGTGATGGCAGGAAGCGGTTTAAAAGAAGCATTAAGCTGTTACTATGCGCCAGGAACTGTAGATAAGATGTAGATGGCCATGCTTATGCTAGAGCAGTACGAGGCCACACATTAATTTGGATAGTTTTGTGTAAAAAGATTATTGAGGAAATGAATCTTTCAGAAGTTGAATATTCAAATATGAAATCTTTACTACAAGAATTTTTAGATGACAATCTTACTTACAAAGAAGTACAAGATCATAATTTTTTTAACATCTTAAATGGTAAATTTCTAGAAAAAATTATTGAAATTGAGGAATGCGGTAAAACTGCAAAATTATGGATACAATACATACGAATGATCTCTATTGCAAAAGCATTTGCGCGCTCTGAAAAAATGGGTAATATAAAAATTCAATTACAAGTTATTCAGCAAATTTTGCCATAGTTTTATGCGACTGGACATTTTAATTATACGAAATCAGCCTTAGTATATGTACAATATATGAATCAATTTATAAAAGAATCTGAGAAACTTTTCACCTCAATGCAAAACCAAAATGTAATTCCAGAAACTACCGCTTTAAAAATTAAAGAACTTCAAAATTTTATAAATAACAGATTTTGTACTGTAAGACGAACTGAGAAATTCTGGTCAGGAACTCATACTGATATGACAATCGAACAGGACTTAATGAGAGTCATGAAAGTTGATGGTGGTATGATTGGACGGGGAGTAACTACCAGTACTTCAAATAAATGGATTTTAGCGATGCCATATACACATGATATCTGCGAAGAAGTAGAAAATTTTTGTGGTATACAATTTTCTACTTCCGATCAGCATGTAGATGCTAGAAATTCTCGAATAAAACGAGATACTGAAGATATTCTCAAAATAAAATCCTGGTTTGATTGTCACGAGACATTTCCTTATCAAGATTCAATAATGTCTATATCTACTGGAGTTACTGGCGGTAATAATATTAACTGTCATAATGCTTTTGAGGTTGGAAAAGCAGGGTTAGAAGAAACTGCAGGTACAAACGTCCATAAAGTTTCGTTTAAACGAAAAAATAGAGTACTGTCATTAAAAAGTGTTAATAGTAGTCTGAAAATTCAAGAGGAAATTGTCCCTATAGATCCAATGTTTATATTTCAACGCATTTGTGTAGCAAGAAAAAGTGACGACGAATTAAAAGATTACATGCGTTATGAACTTGCACCGTACCCAACATCTATGTTTTACGAAGGTGTATTTCGGAAAACAGATAAGTCTAAACTATATGATATGTTTGAAGTGGACCGCACTGAGATTAACCTTGAAGATTTACGTCATTGATGGTGGTATGTTACTGCATAGAGTAGTATGGTCAAAAAATGACAAGTTCAAATGTATTTTTCAAAGATACGTAAATTATGTCAAGAGACACTTTGGATCAAAAGTTACTGTAGTTTTTGATGGCTATACAAACAATTCTAACAGCATCAAAGCTATGGAGCGTTGATACGCCGTACCAATCAACATTCCTCTTTAGATATTTTATTCTATGAAGATATGTGTGTCACAGTGACCCAAGAACAATTTCTTTCGAATAAAACTAATAAAACTCGATTTATTGAAATTCTAACGAGATATTTGGAAGAAGAAAGCTAACGTTAAACAAGCTGACGATGATGCAGACTTATTAATTGTGAAAACAGCCTTAGAATTATATGATAAATTATATGCACGTCAAATTGTTACTTACATTGAAATTCCCTTTAATTTGATACCCCACGTGCGGTATTTTCATATTTTCCATTTTTGACATCACCCCTCCGCCAATTCCACTAATTTATTGAGCCCAAAATTTTTAAAAACCAAAATTTTTAATAGAGCGTATATGCATGTCACATATGATATTTCATATTTTCCATTTTTGACACCCCTCCATTACAACCCATTTATTGAGCCCCAGGGCCCAAATGTATTCAATAGTACGTATATGCATGTAAAATTGTTAATTGCATTGAAATTCCCTTTAATTTGATACCCCACAGTATTTTCATATTTCATATTTTTCATTTTTGACATCCCCCCGGGCCCAAAACACCTATCTTATGTTGGGTCTCCCATTGCGTAAAAAATGTGTGCCAAGTTTGGTGGAAATCGGTCCAGTTTCATATTTTCCATTTTTGACCTCCCCCAAAACCACCCATTTATTGAGCCCCAGGGCCCAAGAATTTTCAATAGTGCTTATATGCATGAAAAATTGTTACTTGCATTGAAATCCCCTTTAATTTGATACCCTACATGCGGTATTTTCATATTTTCCATTTTTGACATCCCCCAGGGCCCAAAACACCTATCTTATGTTGGTTCTCCCGTTGCATAAAATATTTGTGCTAAGTTTTGTTGAAATCGGTCCAGTGGTTTAGTAGGAGGTGTGAAATATAAATACACACAATGAATTTTATGTATATTAAGATACACATATTTAATAATATTATTCAACAGAGGAAGATTTGTTAAAATTGACCATTCCGTCTATCGATTTAATACTCCTAACGATGAAATAATAACAAAATCGTTATTTTGATTTTATTACTATTAAAATTTGAACTATTTTAAACAAAAAGAATGAAGACTTTATCATGATCCGATGGTTTATTTAGTAGTAAGAAAAGAAATTCACGGAATGTAAACGTTTTTATCGATTTTACCGCGCGCTGCCCTTAAAAAAGGTTTTTTTTTAAAGCCTGACCTTATAAACATGCAAAGATGATTTTAAACCGATATTTAGACCTTTTTCAATAACTATACCAAATATCACTTTGCCTCAATTTTTTACGAAATTTTACCATTATTTTTACTCTGGCGACTGGACTAATGGCCACGTGTAATGCTGAAATATCAGCATCAAGACATTTTAACAACAGATCACTGCCGATCAGCTAATAAGTTTTAAATATTAATTTTAATGACACAGGCCATGAAGTCCTTCACAAGTTAATACTTACCTTAACGTTGGCACAGTTGTAGGATTAAATTTAGCAACGGCTCGAGGATTGAATGGTATGCACACTTTACCAGTTTTTGGATGTATACAAAACGGAGACTTCAATAAATGATTTAGCCCTTTAGATACATTGATATCCAGTCTAGGATATGCGTACTGAAGCATTATTTCTTCTATCACAAATTTACTTTTTCTTTTCAGTCCACCCTGTAAGATAATGGACACAATTGTTAGTATATATATATATATATATATATCAATCACTTTCTGCTACAGTCCGTTTCTTGATGTATATAATACATTTAATATTTATACATAAATTTACCTCAAGATGTTATTTTTCTATTTGGAACATGTTTCGGGTACTGTCTTGTACCCATCCTCAGCCTTCCGGTTTTTTTGTCTGGTGAAGTACATATGTGTTGTTGGTTGACTATTGTGGCTTCCTGTTGGCTTCTGGTATTTCAAGTTGGTTTTATTGTGTGTGATTGTGGTGTATGTGTTAGTTTTTTGTGTATTTTCAATGTTGAGTGCTTTGAATATTGTGTCATGTTTTGTATTGATTTGTATTTGTTCAGAAAACAAACTAATACCTGAACAAATACAAATCAATACAAAACATGACACAATATTCAAAGCACTCAACATTGAAAATACACAAAAAACTAACACATACACCACAATCACACACAATAAAACCAACTTGAAATACCAGAAGCCAACAGGAAGCCACAATAGTCAACCAACAACACATATGTACTTCACCAGACAAAAAAACCGGAAGGCTGAGGATGGGTACAAGACAGTACCCGAAACATGTTCCAAATAGAAAAATAACATCTTGAGGTAAATTTATGTATAAATATTAAATGTAATATATATATATATATATATATCCTCTCAGCCACTATGTTAATTTTTTAAGATTACTTTAAACATTTATATAACTAAATCATAACTTTTTCATTCATTAAAAAAATGTATATGAACAGACATTTTCAGACATCTTGAATTTGGCCAAATGTTATATATCAGCAGGGGTGCAGACAGAATTTCCTTCTGGAAGGGGTATTCTGGCGGAGATTCGCATTTTTATGAATAAAACTACTAAACAAAATTAAAAGAGAAAGATTTCATGTGTGTGTGTGTGCACGCGCGTGCATACATGTAAGCATATGGATTACAGTAAGAGATATCTAAAATTTAACAAAGTTAGAAAACAATGAAGGTAACATTATTATGTTACAAAATAAACAATACCAAGAAATTAGCACAATCTTTGTCCCATCTTCTGCAGATGCTGATAGTGTTAAATGTTGTATGAATTTTTTAAAACTTTGCCTTAGTGAATGCATGTGTACAAATATTGCATCAAACAGAAATAAATTGGACTACTCATTTTGCAACAGAACTGAATAGAACAATTTTCATAAAATGGGCACTACAGGTTCTCAAAAACAATTTCAAAATCATGGGGTGCATAAATAAGAGTTTGCTGCACACTCCAATTTTTTTAAAGCAGTCATACAAACCAATTCACTGGTAGACACTATGGTAAATTTATAAACAGCATTCTGAATGCCATCTACAGTCTTAGATCCTATGTTAATGTTATATATTAACATACATAATATTAACTAATACATACATAACTAAGTAGCATAATTGTTTGACTTATTTTTCTACTTTCTGCCCGCATATTTTTTCTGTTATCCATCTGGGGTTGGGGTTTAACCATTCCCCAAAACCCCTTTGCTGTGTCACTCTGTATCAGTATGTAACTACTATGATTTAATGTTACTTAACTACTAAAACTTAATTTTTTTAAAAATATATGTTCTCACTTCAGATTAAGATAACATAATTATTCAGAATTTTAAAACTCATAAACTTTTTATGAAATAAAAATAAAAATAATTAATTCTTTACATTAATGAAGAACTGCAAAATACTTTTATAATTTTAGTTCTGCTCCTCACAGGTAAAAAATAATAAAAAAGATACAGTACCGTTTACCAAATGGTAAAAGCTTAAGAGCATGATAATGTCTTTCTTTAAAAAAAAAAACTTTTGTTGTTGATATTTAAGGCGTTACTAAATATTTATTGCGTACAGAAGATTAAAAGAAACCCTTATGTTAGCCTATAAAGGAATATACAATGGAGGAGATGTAAACGAATGTACTCAAAAATGTATTGTCCAAATTAGTCGGCGAAGTCGTTGCTAAGTGAAAATTTTAATGAATAGATCGTTAGCTGAATCACATACGAAGACAACCATTAACTAGAGACAATAACCCCAATAACCTAGCTACAGCTATGCAGTGTTGTTCGCTTGTTAGGTCTTTAATCTGCGACGACGTTAGCATGTTAGCGGTCGCGGTTTTAGTTAACGATTCCCGGCTGGTAAATTGTGCTAACACTTGATTTTAAACTTTCAGGACGCTTTATAAATCTGGTTTAATTGTTTGCAGTGATATTATTTTTAACACATTATATATATTGCGACGTATCAAAACAAATGTTTATTTACAACAATCCCAATGACGTCACGCAAGAATGACGTCATGCAGCGTGATGCGTTACAGTTTACAGCGTTACAGAAATTTTCAAATGATGGCCAGCCAAAAGACATTATCATGTCAAAAACTTCTGAATACCTGAAAAATTTGACAATACATAATAAACACGGTGAGAACTTTATATCCCTGAGATCAAAGTAAATTTATCAATCACCTTAGCGTGAAAGTCTTTTGCCAGTTTTACAAGATCTTTCCATCGTTCTCTTGGTGTTCCATAAGGATCCATTATTTTTTCAGCTTCACTGCGTAATGAATCGTCTGTGATAAGCCTCAAAATTTTTGTTACTGACTCTTTAGAACCCAAAATGTTTTGCTCTTCTAATATGGTGTCAAATTCTTGTTCAATAATACTGACAGCACGCCTACAATTAAACTAAGTATAGGTTATCAAATCATAATGGAATTTGTAAAGCATTTTCACTCAAAATAATACCAAAACATTAAGAGACAGATTAAAATAATGGCCCTAAAAAACTTTATTTACTGTAAGTGTTTACATTCTGCAGAGTTTTCTCATATCTGATATGACAATAATCCTGACATTAATTCTATTCTCCTATGATGGCAATGATGGGATTAACAATGATTTCATATAAATGGCCATCATTATGGATTTTTTAATATTACAATAACATTTAATTCCTGGGATCATTTCCATAGTGAAAGAAAATTATGTTCATGGCAGACAAGCACTCTCATACAATATATCAGAAACAATCAATAGCCCAGAAAAGGACCAATTCAGGATGAATGCCATAAAACACCATTACAATTACAATATGTTGTGGTGTGAGGAAAGAAACATAAATGGAAGTCAACAACCATTGGATACAAAGATTTAGATGATTGATTTAAGGACAAGTATACCAAGTCATAGAGTCATTATAACCAGTAAACAACGATATTCTTAAATTTCTTAAAGTGTACTTTGTTGCGGATTATTTGCAACAGGCTCAAACAAGAATTGATCATATTAGTAGGCCTACTTTAGATCGAATATTAGTAACAGAGCTTCAAAATTTACTTCACGAAGTAAACCCGTACATATGTGAACTGTAAAGTGCTTTTGAATTTGTAACCTCTTCGAAGGGTAATGAATATAATATAATAATTCGTGCTGATTGAAAAGTGAATAATATGGAGCACCATGGCCACTATAGTGCGCCAACAATGACTGAAATTGCAGTAGTTATAGTTTTAATCAAAAGTGTGACAAATGCGATAAAGTAATTTGTGTTACAATAGGGATGACAGAATAAATTGGATTGCAGAAACAAACCAGATTTACGACGCTTTGCAATACTCTTTCGTACTCTGTTGAAGAGAAGATGGATATCATTTTACATTTAAGCTAAGGGATTCTAATACTGTAAGACAAAAAAATAAAAAAGTTTCAGCTCTACAATTTTATTTATATAGTCTCATGGTTACATAAGTATAATAATTTGATTTACTTCAAGCAATTGTTAAATAATTGTAATCGTGTGTGCTACAATAGAAATGGAAAGGCTCATATTCATCAACACCAATCAAACTAAGTTAACAGCTGAATATATTTGCTTAAATATATTTGCAAGATGCATTGAGAAATGATGAAGGTATTGAGAACTTAGGGCATTTGGTTATTCTACCAAAGACCTTTACTGGTGGACCCACGAATGAACTGAAGATGCTCTCTGCTATGTTTGCAAGTATTCCCGTCCTGATTTGTTTATAACGTTCACTACAAATCTTAAATGGAAAAAGAGATTCTTCATGAATGGCATCAGTGTCATTCATATAAAGATAGACACGACTTAGTAGCATGAGTGGTGTTTCATTTGAAATTGAAAAAATAATGTATATCTTGATATTACTCATTGTGTATTAAATACAAACAATTAATACTATAAAAAATACATATTAAAACTCAAATATTTGTGTGCAAAGCCATGGGTAACAGCTAGTTTACATTATATCTCTGTAACAGTAGGCTACTTAAAATACTGTTGTTAAAATAAAAATCATTCTCAAGTATTGATACATAACTTGAACATTATTAGTAATCAATGAACTAGCATTTAGTAACTTTTGTCAAAAAACAGTTTCATTAAGTCCATGGTTAAACAAAATTTAGATTAACATAAGATTGTAAGGCCACATTATATTATCTGGCATACTTTACATGAAGATTCTAAGATTATACAAACCATTAAAAAAATAATAGTATGGGTTCTCATGAATAACATTCATCAGCTCCTAGAATCATTAAAATCAACATAAATAATAGTATGGGTTTTCATGAATAACATTCATCAGCTCCTAGAATCATTAAAATCAATACTGTACCTGCATCCATACACAAAACATTAAAAATACTTAGTACATATTCAATAAATAAATATAGTAAACACACACACAATCAATAATCATATTAAAAAAGATTGTGACATCCTACTTGATGGATGGGTGCATTATGTCACCCACTATGGTGACTTTCTTAGATTGATTTTCACCTCCTACAACCACCTGCAAGTATTCAGCAACTGCAGAACGTGCAGACTGATTAAGTGCACGTGCTGACGCATCACAGACCCAACAATGGATACCTCTTCGACCAGAAAACACCCACAACAGATGTTCATACCCAAAATCATCTGCGAGGAACAAATAAAATAAATTAATAAATCACAAAATACCCATAAAGCTATATGATCAAATAATAACTACATTACTATTCCAGCCGTGATAAACTTATTAAATAAAATAAAGTATTAAAGACACAACAATCAAAATTTCATAAAACGTGTACAAAGTCAAGAAAGAAAACCTTAGTCTTAATTCAACAGTTAGTTCAGCTACTTCAATGAACTATTAATCAATTTACTGTTTTTAGCATCTTCCAAATGTTTCTATTCCATAAGATATAAAAATTAAGAATAAAACAATATCTTAACTCAAATGTATAAACAAAATGTTTACACTTTATTTATCATTTGTGTATATTTAATGAGATTCAAAATAACACTGACAGGTAAATAAAATGAATTCATAAGGCAAACACTGTTAAAGTATCACTTGTTACTCCACTGTCTTTTCTTTTATAAACAAACACAATATTGGTGTGTAATTTTTACTTCCATGTTCATAAGGAAATGGAAGTATGGTCATGGCAAAAAAAATCGTGTTCAAGATAACGGCAGATTCTGATTGTACTACCCTCAAAACATGAAAAATAGTCATTTTTTGAAAAGTGTCTGTGTGTAGAATTTTTTCTATGGTAAACGATAACAGCCGCAAATTCAAACAGAATCAAATAATTTTTTGCATACAGCCCTGAATTGTAGAGGACTCAAGGCCTACTGTTTTTAGTGAAGATCGATTAAGGGAAAGGGGTAGTTTACCTGTAATGTTTTATGTTTTAACAAGAGTAAATTGAGCTTAATTTTGATAAATAAAGTATCCTGAAAAGAAGGTCATAATAATCCACTGTAGAAAGGTAGATGAAATATCTATAAATGAAAAGGGTAGTTGAAGGGGGGAGGGGTAATTTTTTTAATAAATTAAAATGGTAGTTGATGGAGGAAGTAAATTTTATATGTGTAATACGTTAATGACAACAAAGAAGTAGTTCCTACGGAAACATTTCATTTCACTTTAACAAAATTCTATATTTTTCATTTTAATTTAAATCACGTATGAGTGAAAATATATCGTTCCTGGTAGGCAAGCATATCTCAATTATGTAATGTTTACTTTTCCAAAGTTTTATTATTGTGATTACCGCAATAAAAAGGCTGGCAGGACACACATACACACAAACACAAAATTCGCGTTATTTCTGGCCTCAATCATGTTTATTTCCTTATGTTTGCACGCCTTTTAAATGAAAAGTGCCGAAACCCACACCGACACAACGTGTGCAAGCCGAAAAGGTGGACAGCGATTTTCTTCCTGTGGATCGCTGGCCAGTGTAATTGCCGTGTTTACAGAGGAAGATTTCATAGACAGAGTTTTGGTCTTTAGGGAATGAACCCTCTGGAAGATCCTCAGGGTCTATTACTTAGTAATTAAGTAAGAAAACATTTGTTATGGTATGAGCCTATCACACTATATAGTGGTATGCGAACCTTAAACAGTTATTGTATGTAATCTTACTACAGACTATAAGTAATATAAAAAAAGCAATTAAAATAATATTAAACCCATAATTACCAACTACCTGATGTAAGAAAGGTAAAGATAATGAAAATAACAGTTATTAATGTTAAAAAGCAATCTATAAGTTTTCAGAATATTGTGAAATAAAAATGTTTGGGAAATATATCTTGTTGTAATATAAACATTGAGTGACACATGTAATTTATATAAAATAACTATGTAACTAAGCTAATAAGATTAAGCAATGTGTACAATACTCATAACTAGTAGAATATATCCCTAGAAATTAATTATGTACATCAGGGACAAGTAAAAATAAG
This sequence comes from Magicicada septendecula, assembly GCA_034769895.1. Classification (NCBI taxonomy): domain Eukaryota; kingdom Metazoa; phylum Arthropoda; class Insecta; order Hemiptera; family Cicadidae; genus Magicicada; species Magicicada septendecula. Next base: position 247,862,041 of record CM068367.1, on the reverse strand, counting down.
TTTAGAATAAATCATGTTAATTATCAATTGTAAAATCAACCCTGTGACCCATAAAACATGTTGTGAATCCAAGAGCTTTACCGAGTTAATCTATAGAAAATAAAATAAAATAAAATTGAATTGTTTGATTTGATTAAAAAATCAGAACACATAATTCAAAGCTGAACATTTCTAATAAAATACTTTTTATTTCAGGAACTTTATATAAAACTTAATATAAAACACTGAAACTGAAGGCCAGAAGAATTGTAACAAGAAAATAATTTATAAAACTAAACAGCAATTTGGTGAGTGTTCTATGTAAATACGATTAGACTAAGACATACATTTGTTCACTCCTTATTATTTTAAATCATGTATGAGTGAAAATATATATTTCTGCAGGCAAGCATATCTCAATTATGTAATGTTTACTTTTCCAAAGATTTGCTATTGATTACCGCAATAAAAAGGCAGGCAGGACACACAAACACACGTACACACACACAATTCGCATTGTTTCTGGCCTCACTCATGTTTTTTTTTGTATGTGTACTCCATTATCGGCAACAAAGAAGTAGTTCGTATGGAACTATTTCATTTGAATTTATCAAACATAAAACTCGATTTAAAAGGTGGCGTTTCTTTTTTTTAATAAATTATCTAACCGAATTCAAGTAAATGATTTTAAATATAAATCTTAGAACATGGAAGTTATGTATGGTTCTCCATACCGATTTTTAAAATATGGTTAACATTTTTTGAGAAATACAAGAAGAAACAGATTGCAACATACCATCTGAGAAAACTGTAACAAAAGAATGTAACTAACAAAAAACATAAAAACTTTTTTCTGGAAAAGTATTTGACCATGACTGGTAACACGAGCACAACAGTAGTACTGAGCATGCAGCAATGATTTTTCTGTAACCTTGTAGCATGTCAGTTGTTGTCCACTATGTATGTTAGCATAACAGTTGCTTGTCACTCTTGTGCATAGTGACAGAAGCATTGAAAATGCTATTACATCAAGTTCTGCCCAAAGCTTGATGATACACAAGTGAAACAATTCGTTAAGTTTAAACTGGCTTTAATAACAACAATACGAGGCTTAAAGAAATTAAAGATAGTAAGCTGTTTACAGAATGGATGAACTTCAGTTAACAGTGATCAGCATAGCGAAAGGCCTTCAACAAGTCAAAATCCAAATGTCATTAACAATGTGCACGGTTTGATAATAGAAAATTGTTAGATTATCACCCCAGAAATCACAATGACTACCAGATTATCCTAACAATTGTATTACCTCAGATTATCAGAAAGTTGGTTATCAGAAATGGACTCAGCCCTCATAATCTCTGATAATTATAATCGAGGTTTTACTGTAATTTCACTTGGAAAACAATTACTGATGTAAAGTATCATACTGGTTTTACCAATCTATCATAAAATACTAAGATGCAACAATAAAATTTACTGATACAGTGACCCTATATTATAAAATAACTATGATCATTCCTGATTTCAAAATCCTTATGCAAAGCAACAAAAACAGAATCATATTCGCCCAGAGATTTATTCACAAAATTAACATAACACGGGGATTATAATTTTTTTCTAGGCAAAAGTAATCTGAACCATAATGTAATTTAATTTTTGTCACAAGCGCACACGGCCAGTGTCAATATTATCAAAATGATTAAAAACTGGGCTGTTTCAAAACGTTGCTGATGATGTTGCTGTTATATAGCAACCGACCACAGCCTAACAGCCCAGTGTTTAATCATTTTGATCATATTGCAATTTGTTTTAGCAGCTATTACAACTCGATCAACTGAAAACTAGATACAGTGGCACCACAGCACTAAGTCTGATTCCACTCTCCCTTCTGCAACTGTATACTGTATTATGCCCCAGATATTTTGTCAGTCTTAGAGATTACAAAAATCTGGAAAATCTGTACCTCTAAGTGCTGTGTCCAGTACTTTGGTAGCTACTGCCATAAATCTCCAGCACTTAATACATATGTCAGCACCACTACAGCATGTCCTTATTTCATCATAATCAGTCATATCAATATCAAACACTAGTTCTTTTTCCACAGGACTGAATACTCCAGCTCTTCTGTGATCTGTGGGTCTAAAAATGATAATACACATTATTTATTGTTCAGTTGAACAGATTACACACTAACAAATCGAAATATGGAAAACCGGTGGAAAAATAGAAGTGGGATAAAGCAAAGCAAACTGATACACAAAATATACTTACCTACAACTAGAACTAGATTTTAAAAACGAATTTAGACCAGAAGAGGCCAAATATACAGAGCGTATTCTCTAAAATGAACATGACATTAGAACAAAGATAAGTTGTTTCTACTAGTAATTTTGTACAAACCACAACTTGGGTACAACCTTCAGGTTGGTAAATGACCTGAAGATGGCTTGACTCCCGAAAGCGCTCGTCATGTGACAGTACAATAATCTCGATGTCAGAATTATGGTATGAGTGGTAACAAATTATCAGATTTTATTGTATCACACACACACATGCATGGAGAGAACAATTTCCTTTGTGAAGAGACAACTACGCATATTCAAATAGATCACCACGATTCCAAGGTCAGGAGCCGACGTGCAGAGATGAACGTACGAAATGGCCATCCAAGTGGAAACAGATCGTAAATAGGCACTCTCATTGGTCCAGAAGACGGGACGTCATTAAAATAAGTGATGACCTAACGAACAATGACATGACAACAGGGCGTGAGCCAATTCCGAACAATAGACAATGACGTGGATGCGCTAACACATACACAAAATATGTGCTTTGCATCTCCCCAGTTCCTTACAACTCATCAAGATGTCTACACGCTAAATTTGTGGCTGGCACAGTTTCACCAGTAAACGTGTTCTTTTACTGATTTAAAATGTAATTAACAGTACAAGTAATGTAGCACAGTTAACTGCTACTTGAGATGTAATTAGATTCAGTGTAACAAGGAACAAAACGAGATTATGAGAGATGCCGAACACCTGGCCAAACGGAGAACATCGGAAGGGAGACCGCAACTAATAATCAGGAAAGTGCAAACTAATTAACTGTTATTCTTTGGTGAAAATGAGCTCTAAATATAAATCCAAAATTTACAAAAGGTACCGATCATATAACATGGGGGAAAGAGTGTGTGTGTGTGTGTGTGTGTGTGTGTGCGTAAGAATATGTTTGTACTCATAAATTATTAATCAGCAAATTGAGGCATTGGTTTCTGTCATTTATTAAAGAGAAATAATAACGAGAGAACTGCAGTCTCTTGGAGAGGTATGGTAATAAACCAGACATACCATCAAATAATGAAATTAGTGTACTCAGTATTGATAGAGGAGTAGAAATCACGTAGCTAGTGATGGTAAGATGCCATTTTGTTGTATTGTAATATGTAACTCAGAAAAGGTATGATATTAAATTCAGTATATGTCCACACTAAAGTTGTTCAAATCATTGTTTCGTTTACCTCTCTTGTTTCTAAATCTCGCTGCAACGAAACCCTGGACCCTAGAGAAGAAATTCAATTGGAATCTAAATCATGCACTAAAGCCGAGAAATTTATGGTAAGTAGATGTTTGTTTTTTTTTATTGTATGTTATTGCCATAAAATACAAGAATAAAATATGTGAAAAGTCGGATTGTTGACAATTGGCCCCGAACAGTCGACTTTATATAAAATTATTTTATATAAATAAGCCAGATTCAGAGACATAGAGAGTGACGAAATAATCCAGAACCTAATACGAGAGGTTATGGAGGTTATGTTGACAAAACATAGTAAGTAGTAATTGTGTAACTAATTACAAGTAGAACGAAATAGTAATTCCATCATTTAAATTACAAAAATGGCAGAAAATAATAATAGCTTAGAAATGGAAAATACAGCGACAGAGTCAATTTTATTAGGAATAAATGCCAACTCAACACCCAAAACAATTGAAAAGAAAATCTCGTTGGAAGATTTATTTATATTGATTAGTGACAAATTCGAACAACAGAATCTGAAATTCGAGGACAAGTTTAACCAAATGAATAGTACGTTTAATGTAAAGTTAGACAGTTTCGAGAATGAGCTCAAGAAACAAAATAACTTACAAAATGTAAAATTAGATCAAGTAGAGGAGAAATTTGAAGAATTTGAAAATGAAATGTATAAACAAAATGTTGAGGTTAACAAAAAAATTAGTAGAATAGAGACACAATATGATGATGTTAAAAAACAAACAGAAACTGTAAATGAGCAAATTAAGACTAAGATAAGTAATTTAGATGATAGAGTCAAACAAATTAATGAAACCATTCGAAACCAGATAGAAACCCAGAGTAGAGAAGTAGAAAATAAATATGTAGAGACAGTAGAACAGTTAGAAATTAAAAATAAGAATAAGTAAACAGTTAGAATTGAGAACTTATATTTTACAAAACAAATTAGAACAATGTGAATTAAATGTAGTAGACCTAACAAAACGTATTCTGTAACGTGGCAAATTTTGAGGGATTTTATTTTATTAAATTTGGGGATTTTATTATAAAATATTTTTAAATTCATTGCCCATCTGTGTGGCCAGTCCACGTGTTTGAATGAAAGCATTGCGCTAACCAAGGAACAGTACGCAGTAACAGTTGTGTAACCTTTACAAAAGAATGTGCCCGGCGTCAATTCTAAGAACTTTACATTTGTGTGACGTCCGCGCCCAAACGCACCACCCCAGCATGTGCGCAGACCGACGCGGAATTGTTGGACGCAAAATGGCTTAGAGAAGAATCTCTGTTCGCTTCGTTGCCATGCTGGAGGAAATCACACTAAGCCCAACCTCTTTTGTGACGTCAACCAGTGCTTACCAAATGTCATCCATGTCAAACGCACAAAAAACCACGTGTTTTGAATGTGACACAACAGTGGCAATGAAATGAAGGCATTGCTTTCCACCTTGTGGGACCGTAATCTAGTTGATAGTAAGTGTAGAGACGCTCTTCCCAGTTCGCTTACAGACAGTGCCTGGCCAGGCATCTGCCCCAAGGGGCTCTTTCAAAAGTTGAGTTTCAAGTAAAAAGTGCGTTTATATTAGAAAAAATGTGAAGGCGGTTGAAGTTCATCGGCAGAGAGGGAAATTATCAACTTTTTCGGACTTATAACACAAATTTCGTAAGTGAATCGCCGCGACTTCAGAGATACCATTAGTTACCGACAAGGGTATTGCACCATGTCTAGTACAACTTTTATAATTAATTCAAATGGGGGTTTTATGTAAATTAGTGTGAATGAGTGAACGTTAGCAGGCTGGGCTGTCTGTAGGTTAAAATAAGGTAAGATACTAGAATAAGATTATAATTGCATTGTCGTAGCCATGAAGTAAATCACAGAAAATATTATGTATGTATTTCATTTTCCAAATTTTGAGAAATAGTTGACCTGAAGGTTTAAAAGTTTAATAAAGAAAATTTTAATTTAATTCTCTTCAATCATGAGTTGCGTAAGTGATTTGTATAACCTGAAAACATGCTTGCATCCTACGTTCGTGTGACAGAATCCTGGCCCAAGAAAAATTCCAACAGGTAGGTGGAATTAAATAATAAATAATGTATTTGTATTTATATTTGTAATAGAGATAAATAACTTCACAGTTGGCGCAGCCGAAAGGGACAGTTTTTATAAACCAAATTTAATATAAAAACCACACCTACAAAAGATGCAAGCGTGTTTTTAAGGTTAAAGTAATGAAGTAAAAGTGCATCATTTACGCACAATTGGCATAAGATCGAAATTGTATTATGATAAAATTAAATGAATTAAAGTAAAGTAACAAATATCAATTATAAAGAATAAGAGATGGCAGGAAATAATGAAAGTGAAATAAATGAAATGACTAATATAGAAAATTGTAATGAATCAAATAGTATGAGCGATTTGGAAATCCACTCGACTCCAAACGTGAGTCGGGAGAATAAAATAAAAAATAATTCAAATGAAACAAATAGTACAGATGATTCGGGGATTCAAATAACCCCAACATTGAGTAGGGAGTGTACAACTAATAATGAAGAAGTCAGCTTCACTGACAGTAATGTAGAAATAACCGAATCAAAAATAATGAAAGATGTCGAACATCAATCGACACCTATTTCAGTCAACCAAAATAAGAAACCCGATGAGGACAATATGCTAACACGATTGTATAATATGATGTATAGTAATTTTAGTGAACTAAGAGGGGATATTAATATTAAATTCAATGAACAAAAGAATAGTTTTGACAGCAAATTAGATGTACAGAATCACAAATTTAACGAATTAAATAATCGTTTAGACAATAATGAGAAAAAATTTGAGACTAAATTCAATGTAATAAGTAGCGACATAAATAGTCGTTTTGACATAAATGAGATTAAATTAAATAAACGTTTTGACACTAATGATACTAAGTTTGACGTATTAACTAATTCATTGCGTAGTATTGAAAGTAAAATAAATGAAATATGTAGTGAAACAAAAAGAGAAACAGATGAGTTAAGAGAGTGTGTGTGGGTGGTAGACAGTAAAACAAATGAAAATCATAATGATATGTATAAAAATGTGGTACTAGAGAATAAGTTAACAAATGATAATGATGATGTCGAAAATAATAAAAATAATATTGAGAATGGTAATGTATTTGAAAAGGAAGTATCAGAGAGTGATACGTTGAAAATAAATAGTGAGAGTACTGATGAAGTTGTAGAATGTAATAATGGAATGTTAATGTGTGTTTATGAGTCAGAGAGAAAGTGGAAAGATAGTATAGTGGTAGAATGGGGGCAGAGGGTAAATTTTCCCCTTATTTGTGATGAACCAAGGTGTTTACAAGTGTTATTATTGGAGGGCAAGAGACCCTATTTAATGAAAGATTCAAGTTGTTTTCCTTTTTTGTATAAGTTAGTACCCTCTGTGTGGAATGATGTTGAAAGTGTGATAGGGTGTTATGATGAGAGAAATTTAGATAGAGAGTTGTGTGTTGAGAGAGAGACAGAATTGTATAAATTAAAGAGAGATTATAATGAATGGAAAGAAATGTTAAAAGTGTGTTTAAACAATAGTAATTTAATGTATGATGAAAAAGTAACTGACCCGATATTGAATATAATTACTAATGGAGACTGGACAGAAATACATAATGTTGACTTGGTATATGATTATTATGATAAAATGAATAAACTGAAATTTTATGGTTATGACACACAAGATAGCCATATGTGTGTAAATAAAATTGAAAATTGTTATTTGAAACAAAGACTAATTTTTGACGATGGAGGTTAAACAATAAAACAATAAATGGACAATTTTAAATATTTTGTTTTAGGGTTCAGACCTCGCAACTTTGGACAATGAAGTGTGATATAACTGAATAATCAATGATGAAGAATTGTAAATAAATGTTTAGTGAATTTAATTGTGTGTATTGTAAAGTGTTAGGTAAACAATGTGTGTATGTAGTAGAAATTGTTGGGATAATAATAATATTAATATTTTGCAGCCTAAACAAATAACAAAATAATTTGGAAGAAGATAATAAATGAATTGTAATTATTGTACTTGGTGAAAGTAATTAAAAAAGTTGTTTCAATAATTAATTTAATTAAAATAATTTGAGATGTTTTAAATATTTTGATTGATTTAAATGTTGTATAACTGAATTTTTCTAATGAGTTTAAATTATTTTATGAGATGTGAATTTGATAGTCATCAATAAATAAATGTCGAATTGTTTGATATGAAATAACACTGTTATTAATGTTTCAGAGGTTATGTGGAGATATTGGGTGTATGGTGTATATATTTTGTGTTTATGTCAGTAGGTGAATAACGTACTGTAAGTATAAATTTTATAATAAAAGGTTTATAGGTGTTTAACTCAAATGAAAGAATTTTAACTTCGATAATGAAAATAATTTGAGATAATAATTTAAAAAGTAATAATAACTGAAAGGTGATGTAAACTAAATGTTAATAATAAAGTTGAGAATTTTAAGGAAGCTAATTGTAGAAAGAGGTGAATGATTTAAATGATGATGGATGAAAGAGTTAATGAAAATTTCACATTATAATGTTTTATATAAAGTTTTAGTTATTTATTAGTGTGCTATTGCTCGGGTGGCATGTGCCCCAGTAGATAGCGGAATGGGTTGGGGGTAATAGAGAGTGTTACCTCCATCGGAGGGCAAAATGGCGAAAATGCACGGCACACCTTTTTGTACAATTTTATATTGTACCATGATAGACTGCCGTGCTGTGCAGAGTAATGATGTAGTAACATGCTTGAAGGTAGAGTTTGATTTCCCCGACTTTTCGGGCGATTACTGCCTTACCAGCACTAATCGTGGTTTTGGCTAGCGGTCAGCTATGGCCATAATTTAAGTCCCTTGACCATAGCTGGCTTGAAATTGGTTTATATTAGAAATTAACAGGGGGGTGAAACTAGGGGAAATCCCGGAAACTATGGAACAGCGGCTGCCACTCTGTCCGAGTAGGGACAGCAGAGCCAGGTGGTAGACCCGCATTAAGGGTGTATAACTATAGAACAAAGATATGTTGATATCTAAAATCTTTAAAATGTAACGCCGAAGCAAGGACAAGGAGATGTTCAATTCCTCCAACTATGCCGTCCTTGTGTAGGCCAATGGGCGCCACAGTCCAACAGAACAAAACAATAGTGTGTGTGGTTTGGGGGGTTGCTCAGGTGAGCAACGAATTTAAATTTCATAACGTAAAAATGATAACTCACTTTTGCTCTAATTAAATGCTTGTACGATGATTTGGTAAATAGGTGTTCACATGTTCATTATACTGTGTTTATTCTGTTTATAAATGTATTATTTTATTGTGTTAGAGATAAGGATTGATAAAAATATGTATTCCATGTAATTTGTAGAGATTTGAAATGTGTTTGCAGTAAGGTCATTCACCTTGCTAAGAAAGTCAGCTGATCAGTAGTAGAACGTCACTGATAAATTGTTTACTAATTTCCACGGTAATTAATGTTCAATATGATGTTAATGTGTCAAAGATTTTATTTGATGAGGAAAATAATTTGATATAGTTGAGAATTTTAAATGATTTGTGAGAGATAGTAAAGGGTAGATTTTGGGTGATTGATATTTTGTTGGGACATGTAGATCAGTCCAAGTTGAAGGTAAAGTGGTAATAGAGAGAATAATGTTGTTGTGAGTTAATGTAATAGAATTTGAGAAGTATTGATGCTGACACAGTAGATATGGTGAATATATGTAGAGTAATGATTGATATATTGATGTTTATAAATGATGATGTTATTTTGTAGTTGAAGTGAGGTAATGAGAATGTTAATTAGGGGATGGTAATTTTGTAAGAGGGGATAGTGTAGTGTAGGAGTCCGCAACAAAAGGGTTGGGACGGGAAGGGACCGTTTAGCGCAGAAAGGGTTGCCTTAGGTAGAATCCAGGGACCAGATTAAGGGAATGAGCTTTTTGGGGGGGGGAACACATCCTAAGTACAAAGGGTTAGAGAGTATTTTTTTTTTATAACGAGAGAATGATGCGAATTGAGTTTAGTAGTAAGTTGGGTTTAGAGATTGTTTGATAGATGTTTTGATAGAGATGGGTGTCATGGTAGTTAAAGTTGTTAGTGGTATTAGAGCCAGAGTGGTAAAGATTATATGTGTGTACATGCCAAGTGGCAAATCAAGTCATTATGAGTAATTAAATCACCCAAAGTAATGGAGAATGAGACTATTAAATAAAGAAAGTTATAGTAAAAATATACAGTTTTAATTGAAGCAAGTGACAATTTTAATAGAATTTGAAAATGTAAAGTTGTAAAAGGAGTAATTTTGAGTAATTTAAATATCAATTTTATTGTTAATTATAATAATACTTTATTTTTAAATGTTTTACTTTATTTATTTTTGTGTTTAAAGACAGAATTTTAAAGAGGTTCAATGTATTTTCTGATGTTACTTATGTATAACTTATGTAGGTCAAGGTTGTGGACTTGACCCAGTTTGATCAGCTGATGGGTGATGTTCTATACTAAACATGTTTTAGCAATGAAGTGATGCCAATTTTGTTTCTTAATTAATTTAAATAATTTTAATATTGAGAAAAAATATATTTTAATAAATTTAAAATTTTTTTTGGAAAAAAAAATTTTTTTTTGATTTTGTGCCTGCCATCTAATTGATGTTTTGAATTTTGATCGTGTTATTGTTTATGTGTATTGTTAGGGTCTTATTGAATTGTATTGTTTAGGATATGTGTCTAATCCAATGCTAGGATAAGGAAGTTCATGTTTTTAATAAATGTTCAATTTATTTGTTTTCTAATTATCAAAAATAATGAAGAGAATTATTCGATCTAGATAAAAGATTTTGTATTTTGATTTCTGAGATTAATGGTAACATAGATTTGGTTTCAATTTAAAGGAAACTCCAAACTTTGATAGGATGTAGCAATAAGTGTGTGTACGAGCCCAGTAACTGCTAAAGGCAGCCCAGTGTGCATGATAAGGGGGAACATATCGGTTGAGGATCTGGCATGATATAAGCCAGGGATTTGGATTTTGGGGCGGCATGTTAGAAGGTGAGGTGCGCTGTGGTGCGTGTCTGTTCGATTTTATGGTGTTGGGATCTCGCACAGAGAAGTCCAGTAATCTCGTTCAGATGCGGCCATAGTCGCCGAGCCAGGGGGGTTGTTTACCCATGAAGTATAAGAGCTAAAGGGGGTTGTTGGTACCATATTCTCACCGGTCCTCTTAGGGGTTTAGCAATGAGATTTCTTCTGTTTCGGCAGAAGATATCTCATTGGGGGGTTATTGTAATGTGGCAAATTTTGAGGGATTTTATTTTATTAAATTTGGGGATTTTATTATAAAATATTTTTAAATTCATTGTCCATCTGTGTGGCCATTCCACGTGTTTGAATGAAAGCATTGCGCTAACCAAGGAACAGTACGCAGTAACAGTTGTGTAACCTTTACAAAAGAATGTGCCCGGCGTCGATTCTAAGAACTTTACATTTGTGTGACGTCCGCGCCCAAACGCACCACCCCAGCATGTGCGCAGACCGACGCGGAATTGTTGGACGCAAAATGGCTTAGAGAAGAATCTCTGTTCGCTTCGTTGACCATGCTGGAGGAAATCACACTAAGCCCAACCTCTTTTGTGACGTCAACCAGTGCTTACCAAATGTCATCCATGTCAAACACACAAAAAAACCACGTGTGTTGAATGTGACACAACAGTGGCGATGAAATAGAAGGCATTGCTTTCCACCTTGTGGGACCGTAATCTAGTTGATAGTAAGCGTAGAGATGCTCTTCCCAGTTCGCTTACAGATAGTGCCTGGCCAGGCATCTGCCCCAAGGGGCTCTTTCAAAAGTTATGAGTTTCAAGTAAAAAGAGCGTTTATATTAGAAAAAATGTGAAGGCGGTTGAAGTTCATCGGCAGAGAGGGAAATTATTAACACAAATTTCGTAAGTGAATCGCTGCGACTTCAGAGATACCATTATACCCTGATTAACGAAAGAAAGTGACTGGCGGAGCGGCCGCGCAGCGACCGAGTTTGTAGTAAAAACATTCCACTTTATAACCTCGTGGAAACGTAAAATACAGGGCGAGAAATGTCTAATGAACTGTATTTTAATCATCAATTAAAGACGTTTTTAACAAACTTTTCTAATTTTTAAAATCTCTTTTCAATAAATTTACATTGTGAGTTAAAGAAAAAAATACACGAATTTGAATTAAAAAATTAGGGTTTATCGTTTTTATTACGTAAGAACTCAGAGGTTAAGCATCGGAAAAAAATTTCTTGTAGACAAATGGTAGTCCACCTTCTTTAGTACAATATATCAAAAATTGAGATTCCTACGATTAATATTAACGACGTTATTAATTTTTTCCGAATGTACTGTTAACTCAGTTGTTAAAAGTTGTACACGAATGAGATTTGCGTGACGCTCTCTTTAGATAACTAAATGTAGAAGACATATACAGCTTACACCTTGTACGTGATAGGAATACTACAATGGATTAATATATAAAGTGAATTTCACAGAGAGCAATGCGTGGCGCTCTGCGGCGGAAGTACAGTCAGAACCTATTGGACCCATTTTATTCGCGCGCTACCGTCATTCCCGTACAGCGTCTCGGCCTCTCCTTTATGTCTACAAATAGCACACGCTTCCAGGAAAACTGAACCGTTATACGCACACTAAGGGTAAGGGAAATTTCCAGCTTTCAGTTTAGTTGATGTGGTGGTTGAGTGATGTCCGGTTGTTGGTTATCTTGATTTTAAGTGTTAGTTTCTTGTGCTTTCTTTATAAATTGACGTGTTTTTAAGTTATTTTGTGTGAATATACTTCGGTGGCTGAGCATGGAGCAACGTAACGAGGCTGAACCAAGGAAACATAGGGGAAGACCTAGGACTCGAACTCCAAAGAAAAGACAAACTTCGGGCCGAGGCGTACCTATGAAAGGACAGTCAAGAGAAATTGTGTGCAAAGTGCGGGAATATTTTGATAGAGAAAAGGCGAACAAAGGTCCTTTGATTCCGGTTAATAATGCAATACAGCGAACTGCAGATGCTCTGAAAATACATAAAAATACAGTTCTGCGAGTTTGCAAGGAAAAAGAATTGAAAGAAATACAAGATGACAGTAATAGCCAACTTTCAACTCCGGGCAAACAGAGGAAACGGGAGAAAACTGTGACAAAACTTGACACTTTTCAGGAAGACGCTATACGAAGACATGTATATCAATATTACATAAGAAAAGAATATCCCACTTTGAAAAAACTTTTATCATCGTTGGAAAATGAAGAGCTGTTTAATGGCAGTCTGTCTTCGCTTAGAAACGTGCTAAAAGGTTTAGGATTTACGTGGAGAAAATTTTCGGGCAGAAAAGTGATTATGGAGAGAAGCGATGTCGCTGCCTGGAGGTGTCGTTTTCTTCGCCAAATCAAAGACGAGAATTTCGATAATATAATTTGGCTCGATGAGACCTGGGTCAATGCTGGGCATTGTTTGAAACAAGGATGGACTGATGAGTCACTTCAGGGGACAATGTTAACACCTATAGGGAAAGGTGAACGATTAATAATATGTCATGCAGGTTCTTCAAAAGGGTTTGTTCCAAATTCCCTTCTACTATTTAAATCGAAAAAAACCGGTGACTACCATGAAGATATGGATCACGACAAATTCTTCGGTTGGTGTTCTGAAACTTTGCTAAATAACCTAGAAGAGCCTGCAGTAATAGTCATGGACAATGCTCCCTACCATTCTAAGCAAATTGATAAAGCTCCCACAAGCAAAGATAAAAAAGCTGACATACTTGCATGGCTGGATAGGAAAAATATTCAATCTACAACCGACTTGAAAAAATCAGAACTTTTGGAATTAGTGAAATGGCACAAGCCCCAGAACAAAAGGTATTTTGTTGATGAATTGATAGAGAGCAGAGGTCACAAAGTGATAAGGCTACCACCTTACCATTGCCATCTTAACGCCATTGAGCTTATATGGGCTCAGGTTAAGGGGTATGTTGCCGAAAACAACAAAATGTTTACTTTAAAAGAAGTTGAACGACTGACTAAAGACGGATTTAATCGAATTACTGCTGAGAGGTGGGAGCAAGTAGTGGACCACACCAAAAAAGTTATTATCGATGCATGGAATAACGAAGGACTAATGGAAGAAGCTGTGGAGGAAATGATTATATCCGTGGAAGACAGCAGTAGCTCCGAGGATGATAATTGTTCAGAAGATGATAATAGTGATGACGATCCAATGGAGGGTATCAGAGAACTTTCGTTTGAAGACTACTAACTCACAGCTATAAGTGTTTTTTATAGAGTGTTTTAATAGTGTATTTTTATGATTTATACACATATTTTATGAGCGGATTCCATAAAAGCTGAAGAACACTACAATACTTGTAAGTACCGTACTGTATTTATTATTTATTTGTCAATGCTAATAACAAGTAATTTACTAATTGTTTTTACATTTCAATTACATTATAACAGTAAAATACTGTTATAATTATGCAATATCTGGTAGACCGAGCTTTGCTCGGTAGTTTTAAACTGTAAACTATATTTCATAGTTAAATAATTAGTTATTGAGAAATTTGAATGGCATTAACAATTTCCCAGTAATTACATTGCACTTCAATTAGTAGTATTAAAGCTGATCACAAAACAAAAACAGTTTATTAACAAGAAAACAATAAATACCGTACCGCAAAAGAGTAATAAACAATCATTCAAGACTGTTATAAAAAGCATGTAGTTCAACTAAACCACAAAAGTCTGGTCAGATGTACGTTTTTGACAGATCTCCAGGTAGAAGATTAGATTAAATAAGTAGACAGATAACTAAGTATATACTTATGAGAGATTGGTGACTCGTAGTAAGTTGGCTATATGTCAATGTGTGAGCCGTGAGCGTATGCACCACTTTCTTTGGGCTGTTACTGTACCTTGACTCGATCGCGCGCCGTTGATCGATGTTAGTTCTAATTTTCCTATATTAACTGATTGCGGTTATATTTCGTAATATTTGAAGGTTACATACCACTTTGTATTGATGAATACAATTTTGTTATGTTTATTGTGAAAAAACACAATGAAAAAAATTATTAATAACGGAGTTAACAGTACATTCGGAAAAAATTAATAACGTCGTTAATATTAATCGTAGGAATCTCAATTTTTGATATATTGTACTAAAGAAGGTGGACTACCATTTGTCTACAAGAAATTTTTTTCCGATGCTTAACCTCTGAGTTCTTACGTAATAAAAACGATAAACCCTAATTTTTTAATTCAAATTCGTGTATTTTTTTCTTTAACTCACAATGTAAATTTATTGAAAAGAGGTTTTAAAAATTAGAAAAGTTTGTTAAAAACGTCTTTAATTGATGATTAAAATACAGTTCATTAGACATTTCTCGCCCTGTATTTTACGTTTCCACGAGGTTATAAAGTGGAATGTTTTTACTACAAACTCGGTCGCCGCGCAGCCGCTCCGCCAGTCACTTTCTTTCGTTAATCAGGGTATAGTTACCGACAAGGGTATTGCACCATGTCTAGTACAACTTTTATAATTAATTCAAATGGGGGTTTTATGTAAATTAGTGTGAATGAGTGAACGTTAGCAGGCTGGGCTGTCTGTAGGTTAAAATAAGGTAAGATACTAGAATAAGATTATAATTGCATTGTCGTAGCCATGAAGTAAATCACAGAAAATATTATGTATGTATTTCATTTTCCAAATTTTGAGAAATAGTTGACCTGAAGGTTTAAAAGTTTAATAAAGAAAATTTTAATTTAATTCTCTTCAATCATGAGTTGCATAAGTGATTTGTATAACCTGAAAACATGCTTGCATCCTACGTTCGTGTGACAGAATCCTGGCCCAAGAAAAATTCCAACAGGTAGGTGGAATTAAATAATAAATAATGTATTTGTATTTATATTATAATAGAGATAAATAACTTCACAATTCAAACAATAGATAACACCAGATCTGAATATGAAAACAGTGCAACTGATAAAATAAATATGTTACAGAGTAGAATTAAGGAAATAGATAGTTTACATATACAAAATTATAATGATGTGCATACTAAATATAACTTAGTTGAGAGTGACTTAACAAAGGCGAAAAATGAGTTACGGGGGGAGATTAACAAAAAATTAATGGGAACCATGGAAAGGGTTGTCATTACGAGAGATTTCTACAACGAGATAGAATTAGAATTGTTTAGTTATGAAAACCAAACAATACACCCCATGCGATTTATCAACCAAACCAGGGAGTACCACCATTTTAGTAACAGTAATTGGGAAATACAATTAACCAAGATAATCAAATGTTTTAAGGGTAGTGCAGCAGTATGGGCGGAAGCACACAGAGTAGAGTGGGGTAATTATGAAATGTTCAAACAAGCTTTTAAGGGAAAGTATTGGCCAGAAGAGGAACAAGAAGCATTGAGGAGCAGAATAATGGGAACAGGTAGTTTTGGGAGTCACCCAAATAATAATATAACTATATATGCAACCCAATTGTATAACGAAGCCAAATATTTAGAACCCCAAATTCCCTTCAAGTCATTTGTAAGGTATGTTAGTAAACACCTACCTAGGGAAGTACAAATAACATTAATGACTAAGGAAATAGTGAATTTAAGTGAACTTGAGAAAGTACTTGATATTTTATAAAGCATTAGAGATAAGGAAGTGAATAGGCGATTACCACCGGGTAGTTATAAACCAAACCATGTAGAATATAGTTCACAAAGAAATAATTACAATGAACATAATATTATGAATAGAGATAATCATTATAAATCAGGTGAGTGGAGATGTTATAGGCGTCAACAGGAGAATTTTGCATTCCGTCGACAGTGTTTCAAGTGTAGACTGCCGAGAGAAGTACAACGGATGAGAGAGGAGACGAGACAGGACAAACCACAAGGCAGAGAAGCACCGGACACGAGAGAAGCAGCGAACAATAACCAGAGGCCAAATAAGGGACACCGAGGCCCCACCACCAGCAAACACCAGGAAAACTAGAATCGACAGTGGTAGCCAGGAGGTCCAACCAGTCGAGGAGATACACAGCAACGTAATAAAAGCAGATATTGTAGCCGACCTGATGGAAGAAGAAAATAACGCCAACAGCGAGGCGAGAGCCGGACTGACAGAAATTCAGGTAAATGTAGGAAATAAGACTTATAGAACCTTGATAGATACGGGTAGCGAAATTTCCGTGATAGCAGAGAACATTTTAGTAGAATTAAGAGAGTTTAACAAAGATATTCCAGTTTTGCCAGTAGCAGGAGTCACGGTGATAGGAGTTACGGGTGTACGCAGCAAGAGAGTGACTAAACAGATACATTTGAGTTTTCTAATAGATAAAGTAGAATTTGTGAACACATTTTTGGTAGTAAGAGGGTTAAGTTTAGATGTCATACTGGGTAATGATTTTTTGCACAGGACGAAAGCCGTTATACATTTTAAGGAGAAAGTAATAGAATTAGATGGGGGTGACCGGTCGGTAAGAGTAAAATTTGAACAAGTAATAGATAAAGTTAGAACGTGCGGAGTTAAAATACTACAGAAGGGTGTAAGTGAGAATAGTATAGATACTAGGGTAAGTGCATGTATAGAGGCAGAATATAAGAGTGAGTTTGGAGGTGAAAAGAGTAATATTAATGATGCAGTATGGGAGTTAAGGGCGGATGAATTTTGTAGTGAAGGTGAGGTGGTAAGGAGTGGCCAGCGTGCAGTGTTGTGGCGAGTGATAGAGCGGTATAGAGGAGTGTTTGCCGAGGTTCCAGGAAGGGCAAGAGAGTATGAGTGTGTATTGCAGATAAGGGAACACACACCGTTCATGCAAAGGAGCTACCCCGTCCCTTACTCAAAAAGAAGAGCGGTGCAGAGAGAACTCGACAGGATGATGGAAACAGATATAATCGAACGGTCAGTATCACATTATTCTAATCCACTAGTAGTAGTAATTAAAAAGGACGGACGAGTACGTTTATGTTTGGACGCTAGGAGAATAAATCAGATCATAATACCCGGCCGAGAGTCACCGGAGGCGATCAATGAGATTTTCCAGAAGTTCAGTGGAGTGAAGTATATGACATCGTTGGATTTAACAGCTGGATATTGGCAGGTTCCGTTAGCAGAGGTGAGTAGGAAGTATACAGCATTTTTGTTTAATGGCAAGAACTACCAGTTTTGACGTCTACCTTTCGGATTAAACACCAGCGTCGCCAGCTTTATCAAGTGTTGGTCAAAATTTTGAGGCCCAAAGATTTAGACTTTTTGACGGTGTACGTGGATGATATTTTGATTGCATCCAGGACCTTCGAGGACCATTTAGATCACTTGGAATATGTCTTGGCTAGACTAGAGGAAGGAGGACTTACGATAAATTGGGACAAGTCGACGTTTCTGCAGACACAAATCAATTTTTTAGGATTCATTATCACGCCGGAAGGGATCTCAGCGAACCCCGACAAAGTCGAATCCATCATGCGTTTCCCTGAACCGAGGAATGTGAAGGAATTGCAAAGTTTCCTTGGGTTATGTAATTTCTACCGAAAATTTCAGCAAAACTACGCAGATCTAACAGCGAGATTGAGCTCAGTACTCCAGAAAACCAAACAATGGAAGTGGGGAGAGATGGAGCGTAGAGCATTTGAAGAGATAAAAAAGAAATTCAGCCAAATGGTGATGATGAACCACCCGGACTTCGAGGGAGTGTTTTATTTACAAATGGATGCAAGCAATGTGGCCATCGGTGCGGAATTATACCAAGAAGGCGAGGACAAAGAACAGGACAATAGCATTTGCAAGTAGGTCGTTAATACAGGCAGAGAAGAACTATACAACAACGGAGAAGGAGTTATTGAGTATAGTATTCGCTGTTGGAAAATTTAGGACCTACATTCTAGGAAATCGCACAGTAATTAGGACGGACCACAAAGCTTTGTCATTTTTAAACACATGTAAGAATGCTCACAGCCGTCTAACCAGGTGGGTACTTGTGTTACAGGAATATAATTTTGAGTGGGAATATATCAGGGGATCGGAGAACAAGGTACCGGACACTCTATCAAGGATCGACATGTTGTACAACAAAACAGGTAGGGATTTAAAGGAAATAGAGATTTTTCAGATCAGCAAAGAAGATAGGATTTTCGGAAAGGAGATGAGAGACTTCAAAACCATGCAGCGAGCAGATGGTAAGTCAGGTAAGGTTATAGAGAGTTTAGAAAAGGAGTTAAGTAGATCAGAGTATAGTCAGTACTTTCAAGTTTATGATGGGTTGTTGTTTAAGAGGACAGTAGGGGGTGAGCGTGTTTGGAAATTAGTAGTTCCAGAAGAGTTAGTTGAGAAGGTTGTTTGGGATTGTCATTTAAGGTATGGTCATTTTGGAGCGAAGAAGTGTGTGGGTGTATTGAAAGAGTCATCTGTTTTTAGAAATATGGAGAGAAGGGTTAGAAGGTTGTTAAAGGGTTGTGATTTATGCCAGACATCAAAGGTAGTAAACTACAGAGTGGAAGGGGAGATGAATTTTATAAAAGTGGAGAGACCATTTGATTTAGTTGCGGTGGATTTGTTTGGACCATTGCCGAGGGGTAGAGGCGGAGTACAGTATGTGTTTGTAATGTTAGATACATTTTCCAAGTATGTGAGGCTGTATAGTATAAAAAGAGCTACCAGTCAGGTATTGAGTGAAAAAGTGACTAAAGATTACATGATACAAGTGGGTAAGCCGAAAATAATTTTGTCGGATCATGGGCCGCAGTTCATCAGTGGGAAATGGCGTCAGACCTTAGGATGGGAAGGAATCGTCACGAAGCATACGGCTGTGTACCATCCCCAGTCAAACCAGGCTGAGCGTGTAATGAGAGAGATCGGCAGGATCTTTAGAGCCTATTGTCACGCTAAACACAGCGAGTGGCCGTTGTACGTCAAGAAGGTAGAGTGTTGGTTGAAAGTACCACCCACGAGTCTACCGGCTATACACATCACGAGCTGATCAAAGGAACACGCCCCCCGACCATAATGGAACAGTTGTTTAATTACCCACCGGAGAGTGCACCTATGGACGCGAGCATCAAGATTCGTTTGGCAAATGAAAACCTGTTGAGCAAAGGAGAAAGACGGAAACGTAGACACGACGCAAGAGGTAAATGGATGAAGTATGAAATTGGACAGCTGGTTTTGGTGAAGAGACACGATTTGTCGAATGCACAGGAGAAAGAGATTAAGAAGTTTTTCCTGCTCTATGAAGGACCTTATGAGGTAATTGAAGTCAAGATGCAGAATGCCTATGTATTACAGGATAGGGAGACCAAGGAAATAGTAGGTACACACAATGCTACTAATCTGAAGTTATACTGGACAGCGTAGAAAGGAACAATGGGTACTTAATTAAATGTGTGAATGATCATTAATTTTGCTGTTTGTGTCTTTCCAGAAGGAACTTTCCCCATTTTCGGGGGAACACAGATTCACCACCTCTGATCGCGGGTTTTGGCCATGAGGTGGCGGTAGCCTCAACAGCGGGGTGAAACCAACGATGGTCTGACTACACAAAAAGGTGTGAGTAGAAATTTTGATACATACGAACAGGGAAGGGGACCCATAGTTCATGGAAAGAGAAAGTAGTCATAAAAAAAAAAAAAAAATGTATTCCTTTAACTCAAGCAGTTTTGGTGAGAAAATATGAAGCTAAATGACTAAAAAGTGTTGTAGTTTAAATGAAATTAATTTTGCTTGTTTGCCCTATGAAAACAAGGAAATGTATGTGTGTAATGTAAGTATATCAGATGATCCATTGTTGTAGTTCCTATTCGGTCATAAAAGTGAAAAAGTTGTGGAAAATGAAAGCTCGAACTTGCAAAGTGTCTATGTGAAAATTTTATTATTAACGAACTTGTTTTGAGCAAGGTTGAAGGGTGTTTTATAGTTGTTATTGTTAGTGAAATGTAAGTCAAAAGTGAACTGTGGGGTGAGAACAGCTTATGTATGGAAAGTTAAGTTAGAATTAATTGGCTAGGACAGTAGTGGCATGTACTACTGTGGCTAGCGAAGTGGGTTGATGAGCAACGCACAGACCGTTGCCATCATCGGAGGCCTCTCGTAGGCGTAAATACACTGTGCACTTTGAACGTAATTTATATTATATGTAATTTTAACGGTACAGTGTATCAATGATGTTAGAGTGTAAAACATGCAACTGAAGTTGATTTCCCCGACTTTTCGGGCGATTACTGCCTTACCAGCACTAATCGTGGCTTTGGCTAGCGGTCAGCTATGGCCATAAATTCAGTCCCTCGACCATAGCTGTCTTGAAATTGGTTGATAGTAGAAATTAATAAGGGGGGTGAAACTAGGGGAAATCCCCCAGAACTATGGAACAGCGGCTGCCACTCTGTTCGAGAAGGAACGGCGAAGCCAGGTGATAGACCCATTTTAAGAGCGTGTGATTATGTAAATCTAGATATTATATCTTGTTATTTCAATGTAAAGCCAAAGCAAGGACAAAGGAGATGACAAATTCCTCCACACTTACAGTCCTTGCAGAGGCACCCGAGCGCTACAGTTCGGTTGGGGGGTACAATAGTGGGTGTGGTCAGGAGGTCGCTACAGGGGTAACGACGGTAACAAATGTTAAAGAATAGTACATTTTAAATGTTGAAAGTATAAAGGTACCAATGGTGTTGAGCAAAATATAGTATGATATCAGCAGAAAAGGTATAAAATGATTATAAGTTGAGTAATAAGATTTAAATAATAAACTTGTCTGCCATAGTAGTTGTAGGTTGAATTTTATAGTAATAGATAGGTGATGGTGTTTTGGGGAATATCAAAGAATTGTTTATGTATTGTGTTATTTGTAGGAATATATATTTTCTCTTAGGGAGTAGGTTGATTTTAGTGTGGATAAAAAATCAGTTTTGAATTCTTGTTGTTTTGGAGAGATTAATTGAACAAGCCAATGCCTCAGACACAAACCAATGCATCTAAAAGGAAACATATCAGTTGTAGGTATGGAAGTATATTAGACCACTATTGTAAAATTTTGTATTCCATGTTTCAGAGTTTTGTGGTGTTGTGACCGCGGTCCTGAGCTGGCCGGAGCATCAGAACAGGAGCGTTGAGTGCCTCATGGCCTTATGGTGTAGGGATCTCTCTGGAGAAGTCCAGTAAGGTCAGAGGGTGCGATCAGCATCATTGGACCAAGGGTAAGTGATGATAAATTTTGATATATTAATGTTACAGGGGGTTGTGGTGACATATCTGAACTGATCCTTTTAGAAAAGTGTGAATGAGTCAATGAAAGTTTTTATGTTTCGACATAAAATCTTTCATTGAGGGGGTTTTGCGACAGTACAATAATCTCGATGTCAGAATTATGGTATGAGTGGTAACAAATTATCAGATTTTATTGTATCACACAACACATGCATGGAGAGAACAATTTCCTTTGTGAAGAAACAACTATGCATATTCAAATAGATCACCACGATTCCAAGGTCAGGAGCCGACGTGCAGAGATGAACGTACGAAATGGCCATCCAAGTGGAAACAGATCGTAAATAGGCACTCTCATTGGTCCAGAAGACGGGACGTCATTAAAATAAGTGATGACCTAACGAACAATGACATGACAACAGGGCGTGAGCCAATTCCGAACAATAGACAATGACGTGGATGCGCTAACACATACACAAAATATGTGCTTTGCATCTCCCCAGTTCCTTACAACTCATCAAGATGTCTACACGCTAAATTTGTGGCTGGCACAGTTTCGCCAGTAAAAGTGTTCTTTTACTGATTTAAAATGTAATTAACAGTACAAGTAATGTAGCACAGTTAACTGCTACTTGAGATGTAATTAGATTCAGTGTAACAAGGAACAAAACGAGATTATGAGAGATGCCGAACACCTGGCCAAACGGAGAACATCGGAAGGGAGACCGCAACTAATAATCAGGAAAGTGCAAACTAATTAACTGTTATTCTTTGGTGAAAATGAGCTCTAAATATAAATCCAAAATTTACAAAAGGTACCGATCATATAACATGGGGGAAAGAGTGTGTGTGTGTGTGCGTAAGAATATGTTTGTACTCATAAATTATTAATCAGCAAATGGAGGCATTGGTTTCTGTCATTTATTAAGGAGAAATAATAACGAGAGAACTGCAGTCTCTTGGAGAGGTATGGTAATAAACCAGACATACCATCAAATAATGAAATTAGTGTACTCAGTATTGATAGAGGAGTAGAAATCACGTAGCTAGTGATGGTAAGACGCCATTTTGTTGTATTGTAATATGTAACTCAGAAAAGATATGATATTAAATTCAGTATATGTCCACACTAAAGTTGTTCAAATCATTGTTCCGTATACCTCTCTTGTTTCTAAATCTCGCTGCAACGAAACCCTGGACCCTAGAGAAGAAATTCAATTGGAATCTAAATCATGCACTAAAACTGAGAAATTTATGGTAAGTAGATGTTTGTTTTTTTTTATTGTATGTTATTACCATAAAATACAAGAATAAAATATGTGAAAAGTCGGATTGTTGACAGTCAGTACCAAAGATAACATAGTGGTTTGTACAAAATTACTAGTAGAAATATTTGAGACCACTAACACTCCAATACAACAATAAAAAAAAAAAGATAAGTTGGATCAAAAATAGCCAGATGGTCTAATGTGTATTGTCGCCGAGATGTACACAATTAACCAATTTATGAATTCCCTTGGCTCTCCCTGTCTGCATCAATCACGATGCAAAAAAAACTTAAGATATACTGTAATACATATTACAAAATATTAACACACTGTCTGTGTACACAATGCATTTCTTATAAAATACATTAATTAGGAGCTACTTTATCTACCTAAATGCCAATAACAAATACAAGGATTTAACTGGGATTTCCAAATACCCCTGTGAAAGAGGTTTTCTTAAGGAGAAAGGCTTAACCCAAGGGAAAAGGGTCTTCGGGCACAAAGAATGGGTCCTATAAAAAGAAAAAATAAGATTCACTGAGGATGTAAATTAACTGACTACTAAGCAATGGCAGAGTGTTAATGCCTGTTGCAACTACTATGCATAATTAGCTGTTGACAGTAACTGGTTACCAGAAAAACAAAGTTTTCTTTTGTAATACATTTATTTCGCATTAAATAACAATAATTTCAAAATTTAAACATTACAACATAACATTTGTAATATAACGAGTTTTATCTTCCTTCTTGCTTTAAATGATTTAAATTATTTTTATTTATTTTTGTTGTATGTTGTTTATTTCCCGATTTAGGCGCCAAATTGTTTTGTGATTAAAACAATTAAAATTATTCACTTTCTGTTTTATTTATTCACCTTCTCTTTATTAGATTTGGTCGACTTAGCTTTTTATAATTCAATTCGAATTTCGTTCCTAAAAACAATTTTTACCAACTTCCTTTTTTGATACAAAAATTTTCACCTTTTGCTGTATGAAGAAATAAAATATTATTAACACAGAAATAAATTAACCATACCATTAAAAATCTTCAATATTGGTTTTTGATTGTGTATTTCTTTCTTTTAAAACAATTAAATAATTTTATAATAATATATTTGCTCCAGCTATGATGTTTAAATGCTCAGCGGTTGGCAACAAGTCTCTCAGAGTTGATATTAAACAAATTTTTTACTTATTAAAACTAGTTCGTTAGGTCCTTTGGATTACAGAAAGTTAACAGAAAACACCCTTTAGGAAGTATAAAGCTTCACATAAACATACTTAAATATTATACAGTTTCTTAATAAATTAATTCTTAGGTTATATGACATGTGTTGGATCAAAGTTGGTGAATAGGTTCGTTTTAAAAGAAGATTCCAATGTCCAATAATTTGATCACCATAAATTAAACAGTGAATAAAGATATAAACTGATTGTCACTAGTTTATTCCTTAATTGAGTGTTTATATAAATTCTATTAGTGAGTGAATAAGTGTCACATTGTAGACTAGTCTTTTTTCAGTTATTTTCTCTATGTTAGCAGTCTTCATAACAATTTTATTGCTTCCCTGCTATATTCACTTTTTCCTCGAACGAGACCTTTCGGTTTCGCAACCATTATCAAGTTCTTCCTTCAAGGTAGGAAGAACTTGATAATGGTTGCGAAACTGAAAGGCCTCATTCGAGGAAAAAGTGTATATAGCAGGGAAGCAACAAAATTTGACAAAATAGTCTTTTTTCATTTAGTTTTTTAAGTTAATTTATACTTATCACATTCCTTTACATCTGATTTGTCTCTCTGAGTTCATTTTTCTTTTATAATTTATTAAGTATATTTTTTTCTTTCAATTTCAAATAATTCTGGTTATTAAATTTCTTCTTGTCATATACTATTATTATTCATCATCTCATTTTGGTTCATTACAATTTCATTTCTAGTTGATTTATTACTTTTATATTATTATATTCAGCTGCATGAATTTTTTAATCTGCTCTTCTCTAACTTTTTCTGTAAATGTTTGGTTGTCAAGGCAGCAAGCCTCATACTCCTATTGGTTGAAAAAATTGTTTACATTGTTAGATTTTGCTACTGAATTTTTACAAAATTAACAAATATTTTTAAATTAGTATAATCTTCTTATATTACTATGAATTCCTACGATAATAACATTATTGCATGGCATTTCTTTTATAAATTAATTAGAAACCAAACATGAATAGTTTCTGTTCAGTATTTACTAAGTTACTATTTTAACAATTTTGTTTTTCTATTAATTATTTTGTAACTGTTTCTTTTGGTATACATTGTGTGTCTTTAAATTCATATAATCAACTCTAATAGTATTACCTACATTTTGTCCTTACTTACTACTGTTATAATATCAAATTTTACAAATTACTGTTTTTTACTATAGGCTCCTTATGCCTAGACCAACTGATTTTCTTTATACAGTTATTATAACATATTTCTTGGGTTTCAAGAAACTGAACTATTTTAAACATAATTATAATAAATTAACATATAAAATTTGATGATTCATCATCATTTTTAAAACATAATACTATTCTTTCTAACATGCTATTCTTTAATACATTACATACATTCCTACTCTCATTAACTATTATTCATTAAACATGCTTTTTTACCCACATATAGTGATGTAAAATGCCCGGGCATTTGTAAGTTGGGGCAAATGCCCAGGTTAAATGCCCAAAATCCATAAATGCCTGGGCATTTATTCATTTTAAAGATATATTGATAAGGCAACACTTATAAATAATTTTTTTAAGCTGATATATTGTATTGGAAAAGTTGTTTTGCAATATTGCTTCTTTAGTGGTTTGGTAGACATATTGAAAATGTTGCTTGAGTGTTAGTTTTGTTATTGGGAAAAAAATGTTGGACTAATTGTAACTTTTTTACTTCTTTAATGGGTTCAATACTTTAATTGGCTTATGAATAATACATAATAGGCTATAGTAACTATTGAAAAAAGAAAACAAATTAAGTTGCTAAATTAATTTGAAATGAAGTATAATTGTCTTATATTAGGTAGCGTAGATAGGTAGATTATCTACTGCGAAAAAAATTAATGAAATTGTCCATTATCACTTTTTAATCACTTTCTTCAGTTTCCTGATCTTCATCACTTTTTCTGATGAAGTGTCATGAAGTTCTGGCTCAGATTCTTCTGATTCCTCAAACTCTAGGCCTATAATTTGTTCTTCATTGGATACTGGGGGTTTTCCCCCTTTGTCTTTGTCTGGAGTCCAGAAAAAAGACTCTGGACTACTCTGTTCGGTTTTTTTCTGGAGCTTAGGTGTTCCATGCATCAATTTCCAATTGTATGCGAGATATGTTAACTTTGCTGCCCTCTCAGATGTAAGTCTGTTTCTTTTCTTACTATGTATCCAGCCAAAAGTGCTGAAAGTTCGCTCTGTGGCAGCAGACGTAACGGGTGCCCCAAGAATTTTTATAGCAACTTCCACCAGTTCACAAGTTCCTCTCAAACCTCGCCACCACAGTAAAGGATTTACATGATTCTCTTCATCAAGACCCACTCCTTCCCACACAAATTGTCTGGACCAAATTCCTTGTTTGTCCCTGTAATCAGCTAAGTTCTCTCTAACCTGAACAACATCTAATCCTGTGTTCTTTGCTGTGTCACAAACAAAGCTTATTGCATCAAGCATCTCGATAGGCTTCAGATTACTACCTTGTGCTGCTGGATCAAGAAGATTAGCTGCAAGGTGAATAGACGATACACCAAATTCCTTCCTAGCTTGGAATTTAGCCAAGATTGCCTTTTCTTCTGCAGATTGCAGTGGAGAGGATGGTAGCTTCTTGATGAGAATTGCCTCCAACTCATTGAACTTTTTGGCTATTTTATGAACTTGAGGCTTATTGGATTCAAAAGCCGTAATCAAATGAACGATTGGGTTCATCAGCTCTATCATTTTGTCAACTCTCACCCAGAAAACATCATCATCAAGAACTCTCTTCTTATTTCAGGCTTCAGGTATGATTGCGCCTTTTCGTTGACAACTAAGGTTTGTAGGACAACTTTGTTTGACTGCAAACTCTCAAGGCAGAAAAGATGGCTCCCCCACCTAGTCTTTCCTGGGAACTTCAGTGAAATCCTATCTTTGAATTTTTTTTCAGCTGATATTTCATCAAACAATGCTTGTAAAATGTGGCTGTGTTTTACTGTTTTGACAACCTCAACTGCATTTGCCATGAAAATTTTGATTGTTTACAGCCTAAAATATCTGAGCACAATAAGTTTAATAGGTGAGATAGACACCCGAGAGGAACAATATAAGGAAACTTAACCTTTACCAGATTCAATGCAGCTTTCATGTTTGCAGCATTATCACCAATCGCCACCAGAAACTTTTCTGGTCCATACTTTTCCATTAAATCTGTGATAAGCTGAGCAAGGTACTCGGCATTGTGACTGTTGCTGTTAGTCATTACAAACTCAACAAAAATTGGTTCAGGCTTTGAAATTATGAAGTTAATAATCGATTCATTTTTGAGGTTACTCCAGCCATCACACTGCAGATGGAGATTTTTTGCCTCCTCTAGTTGCTTATTTATGTTACCTTGCGTTTCTGTGTACTGAGCATCTAAGTAAGTAGAGGATAGCCGATATCTTGAAGGCAACTGGAAGGAAGGCCTGATTCTTTTGAAAAAATCTATCCAAAGTGGATGTTCTACCATGGACAAGGGAGATCCACTGACGAATATGGCCTTGGCGAGGCTTTGGTTCTCAGCATCTCCTGAAAAAATACAACATACCATTAGACTCAAAAAGTAGGCTTGTCTTAATGTTGTAAATTAGTGAACTTAGTTCAATCATTAAATAACGTAGCTTCTTAACAAATTATAAGGTCAACAAAGATTAGTTAAACAAAATAGCATCCTAACCTAATCTAACCGCCGCGGTGCAAGGTAGGCTAAAGGTAGTCTACTATATGATACGCAAGTACCGAATAAACACATGCATTAACAATTTGCAGCAAAAATATTCCTTTAAAGGCCTACTTGCCCATTTAACTTAAACATCAAACATCCTTAAAGCTTAAAATTACATTTGGCCTAGTTTGTTTTAACATTTGTTGATGAGGTTAGGATATGTAGAAGATGAGGTAGCCAGGTAGCCTAGATCTAGAAGTGAGAAATTTGTTATAAATATATATATATATATATATTTTGCACATCGTAAACCTCATGTTTGTTCATTTACAAACTTAAGTAAAACCTTTTGGATGGATAATATACTAGGCCTTAGGCCTAGTTTTCTCTAAAGCCTATAGCCAACATTTGAAGTAGGTCTAATAATGTTTGTGTATTTTTTAAATGTTTACTTACATTGGTTTGAATATCCATGTGGTCAACAAATGAAGGGATTCCTTTTGGAGTTGAGGACGAAACAGGTTGCGGAAGAAACTCACTGGAAGAACTTGATTTAAATGATCCTGAGTTTGGTCCTGGTTTGTTGAAATCCTCCACTTCAACTATTACGGGTTCATAAGGGCTTTTCTTTTTAATAGGTTTTTCAATCATTGTACTTAACTCAAGCACTTTTTTTAAATCCTGAGGGCACTTGAAACACTTTTTTATATGATTTTCCATTTTGTTGGAATGTGACTGTTTGTACTCCTTAAAACAATATTTACAAGATACTCCTTTCCCTTTCAAATTGAAAAAGTTCCAAACAGGTCCTTTTTTCTTAACCATTTTGCAATTATTCAATCTAACACTTCAAATAACACAAAGAAGGGGTTAGCTTATCTCACTCAACCACTCACAGACAGCCCTATTCCACAACTAAATGGCTGCCAGACTGCCACCAATCTCCCCCCTCCAAGTCCACAACAAAATGGCTGCCCCCAATCTCCCCCTCCAGAAATCCTCACCTATTATTAGTAAATCCAACTCCTAGCTTAATTTCCCACTCCTCGATGAGTAATTCAAAGTTTTTCTTAAAACCTGTAAAAATTATAAAGTTATTTTTCTGTTAGTTTTCTGTTTAGGCCCATTTCTGTTCGTTTGTCTAAAATTCATAATGAAAATATAATTACCTGATAATTGACTCATAATTAATATCTAAAATTTTTTTTTTAATATATTTTTGTTACCAGTATATTACCTAATAAATCTAATTTATTGTAAGTTAATCTTAATAACATTTTTAAACTGCATAGGCCCTAAGTAGTACATATTTTCCTTAGCCCATTTAATTATTCTCCCATTTAGTTATCTTTCATAATATTTTTAGGGTGCTATTTAGAAGCTATGATAATTATTAGCAATATTAAGGCATTATAACATGTTTTTTTTTTGGCAAACGCCCTAGTGAAAATATCAAAGATTACAAAGAATCTCATTTTATTCCAACCGTTTCAAGTTTATTCATGAAATCTACCTTTAATAATGGTTTTTATGATATTTTATAAGCTCTAGTAATTATTATAAGCAGTCAAAAGTTAAAGCAATACTTTTTTTTATAAATGCCCAGATTTTGGGCGCTTAAAATTGCTTTGGGCAATTTCCCAGGCAAATGCCCATTTAAAAATGTCCTGCCCACTGGGCATTTGCCCGGCCCACATCTATACCCACATATGTATTCTTTTTAACACAAACAGATAACTATAACTATTACTTAACTATTATTTTCTTATTTTAAAACATGAACATTAATTCTACCTATTCCACTTGTATAGGCCTGTTATGCCTTAGTTTTTTCACAGTATACATTCATCATTTTTTACTCAAGCGTTATTTATTATTCGTTTTACACTTTATTACTACTGCTGACTTTCAGTTAGTATAACATTCATGGGTTCTATACATTCTTTACTTATATCACTCACTGTTCACATTCCTTTTATTCCCTTTAAATTAATCATATATCTGAACTTACCAGTAAACATTGTACATTCATAATAGTTTGAAGTATGTTCAGTTATTAATTATTAAATTTGTCCCTGTTTGGACGCCAGTTGAAGTATGTTCAGTTATTAATTATTAACTTTATATTGAGTTTATCTGTAAGGTTTGATCCAGGAATTCGTTTAGTGTACTTCGGCAGAGAACAATGGGCAAATACAAATAACAAAATGCGTATATCAAGTAAAATATAACATTATTTATTTTCTTTTGATAACATAAAAAAGATCATGAACACATTTATTCCGCCTTAAGGCGTAAAACTGATTTCCAATAATTATTACATCAAAATACGAATACGTATATCAAAGATTACGCAAACTCAACACTTCTTAACTAATTAGAATTAATTAATTCTAATTAGTTAATAAACGTGACTTGCAGACAAATAAAACAAAATGAATCAACACTTCTTGTTAGGCCTATATTCCTATTCTTCACTCACACAATCATACACATTTACATACTTTTAGGTTTTGTTGAGCTCAACTTTAAAATTTAGTGAAAAGCCAGTATTTAATTATTGTTGAAATGTCTACTTCCCTTTCATGGTGCATATGGTTTCATCCTACGGGACTGTAAAGTTAATTACCTTTTAATACATTTAAATCGTAAAATATTTTTCTCCCACTTACCGTTTAGTCTTCTTCCAACCCAGAGTTCGTCACACGAACGTTAAGATGCAAGTATGATTACAGGGTCACACAACAAACGTACGCTACACTCATTTGTTGATGGAATTCAAAAATTTATTAACTTTACTTCACTTTGAATAAATTTCAATTAGTTCAACTTTTCAACAGATAAACATGTACATTTATGGAAACATATTCTTATTCTAACATATATATATTCTACTAATCAGGCGAACCCAGCTTGCCACACACTCACATTCAAACAGATTTATAAAAACCCCATATTTATTTAAGTTAGGCTTTTGAAAAAAATTAATTGAATTGAATACAGTTACTTGTTCCGTAGCGTCGCTGCCGACCGCATGGCGCGTCCGATAATATTCTCGCACTATAAACGATTAACAGTTCCCTTTCTACTACACACTCACGGGTTTTTCATCTTCACAGATTACTATCAACTCTTCATACGATTTTATGCCAACTTGGTTAGTCGGTTATAATTTCGGGCCCGCCAGCCGGTTGTGATTATCCGGCTGCGGCCACGGAGGTTAGTCAACTGGTCGAGAACTTTTTTGTGACGATGTTACATGCGGGCGGACATCACTGCTTTGCCGGCGAACAAATTTCGTCGCCGCACACAGTCTTAGTTGTCAAGGTTTTGGTAGTTGTACACCTGGCACATAGGATTTACGTGTGCTGTACGTCGATGATATTTAGGTGCTTACTGGTCGACGTCACAAATAGGCGGGACTTAAGTTTATTTCCGTCAGCTTAAACGCACATTGCTGAATCAAATTCGCCCAAGCCATTTTGCTTTAACCAACTCGGCGTCGTTCTGCGCACATGCTGGTGTAGTGCGTTGGGGCGTTGGTGTCACACAAACGTTAAGTTCTTAGAATTGACGACGGGCACATTCCTTGGCAATTGTTTCACAACAGTTACAGCGTACCCTTGCTTTGTTTGGACTGCGAGTTAAATTCAAACTGGGGACTAGCCACATATATGAAGTGAATTGTGCAATTTTAATAAAATCAAAACCAAAATTAATAAAATAAAAAACCCTTTTAATTCGCCCCATTACAATACCCCCCAATGAGATATCTTCTGCCGAAACAGAAGAAATCTCATTGCTAAACCTGTAAGAGGACCGGTGAGGATATGGTGCCGACAACCCCCCATTTGTTCTTATACATCATGGGTAAACTACCCCCCTGGTTCGGTGACTATAGCCGCATCTGAACGAGATTACTGGACTTCTCTATACGAGATCCCAACACCATAAAATCGAACAGACACGCACCACAGCGCACCTCACCTTCTATCATGCCACCCCAACATCCAAATCCCTGGTCTTATATCATGCCAGATCCTCAACCGATGTTTCCCCTTTTCATGCACACTGGGTCGCCTTTGGCAAATACTGGGCGCGTACATACACCTATAATTACTACGTCCTAGCAAAAAATTTATTCTTATATTCAAAAATCTATTTAAGTTGAAATCAAATTGCTCTATCTACATTAGTTTCTGCAAAATCAAAAAAAAAAATCTTTTACCTGAATTGATTAATTCTCTTCATTATTATTAATAATTAGAAAAACCAAATAAATGGAACATTTAATTAAAACATGAACTTCCTTATCCTAACATTTGATTACACATATGTCCTACACAATATGATTCAATAACACTATTGATACACATAAACAATAAAACAATCAAAAGGCATAACATCAATTTGATGGCAGGCACCAAAAAATATCAAAAACATTTTTTTTTTCTATTACCCCCTTTTTAATCCCTTAGCCCCTGATACCCATTACATATTACTGTGTTCTGCGCTAGGCTTCTTGGCCCTTGTCAGCCTCATCCTAGCCGTAAACCACATCTCCCTCGTGACCTGTAACTCGGTCACCCCCCACCCACACTCACTATTTCCCCCCCTGGATTGTAGCGCCCAGTTGCTTTCACAAGGACTGATGCGGAAGGGGTGGACATTTTTTCTTTTATTCCACCCCCATCCTTGCTTCGGCGTTACAATAAAATTCAGTGTTACACCTACTATTCTTGATTTATACACCCCTAATGGACTACCACCCCTATCTGGGTGAAAATAGACCTGTTCCAAAATTTGGTAGATTCCCCAAAAAATAACCCCCCTACTAAATCTAACAAACCACCGGGTTGACAAAATAAAACAAACCACAAGCCGGTTATATCAAGTAAAATTTATGATTTGTCACAATTAACTACTTTCACGGTCATGACCGCACTTAGGTGGGGAATCTACAGTTAAACGTAAAATATAGATGGTCATTTATAAAAGTTACTTGGACAGTAATATACACATCTTATTCTCCAAACCCTGTTTCAGCTTGAACGTTCTTTCAGTTTTCAATTTTAAATGAATATTTTAATCATTATTTACATCAATTAGTGTTTAATTTATAATTCCAGTTGAAACCAAATAAAAATAAAGTTAAGTTCATTATTTAAAAGTCATCTTTTCAATTAATTTAAATACCAAATTAATTTAATTTCATTTAATTAACAGTTTCAAAATTACATTTATCAAAATGATTCTCCATTACAAAATCCTATCACACAAGATTTAACTGCACTATATTCAAAACATTAAGTCATTACCTTACATTATAAAATTTTACCTTCAATTCAACCATCTTAATTTCTTTTATTTCATAATAGGATTTTCCTACTGGCAATGATTCAGCAGACTACAGCATTTTTATTATTGTCACCAGGCATGACTGTAGACATTAGTCACAACATACAACACGCCTGTTTACATCAACAGTTGTCTGCAAGACTTGTTTTATAAGCACTGTTATAAACACTCACATAGTCTAAACATTCTGGTTACCTCACCCCTCATACCTGTACTTTTAATTTTCAATTTATATAAATCTTTTAGTTAACATATTTATCAATGTCTATTCATTACAATTCAAACCAAATATAATTTTAATTCACCTTTCAGTTAATATTACTTTTTAATTATAGTATCTATTTAATACCATTATCTCAATTCATTTTGATTATTGAATCCAAATCTTTTCACACCTGTAAACATTTTATTCTATCTGATTGGTATTATAAACTTTATACTTACAGTACATCATTCACCTACTAACATAAACACAAAATACACACCACACACACACCGATTTCTCCACGTAACCTCTGAAACATTAACAACAATGTTATTCCATACCAAATAATTTAACATTTATTTATTAATTAATATCAAATCTCATAAAACAATTTAAACTCATTAGAAAAATTCAATTATACAACATTTAAATCAATCAAAAAATATTTAAACATCTCAAATTATTTTAATTAAATTAGTTTTTGAAAACACAACATTTTTAATTACTTTCACCAATTATAATAATTACAATTCATTTGTTATCTTCTTCAAAATTATTTTTGTTGTTTATTTAGGCTGCAAAATATTAATATTATCACAACCATTTCTACTACATACACACATTGTTTACATAACATCCTACAATACACACAATTAAATTCACTAAACATTTATTTACAATTCTTCATCATTATTATTCAATTTATCACACTTCATTGTTCAAGTCTGCGAGGTCAGAACCATAAAACAAAATATTTAAAATTGTCCATCTATTGAGTTTATGTTCAGCCTCCATCGTCAAAAATTAGTCTTGGTTTCAAATAACAGTTTTCGATTTTATTTACATTCCACATATGGCTATCTTGTGTGTAATAACCATAAAATTTTAGTTCATTCATCTTACCATAATAATCATAAACCAAGTCAACATTATTTATTTCTGTCCAGTCTCCATTAGTAATTATATTCATTATCAAGTCAGTTATTTTTTCATCATAAGGCAAATTATTATTATTTAAACATGTATCATCAAAATAATCTTCACTCTCTATTTTAACAGGTAAATATTTCATATCATTTAACATCTCTTTCAATTCAACTTATATAATTCTATCTCTTTATCGACACACAATTCTCTGTCTAAATCTCTCTCATCATTGTCATAACACCATCTCACACTTTCAACTTCATTCCACACAGAGGGTACAAACTTATACAAAAAGGGGAAACAACTCAAATCTTCCATTAATAAGGGTCTCTTGCCCTCCAATAATAACGTTTTTGAATACCTTGGTTCATGACAAATAAGGGGAAAATTTACCCTCTGCCCTCCATATTCATCTACTCTTTCTTTCCATTCTTTCTCTAATTCCTCAACACTAATTACTGCTCCATTACAACCGATTACTTTCTCTCTCTCACTCACTATTTCACTATCTATTTTCAACGTATCACTCTCTGATACCACCCTTTCAAATCACATTACCATTTTCAATATCATTGTTAACATTTGTTACCTTACTCTCTAATACCACATTTTTAATTATATTCTCATTTTCAACATTATTGTTATCACTTGTTAATTTTTTATTATCATTATTATTTTTACTTTGATCCGTTCTTCTACTGACTCTACTATTTTCTCAATATCTCGTTTCAATTCGTTACAACTATTTTCGCATTTCATTTTTACTTCATCAATGTCAAATTTAATTACATCAAATTTAGCGTCAAATTTACAGTTGAATTCACTTTTCATTTCATTCAACTTTATATCGTTATTGTCAAAACGACTATCAAATTTACTATTCTGTTCATTAAATTTTTCATCAAAATTTCTATTATTCATATCAAATCTATTGTTAATTAGATCAAATAAGTCATTTAATGACAACTCTTTTTCTCTTGTTTTAATTGTTACGGGAGTGGAATTCGGTCCCGGCGCACTAATTACAGATTCTTCTACATTACAATCACCCACTGATCGTGACTCTGTTTAGATACCTGAGTCGGTATTTGCTTGACTTTCTGTTTGACTGTCAGAGAAGCTGACTTCGTTATTTATACTCTCGTTATTATCTGCCATATCTATAAGTTTATTAATCTAGATTTTCTTACTTAAAATATTTACCACTTCACTCTTAACCTCTGTACATTGATGTACTAATTTATATGTGCTGAGTAATTTTTACGTAGTTACTTAACCCTCAACTCAAACTTGCATCTATCGTAGGTGTGGAATTTTAATTGTTCAAATTCGGGTCCCTGTTCGGGCGCCAATTGTAAAGTTAATTACCTTTTAATACATTTAAATCGTAAAATATTTTTCTCCCACTTACCGTTTAGTCTTCCTCCAACCCAGAGTTCGTCACACGAACGTTAAGATGCAAGTATGATTACAGGGTCACACAACAAACGTACGCTACACTCATTTGTTGATGGAATTCAAAAATTTATTAACTTTACTTCACTTTGAATAAATTTCAATTAGTTCAACTTTTCAACAGATAAACATGTACATTTATGGAAACATATTCTTATTCTAACATATATATATTCTACTAATCAGGCGAACCCAGCTTGCCACACACTCACATTCAAACAGATTTATAAAAACCCTATATTTATTTAAGTTAGGCTTTTGAAAAAAATTAATTGAATTGAATACAGTTACTTGTTCCGTAGCGTCGCTGCCGACCGCATGGCGCGTCCGATAATATTCTCGCACTATAAACGATTAACAGTTCCCTTTCTACTACACACTCACGGGTTTTTCATCTTCACAGATTACTA
The DNA here is from genome assembly GCA_034769895.1 of Magicicada septendecula. NCBI lineage: Eukaryota > Metazoa > Arthropoda > Insecta > Hemiptera > Cicadidae > Magicicada > Magicicada septendecula. Next base: position 247,825,673 of record CM068367.1, on the reverse strand, counting down.
TCAACTCTTCATACGATTTTATGCCAACTTGGTTAGTCGGTTATAATTTCGGGCCCGCCAGCCGGTTGTATTTATCCGGCTGCGGCCACGGAGGTTAGTCAACTGGTCGAGAACTTTTTTGTGACGATGTTACATGCGGGCGGACATCACTGCCTTGCCGGCGAACAAATTTCGTCGCCGCACAGTCTTAGTTGTCAAGGTTTTGGTAGTTGTACACCTGGCACATAGGATTTACGTGTGCTGTACGTCGATGATATTTAGGTGCTTACTGGTCAACGTCACAAATAGGCGGGACTTACGCTTATTTCCATCAGCTTAAACGCACATTGCTGAATCAAATTCGCCCAAGCCATTTTGCTTTAACCAACTCGGCGTCGTTCTGCGCACATGCTGGTGTAGTGCGTTGGGGCGTTGGTGTCACACAAACGATAAGTTCTTAGAATTGACGACTGGCACATTCCTTGGCAATTGTTTCACAACAGTTACAGCGTACCCTTGCTTTGTTTGGACTGCGAGTTAAATTCAAACTGGGGACTAGCCACATATATGAAGTGAATGGTGCAATTTTAATAAAATCAAAACCAAAATTAATAAAATAAAAACCCTTTTAATTCGCCCCATTACAGGACGTCTCCTGTTGCGTGCACTGTTTGTTGTTTTCACTTTTATATCTTACGGCCGAACTGTCAATTTAGTTTTATTGATCACTGATTAATACATTATTTATATTTTTTAAATTCCAATACTAGTTAAAATTTCACATTTTTGATTTGCGTTTTATGCTGTTTATGCGGGCGAAAACGGTACTCAGCCGGCGGCCGAGCGAATTGCTCGCGTCCGCTTTATTTAGATGTTGTTTGCCGACTGGTGTTTAGCGTTACAATTTCCGTTTGTGTCGTCTTTAAACTGGTTCACTCCGCTCCCCGCCATATGTCTCGTCATCAGTATTGAAAAGTTTCGCTGAACTTAGTATCACCTTTTTAACTTGCCACGAACTGATTTTCGTCAACAACATTCCTTCGTTGTTAGTCACTGACTACAAATAAACTCGAGATTTGCTGCATAACCATATATGGTCATGAAACTCTCGCCTTACCTTAAGGGGGTCTCATCTTCACAGTTATAAAATTTATAAAGCTATTATGTGAAATTACTATGTAAATTTAGCCCCATTACATGTTACAATATAAATTATTCTTTTATATTCTATTAGCCTTATTATTATTATCACTAACTAGTTACCTCTATATCTCTAGAGTTTTACATGAAACGGTTATTATTTTCTAATTCTTATTTTTATCTACAGCTTTGTACTTCCACTTTTGTTTATCATATTCTTTTTATGTGTAAAAGGGTTGGGGAATAATCATAAAGTTAAAATATTTTTCACTCACACCACCAATCAACTGGGTATTTCTTAGTCTGTCATTGTATAGTCTATATGTTGATATTGATTCTATTTTCTAAATTCTGTCCATCAATTCCTTCGTAGTTTCTAATGATAATTGTTTCATCATTCTGCTATCTTATGCCACGTTACACATTTAATATTGGAATATTATTAAAAAATTGTATAGATTTCACTATTAAATTAATCTGTGCTACATTTTTTTGATTAGGTTCTTCATCATACAGTTTCACTTTCAAAAAAGAAACGCAATGTAATGTTTTATATAATTTTAATTAATTACAAAATCTTAAACTCCCACTTACCTTCTATTTGTCACTCATTTCATTACTGGTCAGCGTTCATTACTGCTTGAACGCTCAAATCAGCTGTTGGCATTGACTGACTGAATTTGCTCACACTTGGTGACGGGTTCATCGAACCAAGGCCACTCTCATTCATAACTGAATCTATTACATCGCTTTTTTCTGTGTGCTCAGACATTTTTAATTGATTTATAACTTATTTTTTGCTTATGTTATAACTATAATTGGTTAATCATCCCTTCAAAATATTATACTACAACATACATAAAATAAACCTTACACCATAATTACGTAAATAAAATTTCGCTTTCATAACCGTATTTCATTCTCTGTACTGTCAACATAGGCCGGTGTAATATAACTTTTTATTACATTACATCCTGCAGTCACGGCACCAATTGTAATGTTTTATATAATTTTAATTAATTACAAAATCTTAAACTCCCACTTACCTTCTATTTGTCACTCTCTGGCCAGATCGTCTAGTGGTGTAACCCTATTTCGTACAGCGAATTTACCAGCACAGAAAATGAAATTAGGTACTTGAAATGATTAGTCTAACACACATATATCAAGTGAAATAAAGTAATGGATTTATTCTTTTTAATACATTTCTTTATATTCTCTCTTTTCAAATTTTTACTCTTTATCTTTTGTTTGAACAAATACTGATGCTAATGTTACATCGGATATTTAATATAGCTTTCCTACTCTAGTTAGCTTAAATATTTCTTTCTTATATCTATAGATAAGACAGCCCAGTATCTGCACATTCTCTCATTCACACCCATACCATATTTAATTTAGCGCTTTTTTTTTATTTAAATTCTCATAATTAAATTGTGTAATATACGGTTATGTGGTATCGGCGTCTCTGCAAGTCACTTGTTGATCTCGAGAAATTTTGTTCACTTTTGTCCGAATGTTTCTCACTGTTAATTTTGAGTACTTTAATTCGTTTTAGTCACTGTTAACTGAACTCATACTCTTGGTATAACTCCGTGTTTTGTTATTCGTTCACATTATAAAATTTTGAAGATATTACACTAAAGTTTAGGCTCACGCCTATGTGTTCACCCGGCCGGGGAAATGTTTCTTAGTCGACTCACTTTTAACTATTTTCCCCCTTTTAATAATAGATAAAACTTTGCCCGGCCGACGACGCACACCACTAATCGCGTCCACTGCCTTCAGATGTTAATCTGCTTTGTTTTCGCGCGCCGGGCCAGAAAGAATGTACCAGTTTGTGCCGTTTCTTGTGTGAACGTTGGCCGAGGTGTGCGCCCTTACACATTCCCAGACACTTTAATAGCTTTTGTACCTCGTACGGCTGGTTACGCATGAACTACAAGGTGTTCCAAAAGTCAAAATTTCGTGATCAAAATGTTCAGCTTGGGTTGGTTGCAAATTTTTTACAATTATTTGGAAATTAAACTAAACCTCTTGGTTTGTACCGTTACAGTACCCCCCCAATGAGAGATCTTCTGCCAAAACAGAAGAAATCTCATTGCTAAACCCCTAAGAGGATCGGTGAGGATATGGCGCCAACAACCCCCCCATTAATTCTTAACGCATCATGGGTAAACTACCCTCCTAGCTCGGCGACTATGACTGCACCTGAACGAGATTACTGGACTTCTCTATTCGAGATCCCAACACCATAAAATCGGACCGATACTCACCATAGTACCCCCAACCTTCCAACATTCCGCCCATAAAATCAAAACCTTGGCCTTATACCATACCAGATCCCCAACCGATATGTCCCCCCTTACATGCATACTGGGTTGCCTTTAGCAAAATACTGGGTGCATACACATTTCATTATCGATTACATATTACATCCATTTACATTAAAATAAACTTCACAAGCATTCTATAATTGCTTCTACATGAAGTAATTCTCCCTTTCCAAACAACGAAATTTTTTCTGATATTATTTCAAATTAAATTCAATTAATTAAATTTTATTCCACTAGTAAAAACAATCTAGGTCCATGATCAAAACCCATTTCCACGTTAGTCTACTTTATTTCTTTCCATTCCTTAATTCATTGCAAATTTTAATATCTTCCAAAATTATCCAAAATCTTTCAAATACATTTACTCTATTCTTCTGACATTACTCACACTTATAATAAACAAATAAATGATATAATATAATAAACAATACCATAACAAACAAATTTATTATAATAAATTTATAATAAACAACCTATTTCTACCGTAAATTCAAAATAGCTACGCTTGATTACAAAGATAACATAAGATATACATCAAATTAACCTATTCACACTTAACGTTGTTGTCATTACATGAAAATAAACAATTCACATTTAACTTTTATTAGAATTTACACACCCTACAGCTTTAAATTTGTGTATGAAATTATAAACATTACTTTTTAATTTCAATTAAACTTTTATTAATTAGCCATCAATTATTTATCGTTTACTACCATTTAATTCTTCACAATTTCAAATTTATTATTAACATTTATTTTATCTCATATTTCAGTTATTACTACCTTTTGATTATGGTTTCTATTTAGTACAATTATCTCAAATCAGTTTCATCATTGAATCAAAATCTTTTCACACCTGTAAACATTTTACTCTATCCAATTGGTATTATAAATTTTATACTTACAGTACATTGCTCATACCCTGTCATAACACACAAATATAACCACCAAACACCCTGTATCTTCTGCAACGTTTTAACAACAATGTTATTTCATATTCAACAATTTAACATTTATTTATTTATTACTATCAAATTCACATCTCATAAAATAATTTAAACTTATTAGAAAATTTCAATTATATAACATTTAAATCAATCAAAAATATTTAAACATCTCAAATTATTTTAATTAAATTAATTATGGAAATACAACATTTTTTCAATTATTATCAAAACAATTACAATTCGTTAATTACTGTCTTCAAAATTATTTTTGTTCTTTATTTAGTCTACTGAAATACTCTTATTATTATTAAAACAATTACTTACATACATTGTTTACATTATATACTTGTTACAATACACACACAATTAATTTCACTATCAATTATTTACAATTCTTCATCATTAATTGTTCAATTTTACCATACTTCATTTCCAAAATCAGCAGGGTCATAACCATAAACTAAAATGTTTAGAATGTCCATACACTGAATTTATATTCAACCCCCATCGTCAAAAATTAGTCTTGGTTTCACATAACATTTTTCAATTTTATTTACACTCCATTTATTATTATTATTATAATACTCTAATATTTCAACATGTTCCGTAGAATCCACATAATAATTTACTGGATTATTCCACATTATTATCAAATCATAAAACCTGTCTACATCATTGATTTTGGTCGTGTCATCGTCTGTATTCTTACTTATCACCCTTGAGTATTTTACTCTCTCAATTTCAAAATCATTTACTACTAATACTCCGCGTCTAAGCACAGGTGAGCATTCAATATAACTATCGTTATTATTATTTCTTTCTGCATAACAAGGTAAGTCAACAATATTACTAATTCCCTCTCTCTTTATTTTCTCTAGTAGCTCTTCATAACTTCTAACAACATCAAACAATATTATCTCTCTTTCTCTAAATGTGAACAATTCTACCACTCTCTCACAAAACCACTCATCCTGACACCATCTCACTTTGTTTCTATCACTCCACACAAAAGGCAACGTAACATTATCATAACCCATCCTGATTCTTTCAGGGAACTTATGATACAAAAAAGGGGCCCTACTTCGAGACACCTTGTCTCTCACATCATTACTGGAGGAAACTCTGTCCTCATAACTCATTATAGGAGTCTTTGCTCCATTTAAATCACGGGAAAATTTGCCCTTTGTAAACACAACCTCTCTTTAACCACTATCTTATTACTACTCTCTTTTTCCATTAAAACTGTATCAACACTATTATTCACTTTACTTTCTAATACATTTTTAATTACCTCATTGTTACCACTTGTTATCTTGTTATAATTATCGGTACTCACCTTGTTCTCAGTTACTTCATTAATTAAATTCCCACTACACTTACCAGTATTTCTTGTAACGTTATCTACATCATCTTGTGCTTGTTTTATTAAATTATCAAACATTACATTTATATTCTGCTCAAACTTACTCTTTTGTTCTTTGAGTTCTTTAAAATTAATATCATTTTTAATATTCTGCTGTTCACATTTTATTTTCTGTTCTTTAATGTCATTACTCAATTGGTCAAATTTGGTATCATTATCATCAAAACGTTTATTTAATACATTGAAATCACTATTTACTCTACTGAAATTGTCTTTCATAAAATCAAATATGTCATCTAATGACAATTCTTTTTTTTTATATTTGTTTTGATCAGTACCGGAGTAGATTGCGCTTCTGCGTGATCGATTATAATTGACCCGGTTAGGTCAGCGTTCATTACTGCTTGAACGCTCAAATCAGCTGTTGGCATTGACTGACTGAATTTGCTCACACTTGGTGACGGGTTCATCGAACCAAGGCCACTCTCATTCATAACTGAATCTATTACATCGCTTTTTTCTGTGTGCTCAGACATTTTTAATTGATTTATAACTTATTTTTTGCTTATGTTATAACTATAATTGGTTAATCATCCCTTCAAAATATTATACTACAACATACATAAAATAAACCTTACACCATAATTACGTAAATAAAATTTCGCTTTCATAACCGTATTTCATTCTCTGTACTGTCAACATAGGCCGGTGTAATATAACTTTTTATTACATTACATCCTGCAGTCACGGCACCAATTGTAATGTTTTATATAATTTTAATTAATTACAAAATCTTAAACTCCCACTTACCTTCTATTTGTCACTCTCTGGCCAGATCGTCTAGTGGTGTAACCCTATTTCGTACAGCGAATTTACCAGCACAGAAAATGAAATTAGGTACTTGAAATGATTAGTCTAACACACATATATCAAGTGAAATAAAGTAATGGATTTATTCTTTTTAATACATTTCTTTATATTCTCTCTTTTCAAATTTTTACTCTTTATCTTTTGTTTGAACAAATACTGATGCTAATGTTACATCGGATATTTAATATAGCTTTCCTACTCTAGTTAGCTTAAATATTTCTTTCTTATATCTATAGATAAGACAGCCCAGTATCTGCACATTCTCTCATTCACACCCATACCATATTTAATTTAGCGCTTTTTTTTTATTTAAATTCTCATAATTAAATTGTGTAATATACGGTTATGTGGTATCGGCGTCTCTGCAAGTCACTTGTTGATCTCGAGAAATTTTGTTCACTTTTGTCCGAATGTTTCTCACTGTTAATTTTGAGTACTTTAATTCGTTTTAGTCACTGTTAACTGAACTCATACTCTTGGTATAACTCCGTGTTTTGTTATTCGTTCACATTATAAAATTTTGAAGATATTACACTAAAGTTTAGGCTCACGCCTATGTGTTCACTCGGCCGGGGAAATGTTTCTTAGTCGACTCACTTTTAACTATTTTCCCCCTTTTAATAATAGATAAAACTTTGCCCGGCCGACGATGCACACCACTAATCGCGTCCACTGCCTTCAGATGTTAATAGTCGACTGCTTTGTTTTCCGCGCGCCGGGCCAGAAAGAATGTACCAGTTCGTGCCGTTTCTTGTGTGAACGTTGGCCGAGGTGTGCGCCCTTACACATTCCCAGACGCTTTAATAGCTTTTGTACCTCGTACGGCTGGTTACGCATGAACTACAAGGTGTTCCAAAAGTCGAAATTTCGTGATCAAAATGTTCAGCTTGGGTTGGTTACAAATTTTTTACAATTATTTGGAAATTAAACTAAACCTCTTGGTTTGTACCGTTACAGCAAAAGAAATTACTCATCACTGTACTTTAGAAATACAGACACTGAGGGCTTTCTCAATCTAGATTCATGTCAATTCAACAAATCATGCATCTTCCATTCAAAGGGAAATCTTTAACGTATCTTCATCACGATTTAGTTCATGATTGTGTGTGTGTGTGTGTGTGTGTGTGTGTGTGTGTGTGTGCATGCGAACGCATCCGCGTGTGCAGTCTATGTGATCTCAAAGCAGAGTTCTTGGTCTACAAGAGCCTAGGTAGTGCACCCACTCTAGTGAAGCAAAAGTTATTCTCAAATAAGAAACTAGAGAATGAAAGTGCAAACATTTCTTCCTCTCCTATAGCTGGGGAGGATGAGAAAGAAGATACAGAGAGAGGGGGATACAACTTGGCACAAAATATAACTGGATTACAATCTGCTAAAAATATTAATATAGTGTTTATGTACATGGTGAAATGAAAGGCTCTCAACCAAAATGGACCTTGTCCCCTTTTTAAAAATTTCAGTTATAAGCCACAGTATGCACATCAGATTCCACATTATGTACTACTATAATAAAGTACATCAGTCACAGTAACTCCCACCAGACAGCCATTCATTTCCATTAACTAAAGAGGAAGGAAAAGCCTTTTAAACTCTATTTTCTCGAAATCGTGTGATATACATTTGGCTCACTTTGGTTGTGAATCATCAAATAATATATGGTAAACACAGATTTTATCAAATTCAGTAGCAACGACTGTCTCCGGTTACACCATTTCAAACAATACGAAAAAAAAACTTATTTCCAAAACTATATCTTGATAAGTAGCCAGATACCATTGCCATGTCTCCTTCATTGGCACAACAGATATATGATGTAAACCCTTGTCTGTCAACCCTTGGTCCTTGGCTTGGTCAACCACTGTTGTCCATCCATACTGATCCTGAGCAAGGGAGATGTTTATCCTCAGCTGCTTCAGATCACTCAGACCACTGTCTCTCCACCAATTCGTAGGCCATTCTCTAGGTCGCACTCCACTAGGACAACCCTTGTACAGCTTTTTGACTATCCTGCTGTCTTTCATTCTCAAGACATGACCTAGCCATTTCAGTGTTTGCATCTTAATGAACAAGCTAATGCTGAGATCATCATATGCTGTATACAATTCTCTGTTTTTTCTCAACCCCCATATCCCATTTTCACATATTTGGGCCTGCAATCATCCTGAGCAATTTTGTTTCAAATCTGTCCAGCAGCTCCATTGCCGAACTATTAAGGCTCTAGGTTTCACCACTGTAAGTCACCACTGTTCTAATTAAGGTCTTATACAACCTGAACTTCGTTGATTGGCTTACTATCCTGCTCTTCAAGATTTTGTTCAAACCACTGCCATGTAATACCTTCCAAAATCATCTTAAGCACAATTTTGCTGCCACTCTAAATAGTGGTCACTCAATACCAAATCATCCATCCAAATTGAATATACTGAATCGCTGGTGACAATTTTTTAAATCTCAACTGTAATTTCACATCATCATATAACAATCAATCATTATCAAACTCTACACTTTCTCTATGATATCATCAAAGTAGCTGGTTATTTGGTCTCTCAGAACAAGCAAATTGCATGGGTATCTCTAAACATTTGGCAAAACATCATGCAGTATCATTGTTTTGTCATCTCTATCGAAATTAAAATGAAACAAGTCTTAAATATACCACCTCCCCAACTGGATGGCTGACAATAACTAACACAACTAGCTAGTGTACTAAAAATAAACATAAACACACAATGAACATTTCCTTCCCCACTGTGTGACACCTGTGGGTCACTGTTCTCATAACGTTTCATATGACTTTATAATAATGATCGTTTATATGTATTCTATTTCTTATGAAACAACCGCTTTCCAGTAAACTAATTGTTGTCTAGTTGTTTCCCTTTACCTTAGGGTTGTTTCTTTTTCCAGCGCCCTCAGTAAACCCCATTCTTGTTGTCAGCTACTACTTAATGATACCTCCATTGCTACTATTACTCCTACTACTACCCCATTCATCGAACACTATTCTTTTTTACTCTGAAGGAAGTAGATACTGAATGACACCATGTACTAGGCAACGACACGTTGAACTCCTCTTTATTTAATAACCTCTCCTAGGAATCACTATATCTTGTGGATTGACTCTTTACCCAGAAAGAGAAAACTAAAACAGAACATAAGATAACTTAAGGATAGTAATTAGATTTACATATCCCTGCAGTGCTAAAGAAGAGTACATATTAATAAATAATGAACAAATAATTGTTAAACAATAATCAGCTTACGGCTAAAATACAAGTTACAATGCAGACTTCAAGATACAAACATCTAACAATCCAACTTCTGGGAAATGGCACACAAAAGTCCTGCTTCTTCTTGGGAATCCCTAATGTCACAAAAAACCTCCTACACCTTGAGACCATTTTTTTCCATGCTAAGAAATAAATTTCCTTTAGAGGGAGTTCTAGATAAAAGGATCCCTTACAAAATAAAGGGGCTCTCAGAGCCTTTCATTTGCTTCTAAGCTAGTTTATATCAGTTCCACTTATGCACACTTATTAAAGTTTAATTAAAATGAATTATTACCTAGTTGTAAAAATTGCTCCAATGTCTATTTTATATGGACATCTTTTATGGATAGCTTTTTCCAAATCATCCTGGCTCTTGAATGACAGATAACGTATATAAACATCGTCTGCTAATGTGAAAGAAAATTCCCTGTTTTGAAAATATGATGGTTCAACTACAAACAAAAATGCAAAAAATGTAGTACTATAAATATAAATAAATCCATATTAATACTAAAAATTAAATATTTGTCACAAAGAAAGACCAACACGTTAATTCAATTTTTGTTTATTTAAAAAAAAAAAGGTAAATTTTAATTCATCCATATTTATTGTGGTCCTTTCAAAGTACTATCCGTTTTGTATAAGAAATGTATTCCAATGTTTTTCCAAGTCTTCAAAACATTTCCGGAATGCACTTCCTTGTATAGCTTTCAGCTTGCTTACCCAGTTTTTTAATGACATCTTGAACAGTCACAAAACACTGTTCTTTCAAATCTTTTTCTTGGGAAGAGGAAAAGTCTATTTTACTTGCAGGGCGTTGTATCTGGTAAGAGCCGGTTGGAATTAAAGTGGCGTAAGTCCACAAATTATATAAAAAAAAGAGATAAGTCCAGTTTCATAACCATTAAGAATTGTTTAGTTTAGAATGAAAGTGATGGAAGTCCCTAGTACAAATATCTGCCACCAGGAGCAGCACATACTTTTTACTCATCGCAAAAACCCTGTATTGTTGACAGTGCTGTAAGTCCACCAGTCTTTGTCAGCTGATGGTTCGTTGTTGTTTTGCTGCTTAAATTCAGTGCTGTCTGATGTTACTGTATATTAGTGAATCTTATTATGTTCTTATAATACTACTAAAGTGTTGTGGGCCTAGTAGAAGTATAATTTTATTTAGATTTAGCTATCCAAAAACAAAGGAAAACTGACGAAAGTTGGAAATTATTTAATTTTCAGAATTTCTGTATTTATGATTGAGGTTATGTATTTTACAACTTTCTCAAAACTCCAAAAAGTAATCTTTTGTTAGTGTTGCACACAAGCTCAGTAACAGATTAGAAATGTTAAGTAATTCTGATTCTTTTGAGTTCACCGATAATGTTGACAAGGACCCTGACTATAATGTAGATGAGAATGATAGGCCTAGTTTCTGAACAAAATGGAACCCCATAAAAGGCTTGTGTTGAATACAAGTTCTTCAGAGTCAGAATCTGAATCCTTAACAGGTAGGCCTAGTTAGTTAGTCGTAAACAAACCAAAATCACGAAAACGAACCAGAAATCCTTATCACCATAAGCAAAATATTGCAAAAAGATGCAGAAATTCAGGGAAACGGTATGTAACCAAAATTGGAAAAGTATGTAAGAGTAAAGTTTTTTTAAATATTCCATGTAGTGTAGAATGAAGTGTAATAACAAAATATCAACCGATGAGAGGAAATCCATGTTTTAATCATTTTGGAAAATGGCTGAATTCTTATATTTGTGGCTTGGTTCAAAGAAATGAAGTGAAAAGGAAGCACCCAAGGAAGGAAGAAAAGAAGCTCACAAATGAAGGGTTCAAACAAATATTTTTTAAAAATGACTGAAGGACTATTGATTCAAGTATGTCAAAGTTTTTTTTTTAACATTCCAACTGGCTGAGGGAAGAGTTCATAGACCTCTGGGTAAAGTTGTCAATAGTAAGTTGCCATGTGACAACTTACACATCTTCGAGGTGTTAAAGGCTGTTTTCTAAAAAAAAAAATATCAGAAGACAATACAAAATATATTATGGAACACATCGCCTCATCCCATCTTATTAGAGCCATTACATGAGAAAGCATAATGAAAACAGAAGGTACCTGTGTGAGTCCCTTAATATAAAGAAAATGTTTTTATTGTACACGGAAATATGTTTGGCAGAAGGAAGATTGCCAAAGGAGCATTATTATAGGTATATATTTAACACAAAATTTAACTTACATTTTCACATTCCCAAGTAGGACACTTGCAAAAAGTGACATTTTAAAAATAAAAATTAGCAATCCTGATCTAAGCCAAGAAGAAAAGTCGGAATTACAAATTGACCATGAACTTCATTCGAGAAAGGCGGAGCTAGCAAGAGAGCGTATGAAAAAAGATGCTAAATTTGTTAAAAACAATCTCGACAGTTATGCTTGCAGTGTGGATTTGTAGAAGTCTCTCCGTTTTTCAGTTTTAACCGTATCAGATCCATATACAAAAGAATCTTATATTCTTACAACTTTGGTGTACACAATCTTAAAAAAGATACTGGATATTTCTATAAATGGGATGAAACAGTAGCCTCTAGGGGAGCTCAAGAAACATCATAATGTGTCATAAAACATTTAAAACTACAGGCTAGCAACAAAAAAGTTATGATTTACAGTGACACCTGCACCAGACAAAACTGGAATATCAAAATGACATTAGCATTGATGAGATCTGTCCAGATTAATGAAACAAGCATTGTGGTAATCAATCAACAGTTTTTGGTATCTGGCCACTCATTCTTGCCTAACGACTTCGACTTTGGATATACCTCCAGTATACTATGACTTTTTCAATAACTTAAAAACAACTGAATCTAGAAGAGGACTTTGGATCATTGGCTTATGAAGAACCACAAATTGATGAAAACAATAAGAATATGAGTGTGTTTAACTGTTTTATGAAGAGTAAGAAACGGACAAAAATTAATTTCTTATTATTTGAAAACTAAATGTTTTTAAAATCTTAATAAAAAAACTTTAATTAGCTTGTTGGTACATTCTCTTCATTCACTTATTAATATTTATATAAATATATATTAACACTTTCACTGTGAACTTACTTTTAGGTTTTGATTACACAGACGTTTCGACGTAGTATTCGTCTTTCTCAATGGGTTTTTAAATACTGAATGTCTGTACAGTAACGGTTATGGGATGTGGGTGTGTGTGATGGGGGTTGCTGGTGGGAGGGAATTGGCGCTGGGATTCAAATACAGATCACACATACTTTTTGATACACTGATACCTACACAAAATTTGAATCCCAGCGCCAATTCCCTCCCACCAGCAACCACCACCACACACACCCACATCCTATAACCGTTACTGTACAGACATTCAGTATTTAAAAACCCATTGAGAAAGACGAATACTACGTCGAAACGTCTGGGTAATCAAAACATAAAAGTAAGTTCACAGTGAAAGTGTTAATATATTTTTATATAAAAAAAACTTTTCTTGAATAACATTTTAAAACAAGTTCAATGTTTATGTCTTTTTTTTTAGTTTTATAATTATGTATTTTGAAAAAAAAGTGTTGTGAATAAATACAAAGTTTTAAACTAATGTCAGGACAGACCTATTAACCATACCTACGATGTGCTGAGAATACAGTGGTGTAAGTTACGATGTAAATAATTATGCAAATTAGTTGCATCAATTAATTACTGTTTAATCAAATAAATTTTAGTTGTTTATAAAAGTGATGCCTGTATGAACCTTATCATATCTCTCTGCTTTAATTAGCCCCGCTGTTGGATGCCATATACAATGTTAATATTTATGCATATTTAATTACTTCTGTCAACCAAGAGTAATTGATTTTGGCTTCTACTACCAAAATAAAACTCCAAGAATCAAAATATTTATGAACATGGTACTTGTTAAATCATACTGAATCTAAATCATTAATTGTGGATCCTACCTTTTAAAAAGTTATCTTGTAAGTCAGGTCTTAAAATAAATTAATTCAACACTATCGAATCCATTATAAATTACATTTATTATAATATGGCATTTTGCATGTATTCATAGTATAAAAAAATCATGTAATAAGAGTATCTACAAATATCTCCAAAAGATAATTAAATTCTATGACATATTTACAGTAATTTAAAGAAACAATCAAATGTTTACACTTATTCGTGTATGGTGACGTTAATAACTATCAGTGTAGTGTGCTTGAGATTTGCACTAAGTGAAAATACCTCAAAACATATTTAAACAATTACACACATGAAATACTCATATACCTGCAGTAAACATATTAAACACATACATATTTGAAATAGTCATATACTTACACTAATAAGATAATACATGTGTAACATTCTATGATATTATTTATTCCTAAACATGGATTCGTATTATATTGACTCTATTCTGAAATATCTTAGGCAGTTAGTTCTAAGTGGCAGGTCAGCGGTATTTCGATAAACTAGGAATTATAATAAGTGATTATTTTGGTACATTACTCAAGTCGTCGTAGTGTCTCGCTCCCATTGCATGTCCATTTGGTGACGACTGATGTTAATCCTGGAAACACTCGTAACTCGCACTTCCAATTGTTATACGTACATCGTTTCGGAACGCTAGTTCGCACTTCACGACATCCGTTATGAGTTTTATAATATCATTACAGTTTAGTCACGGTACTCGCACTAAGGATTCATAGACTATTCGTATTGCGTCAGTCTATTCATGCGATTTTTTAGTTCGATATTGTCACACACTTAGTTATCTTTCAAATTACGTGTTCGACTCTTCCGTAACGCCTAGATTGATTTCAAGTTCATTAGACGCATATAAAACATTATCAGCACTTGACTCTATTCTACGAAATAATGTTGTCTCACCAATTAAGTTTTATCTGATATACCGATTCATTCCGTTGATGGAATGTTCAAATATGTTACTACTGTATCATACCACTTCTTACAACACTAATTGTGTTAGTGTAATGCTTAGAGTTTTATAAAGTTCGTTAGTCGCGAACACCACCGTTTCGGCTTGACGGTCCAAGTCTTACTCCCGACTTCCACTAATACCGAACTCCACTTTGAATATATCTCCAAACAAAATCTTTATAATACTGTGATAAATTTAGAATGGTACTGAGATACAATTAATACTGATATACTCAAACAGTGAGCTAGATTTAAAATGATACTGAAATACTGGGCTACTGAGATACTGATATTGCAATACTGAGATAAAATTTTTACCGATCTGAGCGCGCGTCTCCTCGTTCATACAGTTTTTATGCCCTTCGTTTTCCCACTCTTGTTACTCCTACGAACGCTTCATTTTCCCACCAAAATAGCTCTGATAGGACAGTTGTTCGGATTTCCCTATGTCCTCTTGTCTCTAGTCTGTGATTCTTGTGAATTCTCCACCCAGCGCTGTTTGGAGACGGATGTTCTTCCTCGGGATTTGTTCTCTGGTTGACGGTTTCTGTCAAGACCATCCCTTTCAGTTACTCCCTTCTGAATTCTCATTTCTAATTGGCTGGTTGGCTTCTCTACTTGAATCTCGCGTAGTCCACGTAGACACGACGAGTTGTTGTCATCAGGACGTTACCACTTTCTTGGAATCTGCACAAAGACCTGGCTACTGAAGTCACAACTGTCCCTTTTTGTGTAGCGTGTCGAATTAATGTATTGTTCGGACACTGTCGACTTCCTCTAGCGAACTTACGGGTGGCAAACATCTGTGTTCGTCGCAGACGCCTCTTCATCCCATGCTACATTGTCCGTGCTCCAGCTATTGTTTTTTCTGTAAGTTGCACATATGCTTGAAACAATGCTCTTAGCGATGACTATCTATTCTTCTCACTACTGAAACGGATGCAAGGGTAATATTCCTTTGTCATATTTGTAAAGTCAAGTGTTCCCACGCATGGCCCAGTTCGTCGCAACATGTGTTGTAGCGCGTATTGTCTCTTAACGGCTTTTATGTCATTTAAGTGGAAAGGAAAGGTTTGTTCCTTCCGTCGCTCACCCTCGAACAAAGCTAACTCGTGTCACTCTTGACGGGCTCTAATTGCTAGCGTAACTCCCTCGGGATACAAAAAACAAAAAAACAAAAAAAAAAAAATCTCAATGTAATAAGTACATTATAAAGTCACATATTTGTTTTGTTTTTTACTTCCATGTTCCTTAAGGAAATGGAAGTATGGTGATGGCAAACAAAAAAATCGTGTTCGAGATTATTGCAGATTCTGATTGTACTACACTCAAAACATGAAAAAAAGACATTTTTCAAAAAGTGTGTGTGTGTGTGTGTGTGTGTGTGGATTTTTCCCTATGGCAAATGATAACAGCCGCAAATTCAAAACGAACCAAATAATTTTTTGCATACAGCCCTGATTTGTAGAGTACTCAAGACCTATTGGTTTTGGTGAAGATCGGTTAAGGGGAAGGGGTAGTTTACATGCAACGTTTTATGTTTTAACAAGGGTATTTACTATGGCAAATGATAAGAGCCGCAAATTTAAACAGAATCAAATAATTCTTTGCATGCAGCCCTGAATTGTAGAGTACTCAAGACCTGTTGTGTTTGGTGAAGATCGGTTAAGGGCAAGGGGCAGTTTACCTGCAACGTTTCTTTTTTTTATCAAGGGTAATTTTTCTTATGTCAAACAATAACAGCCGCAAATTCAAACAGAATCATATAATGTTTTGCAAACAGCCCTGAATAGTAGAGTTCTTAAGACCTGTTGGTGTTGGTGAAGATCAGTTAAGGGAAAGGGGTAGTTTACCTGCAACATTTTATGTGATAACAAGGATAATTTTTTCTATGACGAATGATAACTGCCGTAAATTCAAACATAATCAAATAGTTTTTTGCATACAGACCTTATTTGTAGAGTACTCAAGACCTATTGTTTTTGGTGAAGATCAGTTAAGGGGAAGGGGTAGTTTACATGCAACGTTTTATGTTTTAACAAGGGTATTTACTATGGCAAATGATAAGAGCCGCAAATTCAAACAGAATCAAATAATTCTTTGCATGCAGCCCTGAATTGTAGAGTACTCAAGACCTGTTGTGTTTGGTGAAGATCGGTTAAGGGCAAGGGGCAGTTTACCTGCAACGTTTTTTTTTTTATCAAGGGTAATTTTTTCTATGACGAACGATAACTGCCATCAATTCTAACAGAATCAACTACTTTTTTGCATACCTTTCTGAATTATAGAGTGTTCAAGGTCTGTTGATTTTGTTGAAGATCGGTTAGGGGAAAGGGGCAGTTTACTACCAAAGTTTTATGTTTTAACAAGGGTAATTTGTTTTATGACGAACGATAACTGCTGTAAATTCAAAGAGAATCATATACTTTTTTGCATGCTGTCCTGAATTGTAAAGAAGTGAAGGCCTGTTGATTATGGTGAAGATCGGGTAAGGGAAAGGGGAGGTTTACTTGTCACTTTTCATGTTTTAACAAGAGTAATTGTTTCTATGACAAACGATAACTGCCGTAAATTCAAACAGAATCAACTACGTTTTTGTACACCTTTTTGAATTATAGAGAACTCAAGGTCTGTTCATTTTGTTGAAGATCGGTTAAGGGAAAGGGGTAGTTTACCAGCAACATTTTATGTTTTAAGAAGGGTAATTTTTTTATGACGAAAGATAACTTCCGTAAATTCAAAGAGAATCAAATAATGTTTTGCATGCTTTCCTGAATTGTAGAGGACTTAAGGTCTATTGATTTTGGTGTAGATCGTTTAAGAGAAAGGGGTAGTTTACCTGCAACACTTTTTGTTTTAAGAAGAGTAAAGTACTTAATTTAGATAAATAAAGTATCCTGATAAGAAGCTCATAATAATCCACTGTAGAAACGAAGATGAAATATCTATAAATGAAGAGGTTAGGTGATAAGGGTGGGAGTAATTTTCTATTAATGAAAATTATAGTTGAAGGGGGAGGGGAGAATTTTTTATATGTGTACTACGTTATCGGCAACAAAGAAGTAGTTCTTAGTTAAAATTCCTTCCCGGGCAGTTTAGCCGTAATCCAATGTTTTCTGCAAAACCAGACTTTTCCGCAGTGCCATCGACTGCCATCATCAGTGAAAATCGAGTACGAAAACGTGACGTGGTATACGTTAATGATCACAGTGCTGTGGTTAAGGCTGAAGCAATAAGTGGAAAGAAGTAGTTTCTATGGAAATATTTCATTTCGAATATGATTATAAATATAAATCTTAGAACATGGAAGTCATGTATGGTTCTCCATACTGATATTTTCTATGACGAACGATAACTGCCGTACATTCAAACAGAATCAAACATTTTCTTGCATACGTTTATCAATTGTAAAAGACTGAAGGCCTGTAGAGTTTGGTAAAGATCGGTTAAGGGAAAGGGATAGTTTACCACCCACATTTTATGTTTTAACAAGAGTAATTGTTTCTTTGACGAACGATAACTGACACACATTTAAACATAATCAAATAATTTTGTGCATACCTTCCTCAACTGTAGACAGCTCAAGCTCTGTTGCTTTGTTGAAGATCGGTTAAGGGAAAGGGGTAGTTTACCTGCAACATTTTATGTTGTGACAAGAGAACGTTTTCCATGAAGAACGATAACTGCCGTAAATTCAAACAGAATCAAATAATTTTATACATATGTGCCTGAGTTGTAGAGGACGCATGGCCTATTGATTTTGTTGAAGATCGGTTAAGGGAAAGGGGTAGCTTACCAGCAACATTTTGTTTTAACAAGGGTAAATTTTTTATGACGAAATATAACTGCCGTAAATTCAAAGAGAATCAAATAATTTTTTTGCTTTCGTTCCTGATTTGTAGAGAACTCAAGACCTGTTGATTCTGGTGAAGATCGGTTAAGGGAAAGGGGAAGTTTACCAGCAACATTTTATGTTGTAACAAGAGAAATGGTTTTATGACGAACGATAACTGCCGCACATTCAAACAGAATCAAATATTTTTTTGCATGCTTCCTTGAATATTGTAGAGGACTGAAGGTCTATTGATTTTGGTGAAGATCGGTTAAGAGAAAGGGGTAGTTTACCTGCAACGTTTTATGTTTTAACAAGAGTAAAGTACTTAATTTGGATAAATAAAGTATCCTGATAAGAAGCTCATAATAATCCACTGTAGAAACGTAGATGAAATATCTATAAATGAAGAGGTTAGGTGAACGGGATGGCGGTAATTTTCTATTAATGACAATTATAGTTGAAGGGGGAGGGGAGAATTTTTTATATGTGTACTACGTTATCGGCAACAAAGAAGTAGTTCTTTGTTAAAATTCCTTCCTGGGCTGTTTAACCATAGTCCAATGTTTTCTGCAAAACCAGACTTTTCGGCAGTGCCATCGACTGCCATCATCAGTGAAAAAAGAGTGCGAAAACGTGAGGTTGTATACGTTAGTGATCACAGTACTGTGGTTAAGGCTGAAGCAATAAGTGGAAAGAAGTAGTTTCTATGGAAACATTTCATTTCTTAAATGATTTTAAATTTAAATCTTAGAACATGGAAGTCACGTATGGTTCTCCATGCCGATATTTACTTCCATGTTCCTTAAGGAAATGGAAGTATGATGATGGCAAAAAAAATCGTGTTCGAGATTATTGCAGATTCTGATTGTAGTACACTCAAAACATGAAAAGTCATTTTTCGAAAAGTGTCTGTGTGTGTCTGTCTTTCTGTCTGTAATTTTTTTCTATGGCAAACGATAACAAACGATAACGGCCGCAAATTCAAACCGAATCAAATAATCTTTTGCATACAGCCCTGAATTGTACAGTTCTCAAGATCTATTGTTTTGGTGAAGATCGGTTAAAGGAAAGGGGTAGTTTACTTGCAACGTTTTGTTTTAACAAGCGTATTTTCTATGGCAAACGATAACAGCCGCAAATTCAAACAGAATGAAATAATGTTTTGCATTCAGCCCTGAATTGTAGAGTTCTCAAGACCTGTTGATTTTGTTGAAGATCAGTTAAGAGAAAGGTGTAGTTTATCTGCAACGTTTTATGATATAACAAGGATAATTTGTTTTTTAACGAACGATGACTGCCGTAATTTCAAACATAATCAAATAAGTTTTTGCATGCATCCCTTAGTTGTAGAGTACTCAAGGCCTGTTGATTTTGGTGAAGATCGGTTAAGGGAAAGGGGTAGTTTACCTCCAAAATTTTATGTTGTAACAAGAGTAATTGTTTCTATGACACACGATAACTGCTGCACATTCAAACAGAATCAAATAATGTTTTGCATACAGCCCTGAATTGTAGAGTTCTCAAGACCTATTGTTTTTGTTGAAGACCGGTTTAGGGAAAGGGGTAGTTTACCTGCAACATTTTACGTCTCAACAACAGTAATTTTTTCTACGACGAACGATAAATGCCGCACATTCAAACAGAATCAAATATTTTTTTGTGTACGTTCCTGAATTGTAAAGGAATGAAGGCCTATTGATTTTGGTGAAGATCGGTTCCGGGAAAGGGGTAGTTTACCTGCCACATTTTATGTTTTAACAAGAGTAGTTGTTTCTATGACGAACGATAACTGGCGCACATTCAAACAGAATCAAATAATGTTTTGCATGCATCCCTGAATTATAGAGTACTCAAAGCTTGTTGATTTTGGTGAAGATCAGTCAAGAGAAATGGGTAGTTTACCGGCAACATTTTATGTGATAACAAGGATAATTTTTTCTATGACGAACGATAACTGCTGTAAATTCAAACATAATCAAATAATTTGTTGCATACATCCCTACAGTGTAGAGAGCTCAAGGCCTGTTGATTTTGGTACAAATCTGTTAAGGGAAAGGGGTAGTTTACTAGCAACATTTCATGAAGAATGATAACTGCCATAAATTCAAACAGAAATTACATAATTTTTTACATATGTCCCTGAATTGTAGAGGATTCAAGGCCTATTGATTTGGGTGAAATTCGGTTATAGGGAAAGGGTAGTTTAACAGAAACATTTTTTGTTGTAACAGAGTAAAGTACTTAATTTTGATAAAATACCGTGATAAGAAGATCTTAATAATCCACTGTAGAAACGTAGATGAAATATCTATAAATGAAGAGGCTAGTTGAACGGGTTGGTGGAAAGAAGTAGTTTCTATGGAAACATTTCATTTCGTAAATGATTTTAAATATAAATCTTAGAAAAAGGGAAGTCATGTATTGTTCTCCATATCGATATTTTTAATGGCAAATGATAACATCCGCAAATTCAAACGGAATCAAATGTTTTGCATACAGTCCTGAATTGTAGAGTTCTCAAGTCCTATTGTTTTTGGTGAAGATCGGTTAAGGGAAAGGGGTAGTTTACCTGCAATGTTTTATGTTTTAACAAGGGTATTTTCTATGGCAAACAATAACAGCCGCAAATACAAACATAATCAAATAATTTTTTGCATACACGCCTGAATTGTAGAGTTCTCAAGAACACGGAGTCATGTATGGTTCTCCATACCGATATTTAATTGAAGTTTCAGGGGAAACTTTTTATATCAACAATAAATTCACTTTTATACACTAATTACTCAACCATAGTAACAAATTCACATTTTATACGTTTATTTTTTTTTTGAAACACTTTGCTACAATGTATTTCATGATGCATATATTTAATATTTATAATAACTTTACCTAAAATGTTTTTTCCTTATTTGGATTATTTTTACTACCATGTTCCATAAGGAAAAGGAAGTATGGAGATGGCAAAAAAAATCGTGTTCGAGATAATTGCAGATTCTGATTTTACTACCCTCAAACCTTGAAAAAAGTCATTTTTACGTCCATGTTCCTTAAAGAAATGGAAGTATGGTGATGGCAAAAAAAAATCATGTTCGAGATTATTGCAGATTCTGATTGTACTACACTCAAAACATGAAAAAAAGTCATTTTTCAAAAAGTGTCTGTGTGTGTGTGTGTGTGTGTGTGTGTGTGTGTGTGTGTGCTGTCTTTCTGTAGATTTTTATTCTATGGCAAACGATAACAGCCGCAAATTCAAACAGAATCAAATCATTTTTTGCATACAGCCCTGATTTGTAGAGTACTCAAGACCTATTGTTTTTGGTGAAGATCGGTTAAGGGAAAGGGGTAGTTTACCTTCAACTTTTTTTTTTAATCAAGGGTAAATTATTTTCTATGGCAAACGATAACAGCCGCAAATTCGAACATAATCAAATACTGTTTTGCATACAGCCCTGAATTGTAGAGTTCTCACGACCTATTGTTTTTGGTGAAGATCGGTTAAGGGAAAGGGGTAGTTTACATGCTACGTTTTATGTTTTAACAAGGGTATTTTCTATGGCAAACGATAACAGCCACAAATTCAAACAGAATCAAATAATTTTTTGCAAACAGCCCTGAATTGTAGAGTACTCAAGACTTATTGTTTTTGGAGAAGATCGGTTAAGGGAAAGGGGTAGTTTACCTGCAACTTTTTTTTTTAATCAAGGGTAAATTATTTTCTATGGCAAACGATAACAGCCACAAATTCAAACAGAATCAAATAATTTTTTGCATACAGCCCTGAATTGTAGAGTACTCAAGACTTATTGTTTTTGGAGAAGATCGGTTAAGGGAAAGAGGTAGTTTACCTGCACCATTTTTTTATCAAGGGTTTTTTTTTTTTTTTTTTTTTTTTTTTTTTTTTTTTTTTTTTTTTTGCAAACGATAACAGCCACAAATTTAAACAGAATCAAATAATGTTTTGCATACAGCCCTGAATTGTAGAGTTCCCAAGACCTTTTGGTTTTGGTGAAGATCGGTTAAGGGAATATGGTAGTTTACCTGCAACATTTTATGTTTTAACAAGGGTAATTTTTTCTATGACGAACGATAACTGACATAAATTCAAACAGAATCAACTACTCTTTTGCATACCTTTTTGAATTATACAGAACTCACGGTCTGTTGATTTTGTTGAAGATCGGTTAAGGGAAAGGGGTAGTTTGCCTGCAACATTTTATATTTTAACAAGGATATTTCTTATCGCAAATGATAAGAGCCGCAAATTCAACCAGAATCAAATAATTTTTTGCATACAGCTCTGAATTGTAGAGTTCTCAAGAACTATTTGTGTTGGTGAAGATCGGTTAAGGGATAGGGGTAGTTTACCAGCAACATTTCATGTTTTAACAAGGGTAATTTTTTCTATGACGAACGATAACTGACGTAAATTCAAACAGAATCAACTACTCTTTTGCATACCTTTTTGAATTATACAGAACTCAAGGTCTGTTGATTTTGTTGAAGATCAGTTAAGGGAAAGGGCTAGTTTGCCTGCAACGTTTTATATTTTAACAAGGGTATTTCTTATGGCAAACGATAAGTGCCGCAAATTCAACCAGAATCAAATAATTTTTTGCATACAGCCCTGAATTGTAGAGTTCTCAAGACCTATTTGTGTTGATGAAGATCGGTTGAGGGATAGGGGTAGTTTACCTGGAACCTTTTACGTTTTAACAACAGTAAAGTACTTGAAAATTCATTTAAACGTTTTCAAACAATGGTAATTGTTAAAAATAAAATAATTTTGTTGCCAGGCAATAAAATTATAATTTTTTCATTTTAATGTAAATCATGTATGAGAGAAAATATATCGTTCGTGGCAGGCAAGCATATCTCAGTTATGCAATGTTTACGTTTCCATTTTATTATTATGACTACCGCAATAAAAAGGCAGGGAACACACACACACACACACACACACACACACAAAATTCGCGTTATTTCTGGCCTCATTCATGTTTATTTTGTTACATTTGTACGCTTTTTAAGTGGAAAGTGCCGAAACCCATACCACCATAATGCGTGCAAGCCGAAAAAGTGTCCAGCGTGGATAGCGATTTGCTTCGTGTGGATCGCTGGGCAGTGTAACTGCACGTGTTTACAGAGGAATGACTCATAGACAGACTTTTCGTCTTTAGGGAATAAACCCTCTGCAAGATGCTGAGGGTCCATGAGTGACTTCGGTGCGCTCCTTCTTTTCCGCGTGTTTCTTCTGTGAAACGTACACTGTAGATTCGCAGCTTTACTCTAAGCAACGCTCAATAGGAAATGTTGAAAATTTTTGTCCAAGGTGTACCCTCATACACGGTAAACCTGGTCTGATGTTTTAATTACGGACATCATAATATTACAACTTTGGAAACTTGAGCACTACTTAATGGAGATCAATCATTAACTTATACAAGCCATTAATTTTATGCATATTTTTTATATATATGTGTACAACGTTATCGACAACAATGAAGTAGTTTTTGTTAAAATTCCTTCCCGGGATATTTGGCCGTAGTCCAATGTTTCCTACGAAACCAGACGTTTCGGCAATGCTATCGACTTCCATCAGTGAAAATCGAGTGCGAAAACGTGAGGTGGTATACGTTAGTGACCACAGTACTGTGGTTAAGGCTGAAGCAGTGAGTAGAAAGAAGTAGTTTCTATGGTAATATTTCATTTCGAAAATGATTTTAAATATAAATCTTAGAATATGGAAGTCATGTATGGTTCTCCATATCGATATTTTCAAAAAGTGTCTGTGTGTGTGTGTCTGTCTTTCTGTAGATTTTTATTCTATGGCAAACGATAACAGCCGCAAATTCAAACAGAATCAAATCATTTTTTGCATACAGCCCTGAATTGTAGAGTTCCCAAGACCTTTTGGTTTTGGTGAAGATCGGTTAAGGGAATATGGTAGTTTACCTGCAACATTTTATGTTTTAACAAGGGTAATTTTTTCTATGACGAACGATAACTGACGTAAATTCAAACAGAATCAACTACTCTTTTGCATACCTTTTTGAATTATACAGAACTCAAGGTCTGTTGATTTTGTTGAAGATCGGTTAAGGGAAAGGGGTAGTTTGCCGGCAACGTTTTATATTTTAACAAGGATATTTCTTATCGCAAATGATAAGAGCCGCAAATTCAACCAGAATCAAATAATATTTTTGCATACAGCCCTGAATTGTAGAGTTCTCAAGACCTATTTGTGTTGGTGAAGATCGGTTAAGGGATAGGGGTAGTTTACCAGCAACATTTCATGTTTTAACAAGGGTAATTTTTTCTATGACGAACGATAACTGACGTAAATTCAAACAGAATCAACTACTCTTTTGCATACCTTTTTGAATTATACAGAACTCAAGGTCTGTTGATTTTGTTGAAGATCAGTTAAGGGAAAGGGCTAGTTTGCCTGCAACGTTTTATATTTTAACAAGGGTATTTCTTATGGCAAACGATAAGTGCCGCAAATTCAACCAGAATCAAATAATTTTTTGCATACAGCCCTGAATTGTAGAGTTCTCAAGACCTATTTGTGTTGATGAAGATCGGTTGAGGGATAGGGGTAGTTTACCTGGAACCTTTTACGTTTTAACAACAGTAAAGTACTTGAAAATTCATTTAAACGTTTTCAAACAATGGTAATTGTTAAAAATAAAATAATTTTGTTGCCAGGCAATAAAATTATAATTTTTTCATTTTAATGTAAATCATGTATGAGAGAAAATATATCGTTCGTGGCAGGCAAGCATATCTCAGTTATGCAATGTTTACGTTTCCATTTTATTATTATGACTACCGCAATAAAAAGGCAGGGAACACACACACACACACACACACACACACACACACAAAATTCGCGTTATTTCTGGCCTCATTCATGTTTATTTTGTTACATTTGTATGCTTTTTAAGTGGAAAGTGCCGAAACCCATACCACCATAATGCGTGCAAGCCGAAAAAGTGTCCAGCGTGGATAGCGATTTGCTTCGTGTGGATCGCTGGGCAGTGTAACTGCACGTGTTTACAGAGGAATGACTCATAGACAGACTTTTCGTCTTTAGGGAATAAACCCTCTGCAAGATGCTGAGGGTCCATGAGTGACTTCGGTGCGCTCCTTCTTTTCCGCGTGTTTCTTCTGTGAAACGTACACTGTAGATTCGCAGCTTTACTCTAAGCAACGCTCAATAGGAAATGTTGAAAATTTTTGTCCAAGGTGTACCCTCATACACGGTAAACCTGGTCTGATGTTTTAATTACGGACATCATAATATTACAACTTTGGAAACTTGAGCACTACTTAATGGAGATCAATCATTAACTTATACAAGCCATTAATTTTATGCATATTTTTTATATATATGTGTACAACGTTATCGACAACAATGAAGTAGTTTTTGTTAAAATTCCTTCCCGGGATATTTGGCCGTAGTCCAATGTTTCCTACGAAACCAGACGTTTCGGCAATGCTATCGACTTCCATCAGTGAAAATCGAGTGCGAAAACGTGAGGTGGTATACGTTAGTGACCACAGTACTGTGGTTAAGGCTGAAGCAGTGAGTAGAAAGAAGTAGTTTCTATGGTAATATTTCATTTCGAAAATGATTTTAAATATAAATCTTAGAATATGGAAGTCATGTATGGTTCTCCATATCGATATTTTCAAAAAGTGTCTGTGTGTGTGTGTCTGTCTTTCTGTAGATTTTTATTCTATGGCAAACGATAACAGCCGCAAATTCAAACAGAATCAAATCATTTTTTGCATACAGCCCTGAATTGTAGAGTTCCCAAGACCTTTTGGTTTTGGTGAAGATCGGTTAAGGAAATATGGTAGTTTACCTGCAACATTTTATGTTTTAACAAGGGTAATTTTTTCTATGACGAACGATAACTGACGTAAATTCAAACAGAATCAACTACTCTTTTGCATACCTTTTTGAATTATACAGAACTCAAGGTCTGTTGATTTTGTTGAAGATCGGTTAAGGGAAAGGGGTAGTTTGCCGGCAACGTTTTATATTTTAACAAGGATATTTCTTATCGCAAATGATAAGAGCCGCAAATTCAACCAGAATCAAATAATATTTTTGCATACAGCCCTGAATTGTAGAGTTCTCAAGACCTATTTGTGTTGGTGAAGATCGGTTAAGGGATAGGGGTAGTTTACCTGCAACATTTCATGTTTAACAAGGGTAATGTTTTCTATGAAGAACGATAACTGACGTAAATGCAAACAGAATCAACTACTCTTTTGCATACCTTTTTGAATTATACAGACCTCAAGGTCTGTTGATTTTGTTGAAGATCAGTTAAGGGAAAGGGGTAGTTTGCCTGCAACGTTTTATATTTTAACAAGGGTATTTCTTATGGCATAAGATAAGAGCCGCAAATTCAAACAGAATCAAATAATTTTCTGCATACAGCCCTGAATTGTAGAGTTCTCAAGACCTATTTGTGTTGGTGAAGATCGGTTAAGGGATAGGGGTAGTTTACCAGCAACATTTTATGTTTTAAGAAGGGTAATTTCTTTTGACGAAAGATAACTGCCGTAAATTCAAAGAGAATCAAATAATTTTTTGCATACGTCCCTGAATTGTAGAGAACTCAAGGCCTTTTAATTTTGGTGAAGATCGGTTGAGGGAAAGGGGTAGCTTACCTGCAACATTTTACGTTTTAACAACAGTAAAGTACTTGAAAATTCATTTAAACATTTTCAAACAATGGTAATTGTTAAAAATAAAATAATTTTGTTGCCAGGCAATAAAATTATAATTTTTTCATTTTAATGTAAATCATGTATGAGAGAAAATATATCGTTCGTGGCAGGCAAGCATATCTCAGTTATGTAATGTTTACGTTTCCATTTTATTATTATGACTACCGCAATAAAAAGGCAGGGAAGACACACACGCAAAACCAACACACACAAAATTCGCGTTATTTCTGGCCTGATTCATGTTTATTTTCTTACATTTGCACGCTTTTTAAGTGGAAAGTGCCGAAACCCATACCACCATAACGCGTGCAAGCTAAAAAAGTGTCCAGCGTGGATAGCGATTTGTTTCCTGTGGATCGCTGGGCAGTGTAACTGCACGTGTTTACAGAGGAACGACTCATAGACAGACTTTTTGTCTTTAGGGAATAAACCCTCTGCAAGATGCTGAGGTCCATGAGTGACTTCGGAGCGCTCCTTCTTTTCCGCGTGTTTGTTCTGTGAAACGTACACTGTAGATTCGCAGCTTTACTCTAAGCAACGCTCAATAGGAAATGTTGAAAATGTTTGTCCACGGTGTACCCTCATACACACTAAACCTGCTCTGATGTTTTAATTACGGACAGCATATTAAAACTTTGGAAACTTGAGCACTACTTAATGGAGATCAATCATTAACTTATACAAGCCATTAATTTTATGCATATTTTTTATATATATGTGTACAACGTTATCGGCAACAATGAAGTAGCTTTTGTTAAAATTCCTTCCCGGGATATTTGGCCGTAGTCCAATGTTTCCTACAAAACCAGACGTTTCGGCAATGCTATCGACTTCCATCATCAGTGAAAATCGAGTGCGAAAACGTGAAGGGGTTAGTGACCACAGTACTGTGGTTAAGGCTGAAGCGGTAAGTATAAAGAAGTAGTTTCTATGGTAAGATTTCATTTCGAAAATGATTTTAAATATAAATCTTAGAATATGGAAGTCATGTATGGTTCTCCATACCCATATTTAATATACGTACTACGTTATCAGCAACACAGATGTAGTTTGTTATTAAAATTCCTTCCCGGCCTGTTTGGCCGTAGACCAATGTTTTCTGCAAAACCAGACATTTCGGCAATGCTATCGACTTCCATCATCAGTGAAAATTGAGTGCGAAAACGTGAGGTGGTATACGTTAGTGACCACAGTACTGTGGTTAAGGCTGAACCAGTAAGTAGAAAGAAGTAGTCTCTATGGTAATATTTCATTTCAAAAATGATATTAAATATAAATCTTAGAACACGGAATCATGTATGGTTCTCCATACCGATATTTAATTGAAGTTTCAGGGGAAACTTTTTATATCAACAATAAATTCACTTTTATACACTAATTACTCAAACATAGTAACAAATTCACATTTTATACCTTTATTTTTTTTCAAACACTTTTTGCTACAATGTATTTCATGATGCATATATTTAATATTTATAATAACTTTACCTCAAAATGTTTTTTCCTTATTTGGATTATTTTTACTACCATGTTCCATAAGGAAAAGGAAGTATGGAGATGGCAAAAAAAATTGTGTTCGAGATAATTGCAGATTCTGATTGTACTACCCTCAAACCTTGAAAAAAGTCATTTTTACGTCCATGTTCCTTAAAGAAATGGAAGTATGGTGATGCCAAAAAAAAAATCGTGTTCGAGATTATTGCAGATTCTGATTGTACTACACTCAAAACATGAAAAAAAGTCATTTTTCAAAAAGTGTGTGTGTGTGTCTGTCTTTCTGTAGATTTTTATTCTATGGCAAACGATAACAGCCGCAAATTCAAACAGAATCAATCATTTTTTGCATACAGCCCTGATTTGTAGAGTACTCAAGACCTATTGTTATTGGTGAAGATCGGTTAAGGGAAAGAGGTAGTTTACCTGCAACTTTTTTTTTAATCAAGGGTAAATTATTTTCTATGGCAAACGATAACAGCCGCAAATTCGAACATAATCAAATACTGTTTTGTATACAGCCCTGAATTGTAGAGTTCTCACGACCTATTGTTTTTGGTGAAGATCAGTTAAGGGAAAGGGGTAGTTTACATGCTACGTTTTATGTTTTAACAAGGGTATTTTCTATGGCAAACGATAACAGCCACAAATACAAACAGAATCAAATAATTTTTTGCATACAGCCCTGAATTTTAGAGTACTCAAGACCTTTTGGTTTTGGAGAAGATCGGTTAAGGGAAAGAGGTAGTTTACCTGCACCGTTTTTTTATCAAGGGTATTTTTTTTTTGCAAAGGATAACAGCCGCAAATTTAAACAGAATCAAATAATGTTTTGCATCAGCCCTGAATTGTAGAGTTCCCAACACCTTTTGGTTTTGGTGAAGATCGGTTAAGGGAATATGGTAGTTTACCTGCAATGTTTTATGTTTTAACAAGGGATTTTCTATGGCAAACAATAACAGCCGCAAATACAAACATAATCAAATAATTTTTTGCATACACGCCTGAATTGTAGAGTTCTCAAGAACACGGAGTCATGCATGGTTCTCCATACCGATATTTAATTGAAGTTTCAGGGGAAACTTTTTATATCAACAATAAATTCACTTTTATACACTAATTACTCAACCATAGTAACAAATTCACATTTTATACGTTTATTTTTTTTTTGAAACACTTTGCTACAATGTATTTCATGATGCATATATTTAATATTTATAATAACTTTACCTAAAATGTTTTTTCCTTATTTGGATTATTTTTACTACCATGTTCCATAAGGAAAAGGAAGTATGGAGATGGCAAAAAAAATCGTGTTCGAGATAATTGCAGATTCTGATTTTACTACCCTCAAACCTTGAAAAAAGTCATTTTTACGTCCATGTTCCTTAAAGAAATGGAAGTATGGTGATGGCAAAAAAAAATCATGTTCGAGATTATTGCAGATTCTGATTGTACTACACTCAAAACATGAAAAAAAGTAATTTTTCAAAAAGTGTCTGTGTGTGTGTGTGTGTGTGTTTCTGTAGATTTTTATTCTATGGCAAACGATAACAGCCGCAAATTCAAACAGAATCAAATCATTTTTTGCATACAGCCCTGATTTGTAGAGTACTCAAGACCTATTGTTTTTGGTGAAGATCGGTTAAGGGAAAGGGGTAGTTTACCAGCAACTTTTTTTTTTAATCAAGGGTAAATTATTTTCTATGGCAAACGATAACAGCCGCAAATTCGAACATAATCAAATACTGTTTTGCATACAGCCCTGAATTGTAGAGTTCTCACGACCTATTGTTTTTGGTGAAGATCGGTTAAGCGAAAGGGGTAGTTTACATGCTACGTTTTATGTTTTAACAAGGGTATTTTCTATGGTAAACGATAACAGCCACAAATTCAAACAGAATCAAATAATTTTTTGCAAACAGCCCTGAATTGTAGAGTACTCAAGACTTATTGTTTTTGGAGAAGATCGGTTAAGGGAAAGGGGTAGTTTACCTCCAAATTTTTTTTTTAATCAAGGGTAAATTATTTTCTATGGCAAACGATAACAGCCACAAATTCAAACAGAATCAAATAATTTTTTGCATACAGCCCTGAATTGTAGAGTACTGAAGACTTATTGTTTTTGGAGAAGATCGGTTAAGGGAAAGAGGTAGTTTACCTGCACCGTTTTTTTATCAAGGGTTTTTTTTTTTTTTTTTTTTGCAAACGATAACAGCCACAAATTTAAACAGAATCAAATAACGTTTTGCATACAGCCCTGAATTGTAGAGTTCCCAAGACCTTTTGGTTTTGGTGAAGATCGGTTAAGGGAATATGGTAGTTTACCTGCAACATTTTATGTTTTAACAAGGGTAATTTTTTCTATGACGAACGATAACTGACATAAATTCAAACAGAATCAACTACTCTTTTGCATACCTTTTTGAATTATACAGAACTCACGGTCTGTTGATTTTGTTGAAGATCGGTTAAGGGAAAGGGGTAGTTTGCCTGCAACATTTTATATTTTAACAAGGATATTTCTTATCGCAAATGATAAGAGCCGCAAATTCAACCAGAATCAAATAATTTTTTGCATACAGCTCTAAATTGTAGAGTTCTCAAGAACTATTTGTGTTGGTGAAGATCGGTTAAGGGATAGGGGTAGTTTACCAGCAACATTTTATGTTTTAAGAAGGGTATTTTTTTTTGACGAAAGATAACTGCCGTAAATTAAAAGAGAATGAAATAATTTTTTGCATACGTCCCTGAATTGTGGAGAACTCAAGGCCTTTTAATTTTGGTGAAGATCGGTTGAGGGAAAGGGGTAGTTTACCAGCTACATTTCATGTTTTAACAAGGGTAATTTTTTCTATGACGAACGATAACTGACGTAAATTCAAACAGAATCAACTACTCTTTTGCATACCTTTTTGAATTATACAGAACTCAAGGTCTGTTGATTTTGTTGAAGATCAGTTAAGGGAAAGGGCTAGTTTGCCTGCAAAGTTTTATATTTTAACAAGGGTATTTCTTATGGCAAACGATAAGAGCCGCAAATTCAACCAGAATCAAATAATTTTTTGCATACAGCCCTGAATTGTAGAGTTCTCAAGACCTATTTGTGTTGATGAAGATCGGTTGAGGGATAGGGGTAGTTTACCTGGAACCTTTTACGTTTTAACAACAGTAAAGTACTTGAAAATTCATTTAAACCTTTTTCAAACAATGGTAATTGTTAAAAATAACATAATTTTGTTGCCAGGCAATAAAATTATAATTTTTTCATTTTAATGTAAATCATGTATGAGAGAAAATATATCGTTCGTGGCAGGCAAGCATATCTCAGTTATGCAATGTTTACGTTTCCATTTTATTATTATGACTACCGCAATAAAAAGGCAGGGAACACACACACACACACACACACACACAAAATTCGCGTTATTTCTGGCCTCATTCATGTTTATTTTGTTACATTTGTACGCTTTTTAAGTGGAAAGTGCCGAAACCCATACCACCATAATGCGTGCAAGCCGAAAAAGTGTCCAGCGTGGATAGCGATTTGCTTCGTGTGGATCGCTGGGCAGTGTAACTGCACGTGTTTACAGAGGAATGACTCATAGACAGACTTTTCGTCTTTAGGGAATAAACCCTCTGCAAGATGCTGAGGGTCCATGAGTGACTTCGGTGCGCTCCTTCTTTTCCGCGTGTTTCTTCTGTGAAACGTACACTGTAGATTCGCAGCTTTACTCTAAGCAACGCTCAATAGGAAATGTTGAAAATTTTTGTCCAAGGTGTACCCTCATACACGGTAAACCTGGTCTGATGTTTTAATTACGGACATCATAATATTACAACTTTGGAAACTTGAGCACTACTTAATGGAGATCAATCATTAACTTATACAAGCCATTAATTTTATGCATATTTTTTATATATATGTGTACAACGTTATCGACAACAATGAAGTAGTTTTTGTTAAAATTCCTTCCCGGGATATTTGGCCGTAGTCCAATGTTTCCTACGAAACCAGACGTTTCGGCAATGCTATCGACTTCCATCAGTGAAAATCGAGTGCGAAAACGTGAGGTGGTATACGTTAGTGACCACAGTACTGTGGTTAAGGCTGAAGCAGTGAGTAGAAAGAAGTAGTTTCTATGGTAATATTTCATTTCGAAAATGATTTTAAATATAAATCTTAGAATATGGAAGTCATGTATGGTTCTCCATATCGATATTTTCAAAAAGTGTCTGTGTGTGTGTGTCTGTCTTTCTGTAGATTTTTATTCTATGGCAAACGATAACAGCCGCAAATTCAAACAGAATCAAATCATTTTTTGCATACAGCCCTGAATTGTAGAGTTCCCAAGACCTTTTGGTTTTGGTGAAGATCGGTTAAGGGAATATGGTAGTTTACCTGCAACATTTTATGTTTTAACAAGGGTAATTTTTTCTATGACGAACGATAACTGACATAAATTCAAACAGAATCAACTACTCTTTTGCATACCTTTTTGAATTATACAGAACTCACGGTCTGTTGATTTTGTTGAAGATCGGTTAAGGGAAAGGGGTAGTTTGCCTGCAACATTTTATATTTTAACAAGGATATTTCTTATCGCAAATGATAAGAGCCGCAAATTCAACCAGAATCAAATAATTTTTTGCATACAGCTCTGAATTGTAGAGTTCTCAAGAACTATTTGTGTTGGTGAAGATCGGTTAAGGGATAGGGGTAGTTTACCAGCAACATTTTATGTTTTAAGAAGGGTATTTTTTTTTGACGAAAGATAACTGCCGTAAATTAAAAGAGAATCAAATAATTTTTTGCATACGTCCCTGAATTGTGGAGAACTCAAGGCCTTTTAATTTTGGTGAAGATCGGTTGAGGGAAAGGGGTAGTTTACCAGCTACATTTCATGTTTTAACAAGGGTAATTTTTTCTATGACGAACGATAACTGACGTAAATTCAAACAGAATCAACTACTCTTTTGCATACCTTTTTGAATTATACAGAACTCAAGGTCTGTTGATTTTGTTGAAGATCAGTTAAGGGAAAGGGCTAGTTTGCCTGCAACGTTTTATATTTTAACAAGGGTATTTCTTATGGCAAACGATAAGAGCCGCAAATTCAACCAGAATCAAATAATTTTTTGCATACAGCCCTGAATTGTAGAGTTCTCAAGACCTATTTGTGTTGATGAAGATCGGTTGAGGGATAGGGGTAGTTTACCTGGAACCTTTTACGTTTTAACAACAGTAAAGTACTTGAAAATTCATTTAAACCTTTTTCAAACAATGGTAATTGTTAAAAATAAAATAATTTTGTTGCCAGGCAATAAAATTATAATTTTTTCATTTTAATGTAAATCATGTATGAGAGAAAATATATCGTTCGTGGCAGGCAAGCATATCTCAGTTATGCAATGTTTACGTTTCCATTTTATTATTATGACTACCGCAATAAAAAGGCAGGGAACACACACACACACACACACAAAATTCGCGTTATTTCTGGCCTCATTCATGTTTATTTTGTTACATTTGTACGCTTTTTAAGTGGAAAGTGCCGAAACCCATACCACCATAATGCGTGCAAGCCGAAAAAGTGTCCAGCGTGGATAGCGATTTGCTTCGTGTGGATCGCTGGGCAGTGTAACTGCACGTGTTTACAGAGGAATGACTCATAGACAGACTTTTCGTCTTTAGGGAATAAACCCTCTGCAAGATGCTGAGGGTCCATGAGTGACTTCGGTGCGCTCCTTCTTTTCCGCGTGTTTCTTCTGTGAAACGTACACTGTAGATTCGCAGCTTTACTCTAAGCAACGCTCAATAGGAAATGTTGAAAATTTTTGTCCAAGGTGTACCCTCATACACGGTAAACCTGGTCTGATGTTTTAATTACGGACAGCATATTAAAACTTTGGAAACTTGAGCACTACTTAATGGAGATCAATCATTAACTTATACAAGCCATTAATTTTATGCATATTTTTTATATATATGTGTACAACGTTATCGACAACAATGAAGTAGTTTTTGTTAAAATTCCTTCCCGGGATATTTGGCCGTAGTCCAATGTTTCCTACGAAACCAGACGTTTCGGCAATGCTATCGACTTCCATCAGTGAAAATCGAGTGCGAAAACGTGAGGTGGTATACGTTAGTGACCACAGTACTGTGGTTAAGGCTGAAGCAGTGAGTAGAAAGAAGTAGTTTCTATGGTAATATTTCATTTCGAAAATGATTTTAAATATAAATCTTAGAATATGGAAGTCATGTATGGTTCTCCATATCGATATTTTCAAAAAGTGTCTGTGTGTGTGTGTCTGTCTTTCTGTAGATTTTTATTCTATGGCAAACGATAACAGCCGCAAATTCAAACAGAATCAAATCATTTTTTGCATACAGCCCTGAATTGTAGAGTTCCCAAGACCTTTTGGTTTTGGTGAAGATCGGTTAAGGGAATATGGTAGTTTACCTGCAACATTTTATGTTTTAACAAGGGTAATTTTTTCTATGACGAACGATAACTGACGTAAATTCAAACAGAATCAACTACTCTTTTGCATACCTTTTTGAATTATACAGAACTCAAGGTCTGTTGATTTTGTTGAAGATCGGTTAAGGGAAAGGGGTAGTTTGCCGGCAACGTTTTATATTTTAACAAGGATATTTCTTATCGCAAATGATAAGAGCCGCAAATTCAACCAGAATCAAATAATATTTTTGCATACAGCCCCGAATTGTAGAGTTCTCAAGACCTATTTGTGTTGGTGAAGATCGGTTAAGGGATAGGGGTAGTTTACCTGCAACATTTCATGTTTAACAAGGGTAATGTTTTCTATGAAGAACGATAACTGACGTAAATGCAAACAGAATCAACTACTCTTTTGCATACCTTTTTGAATTATACAGACCTCAAGGTCTGTTGATTTTGTTGAAGATCAGTTAAGGGAAAGGGGTAGTTTGCCTGCAACGTTTTATATTTTAACAAGGGTATTTCTTATGGCATAAGATAAGAGCCGCAAATTCAAACAGAATCAAATAATTTTCTGCATACAGCCCTGAATTGTAGAGTTCTCAAGACCTATTTGTGTTGGTGAAGATCGGTTAAGGGATAGGGGTAGTTTACCAGCAACATTTTATGTTTTAAGAAGGGTAATTTCTTTTGACGAAAGATAACTGCCGTAAATTCAAAGAGAATCAAATAATTTTTTGCATACGTCCCTGAATTGTAGAGAACTCAAGGCCTTTTAATTTTGGTGAAGATCGGTTGAGGGAAAGGGGTAGCTTACCTGCAACATTTTACGTTTTAACAACAGTAAAGTACTTGAAAATTCATTTAAACATTTTCAAACAATGGTAATTGTTAAAAATAAAATAATTTTGTTGCCAGGCAATAAAATTATAATTTTTTCATTTTAATGTAAATCATGTATGAGAGAAAATATATCGTTCGTGGCAGGCAAGCATATCTCAGTTATGTAATGTTTAAGTTTCCATTTTATTATTATGACTACCGCAATAAAAAGGCAGGGAAGACACACACGCAAAACCAACACACACAAAATTCGCGTTATTTCTGGCCTGATTCATGTTTATTTTCTTACATTTGCACGCTTTTTAAGTGGAAAGTGCCGAAACCCATACCACCATAACGCGTGCAAGCTAAAAAAGTGTCCAGCGTGGATAGCGATTTGTTTCCTGTGGATCGCTGGGCAGTGTAACTGCACGTGTTTACAGAGGAACGACTCATAGACAGACTTTTTGTCTTTAGGGAATAAACCCTCTGCAAGATGCTGAGGTCCATGAGTGACTTCGGAGCGCTCCTTCTTTTCCGCGTGTTTGTTCTGTGAAACGTACACTGTAGATTCGCAGCTTTACTCTAAGCAACGCTCAATAGGAAATGTTGAAAATGTTTGTCCACGGTGTACCCTCATACACACTAAACCTGCTCTGATGTTTTAATTACGGACAGCATATTAAAACTTTGGAAACTTGAGCACTACTTAATGGAGATCAATCATTAACTTTTACAAGCCATTAATTTTATGCATATTTTTTATATATATGTGTACAACGTTATCGGCAACAATGAAGTAGCTTTTGTTAAAATTCCTTCCCGGGATATTTGGCCGTAGTCCAATGTTTCCTACAAAACCAGACGTTTCGGCAATGCCTATCGACTTCCATCATCAGTGAAAATCGAGTGCGAAAACGTGAAGGGGTTAGTGACCACAGTACTGTGGTTAAGGCTGAAGCGGTAAGTATAAAGAAGTAGTTTCTATGGTAAGATTTCATTTCGAAAATGATTTTAAATATAAATCTTAGAATATGGAAGTCATGTATGGTTCTCCATACCCATATTTAATATACGTACTACGTTATCAGCAACACAGATGTAGTTTGTTATTAAAATTCCTTCCCGGCCTGTTTGGCCGTAGACCAATGTTTTCTGCAAAACCAGACATTTCGGCAATGCTATCGACTTCCATCATCAGTGAAAATTGAGTGCGAAAACGTGAGGTGGTATACGTTAGTGACCACAGTACTGTGGTTAAGGCTGAACCAGTAAGTAGAAAGAAGTAGTCTCTATGGTAATATTTCATTTCAAAAATGATATTAAATATAAATCTTAGAACACGGAATCATGTATGGTTCTCCATACCGATATTTAATTGAAGTTTCAGGGGAAACTTTTTATATCAACAATAAATTCACTTTTATACACTAATTACTCAAACATAGTAACAAATTCACATTTTATACCTTTATTTTTTTTCAAACACTTTTAGCTACAATGTATTTCATGATGCATATATTTAATATTTATAATAACTTTACCTCAAAATGTTTTTTCCTTATTTGGATTATTTTTACTACCATGTTCCATAAGGAAAAGGAAGTATGGAGATGGCAAAAAAAATTGTGTTCGAGATAATTGCAGATTCTGATTGTACTAACCTCAAACCTTGAAAAAAGTCATTTTTACGTCCATGTTCCTTAAAGAAATGGAAGTATGGTGATGCCAAAAAAAAAATCGTGTTCGAGATTATTGCAGATTCTGATTGTACTACACTCAAAACATGAAAAAAAGTCATTTTTCAAAAAGTGTGTGTGTGTGTGTGTGTGTCTGTCTTTCTGTAGATTTTTATTCTATGGCAAACGATAACAGCCGCAAATTCAAACAGAATCAATCATTTTTTGCATACAGCCCTGATTTGTAGAGTACTCAAGACCTATTGTTATTGGTGAAGATCGGTTAAGGGAAAGAGGTAGTTTACCTGCAACTTTTTTTTTAATCAAGGGTAAATTATTTTCTATGGCAAACGATAACAGCCGCAAATTCGAACATAATCAAATACTGTTTTGTATACAGCCCTGAATTGTAGAGTTCTCACGACCTATTGTTTTTGGTGAAGATCAGTTAAGGGAAAGGGGTAGTTTACATGCTACGTTTTATGTTTTAACAAGGGTATTTTCTATGGCAAACGATAACAGCCACAAATACAAACAGAATCAAATAATTTTTTGCATACAGCCCTGAATTTTAGAGTACTCAAGACTTATTGTTTTTGGAGAAGATCGGTTAAGGGAAAGAGGTAGTTTACCTGCACCGTTTTTTTATCAAGGGTATTTTTTTTTTGCAAAGGATAACAGCCGCAAATTTAAACAGAATCAAATAATGTTTTGCAACAGCCCTGAATTGTAGAGTTCCCAAGACCTTTTGGTTTTGGTGAAGATCGGTTAAGGGAATATGGTAGTTTACCTGCAATGTTTTATGTTTTAACAAGGGTATTTTCTATGGCAAACAATAACAGCCGCAAATACAAACATAATCAAATAATTTTTTGCATACACGCCTGAATTGTAGAGTTCTCAAGAACACGGAGTCATGTATGGTTCTCTATACCGATATTTAATTGAAGTTTCAGGGGAAACTTTTTATATCAACAATAAATTCACTTTTATACACTAATTACTCAAACATAGTAACAAATTCACATTTTATACGTTTATTTTTTTTTGAAACACTTTTTGCTACAATGTATTTCATGATGCATATATTTAATATTTATAATAACTTTACCTCAAAATGTTTTTTCCTTATTTGGATTATTTTTACTACCATGTTCCATAAGGAAAAGGAAGTATGGAGATGGCAAAAAAAATCGTGTTCGAGATAATTGCAGATTCTGATTGTACTTACCCTCAAACCTTGAAAAAAGTCATTTTTACGTCCATGTTCCTTAAAGAAATGGAAGTATGGTGATGGCAAAAAAAAAATCATGTTCGAGATTATTGCAGATTCTGATTGTACTACACTCAAAACATGAAAAAAAGTCATTTTTCAAAAAGTGTGTGTGTGTGTGTGTGTGTGTGTGTCTGTCTTTCTGTAGATTTTTATTCTATGGCAAACGATAACAGCCGCAAATTCAAACAGAATCAAATCATTTTTTGCATACAGCCCTGATTTGTAGAGTACTCAAGACCTATTGTTTTTCGTGAAGATCGGTTAAGGGAAAGGGGTAGTTTACCAGCAACTTTTTTTTTTAATCAAGGGTAAATTATTTTCTATGGCAAACGATAACAGCCGCAAATTCGAACATAATCAAATACTGTTTTGCATACAGCCCTGAATTGTAGAGTTCTCACGACCTATTGTTTTTGGTGAAGATCGGTTAAGGGAAAGGGGTAGTTTACATGCTACGTTTTATGTTTTAACAAGGGTATTTTCTATGGCAAACGATAACAGCCACAAATTTAAACAGAATCAAATAATTTTTTGCATACAGCCCTGAATTGTAGAGTACTCAAGACTTATTGTTTTTGGAGAAGATCGGTTAAGGGAAAGAGGTAGTTTACCTGCACCGTTTTTTTATCAAGGGTTTTTTTTTTTTGCAAACGATAACAGCCGCAAATTTAAACAGAATCAAATAATGTTTTGCATACAGCCCTGAAGTGTAGAGTTCTCAAGACCTTTTGGTTTTGGTGAAGATCGGTTAAGGGAATATGGTAGTTTACCTGCAACATTTTATGTTTTAACAAGGGTAATTTTTTCTATGACGAACGATAACTGACGTAAATTCAAACAGAATCAACTACTCTTCTGCATACCTTTTTGAATTATACAGAACTCACGGTCTCTTGATTTTGTTGAAGATCGGTTAAGGGAAAGGGGTAGTTTGCCTGCAACGTTTTATATTTTAACAAGGATATTTCTTATCGCAAATGATAAGAGCCACAAATTCAACCAGAATCAAATAATTTTTTGCATACAGCCCTGAATTGTAGAGTTCTCAAGAACTATTTGTGTTGGTGAAGATCGGTTAAGGGATAGGGGTACTTTACCAGCAACATTTTATGTTTTAAGAAGGGTAATTTTTTTTTGACGAAAGATAACTGCCGTAAATTAAAAGAGAATCAAATAATTTTTTGCATACGTCCCTGAATTGTAGAGAACTCAAGGCCTTTTAATTTTGGTGAAGATCGGTTGAGGGAAAGGGGTAGTTTACCAGCAACATTTCATGTTTTAACAAGGGTAATTTTTTCTATGACGAACGATAACTGACGTAAATTCAAACAGAATCAACTACTCTTTTGCATACCTTTTTGAATTATACAGAACTCAAGGTCTGTTGATTTTGTTGAAGATCAGTTAAGGGAAAGGGGTAGTTTGCCTGCAACGTTTTATATTTTAACAAGGGTATTTCTTATGGCATATGATAAGAGCCGCAACTTCAAACAGAATAAAATAATTTTTTGTATACAGCCCTTAATTGTAGAGTTCTCAAGACCTATTTGTGTTGATGAAGATCGGTTGAGGGATAGGGGTAGTTTACCTGGAACCTTTTACGTTTTAACAACAGTAAAGTACTTGAAAATTCATTTAAACGTTTTCAAACAATGGTAATTGTTAAAAATAAAATAATTTTGTTGCCAGGCAATAAAATTATAATTTTTTCATTTTAATGTAAATCATGTATGAGAGAAAATATATCGTTCATGGCAGGCAAGCATATATCAGTTATGCAATGTTTACGTTTCCATTTTATTATTATGACTACCGCATTAAAAAGGCAGGGAAGACACACACACACACACACACACACACACACACACACACACACAATTCGCGTTATTTCTGGCCTCATTCATGTTTATTTTCTTACATTTGTACGCTTTTTAAGTGGAAAGTGCCGAAACCCATACCATAATGCGTGCAAGCCGAAAAAGTGTCCAGCGTGGATAGCGATTTGCTTCCTGTGGATCGCTGGGCAGTGTAACTGAACGTGTTTACAGAGGAACGACTCATAGACAGACTTTTCGTCTTTAGGGAATAAACCCTCTGCAAGATGCTGAGGGTCCATGAGTGACTTCGGTGTGCTCCTTCTTTTCCGCGTGTTTCTTCTGTGAAACGTACACTGTAGATTCGCAGCTTTACTCTAAGCAACGCTCAATAGGAAATGTTGAAAATTTTTGTCCACGGTGTACCCTCATACACACTACACCTGCTCTGATGTTTTAATTACGGACATCATAATATTACAACTTTGGAAACTTGAGCACTACTTAATGGAGATCAATCATTAACTTATACAAGCCATTAATTTTATGCATATTTTTTATATATATGTGTACAACGTTATCGGCAACAATGAAGTAGTTTTTGTTAAAATTCCTTCCCGGGAAATTTGGCCGTAGTCCAATGTTTCCTACGAAACCAGACGTTTGCAATAAATTCGTTTCTAGTCTTGTCTCATTTTCATCGTCGACTGTCTACATTTGTCCTTTCTTATCCATTTTATATCACTATAGTTTCTTCTAATTTACGGATGTTGCATCTTTCTTTTATATTCCAATAATAAGTTCATAACGGTGTTCAATAAGATGTGCTTATTTTGTTTAGAAATTGGAAATTTATTCCCAGTTGTTTATCTGCTTGGTTCATAATTACATTATTAAACTGTACTGTAATTGGTCCTTACTATTTATCTAAATTCTGAAATATTCAACCTTGTTTATTGGGCTTCATTTAAAATTATATCCTGAATTATCAAAGTTGGTAAGATGAGCTTACTATATTTTTTCAATTTCGTGGTATTGTAATAATAAATTCTTCAGTTTCATATTAATTCTCATAAATAATTAGTTGCAAGTTGTTCTTACTCTTTGTTTGGAATTTTGTTGGTTTTATAATAATAAATTCTTCAATTCCAAATTAATTCTCATAAATAATTAGTTGTAAGTTGTTCTTACTATTTCTTTAGAATTTTGTGGTTTTATAATAATAAATTCTTCAATTCCAAATTAATTCTCATAAATAATTAGTTGTAAGTTGTTCTTACTCTTTGTTTGGAATTTTGTTGGTTTTATAATAATAAATTCTTCAATTCCAAATTAATTCTCATAAATA
Organism: Magicicada septendecula; assembly: GCA_034769895.1. Lineage (NCBI taxonomy): Eukaryota > Metazoa > Arthropoda > Insecta > Hemiptera > Cicadidae > Magicicada > Magicicada septendecula. Next base: position 247,783,328 of record CM068367.1, on the reverse strand, counting down.
ATTAGTTGTAAGTTGATCTTACTATTTTTTTTAGAATTTTGTGGTTTTATAATAATAAATTCTTCAATTCCAAATTAATTCTCATAAATAATTAGTTGTAAGTTGTTCTTACTATTTCTTTAGAATTTTGTGGTTTTATAATAATAAATTCTTCAATTCCAAATTAATTCTCATAAATAATTATTTGTAAGTTGTTCTTACTATTTCTTTAGAATTTTGTGGTTTTATAATAATAAATTCTTCAATTCCAAATTTATTCTCATAAATAATTAGTTGTAAGTTGTTCTTACTATTTCTTTAGAATTTTGTGGTTTTATAATAATAAATTCTTCAATTCCAAATTAATTCTCATAAATAATTCGTTGTAAGTTGTTCTTACTATTTCTTTAGAATTTTGTGGTTTTTCACAACTTCTCCACTTCTTATTATAGTGCTTATTGTCATATGTCCTTCTGTACCCAGTATTGATGATCTTTTGGTAATTTTCGTTGTCGGTCAGTTGCTCATACCTTCATTTGTATGGTTCTGTTTCTTTATTCTTTATTCATATTATTGTTCCTCAATGAAACTTATTTCTCGTCTCCTTAAAATGGTTCTTTGGCCGTAGTCGGTTAGCGTAGCATCCGTCCCTTTTCTTGATGGTGTGTGGTATATAATTTATCCCGGGTCCATAATCTCAGTTGACCTTATTGTCCGCACTACCATTGTCTTTTTAATTATTTCTTTCCTTGCGGCATCTCTCGCTTCTTCCTTGTACTTCGTTCTTCCCGTTCTTATTTTTTCATTTGCTGCAAAGCTTATTCGACTCATCCTATCATATTGTTGATTAAAACAATATGTTACTGGTCCATCAATGACTAATGATATCATTGATATTTTCCCACGTATTTCTATTTCTGGTATTTCCCATTTATCTCTGGTCTTCTCTAAGTTGTAACCTATGGTTTTATGGTAAGTCATTATTGAAATTGCTTTTAATCTCCTCCTATAGTCTCTGGCATTCATGATTTCTTCATTGTTGGTAATTGGGATATTCAGTACATTAATTAACCCATTGTTCATCATCTCCCATTCTTCCGGTGTTTTTATTAAATTCTTTAGATGCGTTCTTCTTACTTTCTTTGGTTCCACTTCACTATCTTTAGTATTCTCTTTGTTTCCGTTAGTTTTCTGTTCAGGTAATACTACTACTGGTTCCTCTGTTTTGTCATTTGGTATTTCTTCTGTTTCTGGTTTGCTATCATTTTTTATTTCTTCGGTCTTCTCCTTTCTTAATTTTTCTCTTTTTAATCTGTCCTCTCTCATTTCCTTAATGTCCGTTTTTAATTTTTCCCTAAACAGTTTATTATCATTTATTATTTCTTTGGTCATTTCCTCCATTAATTCCATCATACATTTAATCATTTCTCGCGTCTTCTCACCTTCCGTTTGTGTGAGTTCTTCAGGTTGTTTCTCCGGATCCTTCCTTGTTATATTTTCTATTTCCTCGACCGGTGTCGCTTCTTTGTCTTCCATATTTAACTCGTCTACCTTCTCGGTTTCGGCCGCTTGTTTTCGCGATGTTTCTCGCTTCCTCATCTTGTTTATTTCGGTTTATTTGTCTATTAATAATAATTTAATTTATATTAAATTACACGCCTCACCCGTTGGTGCGCCAATTTGTAACCATACTTTAAATATTTGTATATGATTGATTGAATCTAATTGAAACGTGATGTAGCCTCACTTCGGGTTCGTCTATTGGTAACCAGATTTTTCGTTACGTACAATGTTATTGTGAATCAGTTACTTGTATATATGTCGTGTGCATTTGAATTACACCACCCGTAGGAAATGTGAACTTGTAATATATATAAATAATGTAGCGACAAACTCGCACTGGAGTCGTCGATGTGTAATTATAAATGTGTTATGTTGAACGGCGAATAATTTTGTAAATTGCCGCTTGCTCCCACTATGCTGCTTCTTTTCCGTGACGTCACTCAACGATGCCAACTGTCGGGTTCGCTGCAATCGGTGAATTCTATTTACTAAATGTAACAGCAATAATAACGACACACAATTACTATCAAACATATATCCTTGTGGAATCCTTTATTCGGAAAAAACACTGGTTAACTGTTTTAATAAATTTTAAACAGGATAATCACAATTGTATCGTAAGCTATAAGTCTTCTTTTACCAGTTGGCAGCAGTAGCTGTTCAGTATTTCTACGAGACCAAAACAATGCTTTTTGTTAACGTTTTTAAATAAAAATATTAATTATCTCAGGGCGTATATGGTTCGGGGATTATAAATTAAACAAAATATTACACTATTAATCAAAATACAAGTTTACAATTACAGGATATTACAACGTTAGAGTGATACGTGCACACAGAAATTGTATAGTGGTTACCAGTTTTAAAAGGTTATGTCCAGTTCAGGCTTTGATAGTTATTATGTAAATTAAAAGTTCTTGTTGTGTTTAAAAAAGGTGTTAGTCTTATATGGTGTTATTAGTGATTGTTTTTAGTGTTTGTGTTATATGGTGTCTGTAGTTTAGTTGATTATTACTTAAAATTCGTGTATAACAAATGTGTGTGTTAAAGTACGATATAATGAGATGTCAGAATCACCAAATCCTCTTCTTGTACTCTTCTTGGTTGAAGGTAGGGCCCACGTACACGTCAGATCTTCTTTCTCGTCCCTCGTCCACTTCAAATCTTCTTCCTGGTTATTATATCTTCTATTCCATGTAATGGGTGTTCTTCTATCTGTTGCAAAAAGTTCGTGTAGTGTACCTCTAACTGTATTTATCTGGTTGTATAGTTTTTTCACACTTTATAACACATAATGTAAGACGATTTAAGAACGCGTCTATCTGCTAAGATCGTTGTCAAAGAAGTCCCATTTTATTTATCCGAAATTTCTGGTTGCTAAGGGTAAACTTGGAATCTGGTTGGCCAATTCGAATATACATTGTCATATACTTTCATTATTTCGAAGTCTAAAATTTGTTCAAAATCTTTAAATTAACATAACTTTTCCATACTGAATGGGAGTTTAAAACCATTATCAGCATTATTTTGATCTTCACATTTGATATATTTAGACACCAAACATGCCTATTTTTGCTTAAGAACTATGGATGTTACAATTTTGTTATTTGGAATTTCCTTAAATAACTTGATATGTGTTATTTTGTTTCTATATTCCTTGTATACATTATTACCTATAAATACATCTACCCTTTCACATTTGCTTTACAAAATTTCTAATATAATTGTTCAAAATTTACTAAAGTTGGTTTCACCTGGCCTATGTAATAGTATTATTTTCATCACCATGTTTTAACATCTTTAACAATTAAATTAACTTCTAACACTCTTCAAAATGGTTTAACATATATAATGTTATTTTAATAACACAAAAGATATATTATTCTAATAGTTAAATTCATGCCCACATGGCTATGATTATTCCAAATCCTTGCACAAATAACTGTTTTCTACTCAAACTGTATAGGTGTTTGACACTTAACAAAACATCTTTGTATAGTCCATTCTGCTTGGTCAATTAATTTACCATGGTTTAACATCAGCTCTATTGTTATATTTGTTAACACAACATAAAAAAATGGAATTAATATCATTAAATTGACATTCCTTTAAACTAACTATATCACCTGTTACATACAAAAAATACAACACAAATACTATGATATAACACTGTGCTATAACATAAAACATGCACATTTTACAAAACAAATTCTATACTAATTAGTTAGTCCATTGTCAGCTAATTTACTCATTATTCTGACACAGTCTGTGTCATATTTACTCTTGGATTTCGTTGTCCATGACGTGTCCGTTACTTAACTAAATATCACTATAATATTGACGACTCGGAACACAAAGGTGAAAGCCGGTTTAGGCTGTAAGGTAAAACTTTACGTTTTTACTTATAAAAAACTTTGTGTTCCGAGTCGTCAATATTATAGTGATATTCATATTTACTATTTATATGGGTTTCAACATCCGTATACTTACTGATGTTTGACTTACAAAAATTACTATAAAGTGAACACTGTTGCTCTACCTCACCACACAGTTCTAATAATCTTGTTACATTTACTGTTTATCTGGGTTTTACTCTTGTTATAAATGTTATTGTGACCATGTTATAATTTGTTGTTTACTGGACAACCCTATGAACTCTATATGTGACAATTATTTGTATGGTTCATGTATCTATAATCAGGTGTATTTATATTTTTGTTACATCAATTAAATTAATTATTTACTAATATTTCTCTTACATAATATTACATGTTTGGGCCTATTATCCCTCACTTTGTATTTTGATTATCTGGATATAATGATACATTAACTGAAACCATTTGTTCTTTATAGTCCTGGTTCATAAACCGTTTGTCTTTATAACTCTTTGTTTGGTCAATACTGAAAATTCATGTCATAGTTGGGGTTAAAGGTGTTTTGCATCACTTAGCCTAAATCATTAATTTGGGTACGGTCAGTTGTCTTACTAGTCAGTCTAAAATTGTTAGTCGTTCCTCTTTATTATCATTTTGGAAGATATTGTTCTCCTTGTCAGCTTCTTAACCAAAGTCTTCATTAAATCAGGTACGATATTATGTTGTTCCAAATGTAATGTTACAATATTTATAATAACTTTACCGCAAAATGTTTTTTCCTTATTTGGATTATTTTTACGTCCATGTTCCTTAAAGAAATGGAAGTATGGTGATGGCAAAACAAAATCGTGTTCGAGATTATTGCAGATTCTGATTGTACTACACTCAAAACATGAAAAAAAGTCATTTTTCAAAAAGTGTGTGTGTGTCTGTCTTTCTGTAGATTTTTATTCTATGGCAAACGATAAGAGCCGCAAATTCAAACAGAATCAAATCATTTTTTGCATACAGCCCTGACTTGTAGAGTACTCAAGACCTATTGTTTTTGGTGAAGATCGGTTAAGGGAAAGAGGTAGTTTACCTGCAACTTTTTTTTTTAATCAAGGGTAAATTATTTTCTATGGCAAACGATAACAGCCGCAAATTCGAACATAATCAAATACTGTTTTGCATACAGCCCTGAATTGTAGAGTTCTCACGACCTATTGTTTTTGGTGAAGATCGGTTAAGGGAAAGGGGTAGTTTACATGCTACGTTTTATGTTTTAACAAGGGTATTTTCTATGGCAAACGATAACAGCCACAAATTCAAACAGAATTAAATAATTTTTTGCATACAGCCCTGAATTGTAGAGTACTCAAGACTTATTGTTTTTGGAGAAGATCGGTTAAGGGAAAGGGGTAGTTTACCTGCAACTTTTTTTTTTAATCAAGGGTAAATTATTTGCTATGGCAAACGATAACAGCCGCAAATTCGAACATAATCAAATACTGTTTTGCATACAGCCCTGAATTGTAGAGTTCTCACGACCTATTGTTTTTGGTGAAGACCAGTTAAGGGAAAGGGGTAGTTTACAGGCTACGTTTTATGTTTTAACAAGGGTATTTTCTATGGCAAACGATAACAGCCACAAATACAAACAGAATCAAATAATTTTTTGCATACAGCCCTGAATTGTAGAGTACTCAAGACTTATTGTTTTTGGAGAAGATCGGTTAAGGGAAAGAGGTAGTTTACCTGCACCGTTTTTTTATCAAGGGTATTTTTTTTTTTTTTTGCAAACGATAACAGCCACAAATTTAAACAGAATCAAATAATGTTTTGCATACAGCCCTGAATTGTAGAGTTCCCAAGACCTTTTGGTTTTGGTGAAGATCGGTTAAGGGAATATGGTAGTTTACCTGCAACATTTTATGTTTTAACAAGGGTAATTTTTTCTATGACGAACGATAACTGACGTAAATTCAAACAGAATCAACTACTCTTTTGCATACCTTTTTGAATTATACAGAACTCACGGTCTGTTGATTTTGTTGAAGATCGGTTAAGGGAAAGGGGTAGTTTGCCTGCAACATTTTATATTTTAACAAGGATATTTCTTATCGCAAATGATAAGAGCCGCAAATTCAACCAGAATCAAATAATTTTTTGCATACAGCCCTGAATTGTAGAGTTCTCAAGAACTATTTGTGTTGGTGAAGATCGGTTAGGGGCTAGGGGTAGTTTACCAGCAACATTTTATGTTTTAAGAAGGGTAATTTTTTTTTTGAAGAAAGATAACTGCCGTAAATTAAAAGAGAATCAAATAATTTTTTGCATACGTCCCTGAATTGTAGAGAACTCAAGGCCTTTTAATTTTGGTGAAGATCGGTTGAGGGAAAGGGGTAGTTTACCAGCAACATTTCATGTTTTAACAAGGGTAATTTTTTCGACGAACGATAACTGACGTAAATTCAAACAGAATCAACTACTCTTTTGCATATCTTTTTGAATTATACAGAACTCAAGGTCTGTTGATTTTGTTGAAGATCAGTTAAGGGAAAGGGGTAGTTTGCCTGCAACGTTTTATATTTTAACAAGGGTAAAGTACTTGAAAATTCTTTTAAACGTTTTCAAACAATGGTAATTGTTAAAAATAAAATAATTTTGTTGCCAGGAAATAAAATTATAATTTTTTCATTTTAATGTAAATCATGTATGATAGAAAATATATCGTTCATGGCAGGCAAGCATATCTCAGTTATGCAATGTTTACGTTTCCATTTTATTATTATGACTACCGCAATAAAAAGGCAGGGAACACACACACACACACACACACACAAAATTCGCGTTATTTCTGGCCTCATTCATGTTTATTTTCTTACATTTGTACGCTTTTTAAGTGGAAAGTGCCGAAACCCATACCATAATGCGTGCAAGCCGAAAAAGTGTCCAGCGTGGATAGCGATTTGCTTCCTGTGGATCGCTGGGCAGTGTAACTGCACGTGTTTACAGAGGAACGACTCATAGACAGACTTTTCGTCTTTAGGGAATAAACCCTCTGCAAGATGCTGAGGGTCCATGAGTGACTTCGGTGTGCTCCTTCTTTTCCGCGTGTTTCTTCTGTGAAACGTACACTGTAGATTCGCAGCTTTACTCTAAGCAACGCTCAATAGGAAATGTTGAAAATTTTTGTCCACGGTGTACCCTCATACACACTACACCTGCTCTGATGTTTTAATTACGGACATCATAATATTACAACTTTGGAAACTTGAGCACTACTTAATGGAGATCAATCATTAACTTATACAAGCCATTAATTTTATGCATATTTTTTATATATATGTGTACAACGTTATCGGCAACAATGAAGTAGTTTTTGTTAAAATTCCTTCCCGGGAAATTTGGCCGTAGTCCAATGTTTCCTACGAAACCAGACGTTTGCAATAAATTCGTTTCTAGTCTTGTCTCATTTTCATCGTCGACTGTCTACATTTGTCCTTTCTTATCCATTTTATATCACTATAGTTTCTTCTAATTTATGGATGTTGCATCTTTCTTTTATATTCCAATAATAAGTTCATAACGGTGTTTAATAAGATGTGCTTATTTTGTTTAGAAATTGGAAATTTATTCCCAGTTGTTTATCTGCTTGGTTCATAATTACATTATTAAACTGTACTGTAATTGGTCCTTACTATTTATCTAAATTCTGAAATATTCAACCTTGTTTATTGGGCTTCATTTAAAATTATATCCTGAATTATCAAAGTTGGTAAGATGAGCTTACTATATTTTTTCAATTTCGTGGTATTGTAATAATAAATTCTTCAGTTTCATATTAATTCTCATAAATAATTAGTTGCAAGTTGTTCTTACTCTTTGTTTGGAATTTTGTTGGTTTTATAATAATAAATTCTTCAATTCCAAATTAATTCTCATAAATAATTAGTTGTAAGTTGTTCTTACTATTTCTTTAGAATTTTGTGGTTTTATAATAATAAATTCTTCAATTCCAAATTAATTCTCATAAATAATTAGTTGTAAGTTGATCTTACTATTTTTTTAGGATTTTGTGGTTTTATAATAATAAATTCTTCAATTCCAAATTAATTCTCATAAATAATTAGTTGTAAGTTGTTCTTACTATTTCTTTAGAATTTTGTGGTTTTATAATAATAAATTCTTCAATTCCAAATTAATTCTCATAAATAATTATTTGTAAGTTGTTCTTACTATTTCTTTAGAATTTTGTGGTTTTATAATAATAAATTCTTCAATTCCAAATTTATTCTCATAAATAATTAGTTGTAAGTTGTTATTACTATTTCTTTAGAATTTTGTGGTTTTATAATAATAAATTCTTCAATTCCAAATTAATTCTCATAAATAATTAGTTGTAAGTTGTTCTTACTATTTCTTTAGAATTTTGTGGTTTTTCACAACTTCTCCACTTCTTATTATAGTGCTTATTGTCATATGTCCTTCTGTACCCAGTATTGATGATCTTTTGGTAATTTTTGTTATGTCGGTCAGTTGCTCATACCTTCATTTGTATGGTTCTGTTTCTTTATTCTTTATTCATATTATTGTTCCTCAATGAAACTTATTTCTCGTCTCCTTAAAATGGTTCTTTGGCCGTAGTCGGTTAGCGTAGCATCCGTCCCTTTTCTTGATGGTGTGTGGTATATAATTTATCCCGGGTCCATAATCTCAGTTGACCTTATTGTCCGCACTACCATTGTCTTTTTAATTATTTCTTTCCTTGCGGCATCTCTCGCTTCTTCCTTGTACTTCGTTCTTCCCGTTCTTATTCTTTCATTTGCTGCAAAGCTTATTCGACTCATCCTATCATATTGTTGATTAAAACAATATGTTACTGGTCCATCAATGACTAATGATATCATTGATATTTTCCCACGTATTTCTATTTCTGGTATTTCCCATTTATCTCTGGTCTTCTCTAAGTTGTAACCTATGGTTTTATGGTAAGTCATTATTGAAATTGCTTTTAATCTCCTCCTATAGTCTCTGGCATTCATGATTTCTTCATTGTTGGTAATTGGGATATTCAGTACATTAATTAACCCATTGTTCATCATCTCCCATTCTTCCGGTGTTTTTATTAAATTCTTTACATGCGTTCTTCTTACTTTCTTTGGTTCCACTTCACTATCTTTAGTATTTTCTTTGTTTCCGTTAGTTTTCTTTTCAGGTAATACTACTACTGGTTCCTCTGTTTTGTCATTTGGTATTTCTTCTGTTTCTGGTTTGCTATCATTTTTTATTTCTTCGGTCTTCTCCTTTCTTAATTTTTCTCTTTTTAATCTGTCCTCTCTCATTTCCTTAATGTCCGTTTTTAATTTTTCCCTAAACAGTTTATTATCATTTATTATTTCTTTGGTCATTTCCTCCATTAATTCCATCATACATTTAATCATTTCTCGCGTCTTCTCACCTTCCGTTTGTGTGAGTTCTTCAGGTTGTTTCTCCGGATCCTTCCTTGTTATATTTTCTATTTCCTCGACCGGTGTCGCTTCTTTGTCTTCCATATTTAACTCGTCTACCTTCTCGGTTTCGGCCGCTTGTTTTCGCGATGTTTCTCGCTTCCTCATCTTGTTTATTTCGGTTTATTTGTCTATTAATAATAATTTAATTTATATTAAATTACACGCCTCACCCGTTGGTGCGCCAATTTGTAACCATACTTTAAATATTTGTATATGATTGATTGAATCTAATTGAAACGTGATGTAGCCTCACTTCGGGTTCGTCTATTGGTAACCAGATTTTTCGTTACGTACAATGTTATTGTGAATCAGTTACTTGTATATATGTCGTGTGCACTTGAATTACACCACCCGTAGGAAATGTGAACTTGTAATATATATAAATAATGTAGCGACAAACTCGCACTGGAGTCGTCGATGTGTAATTATAAATGTGTTATGTTGAACGGCGAATAATTTTGTTAATTGCCGCTTGCTCCCACTATGCTGCTTCTTTTCCGTGACGTCACTCAACGATGCCAACTGTCGGGTTCGCTGCAATCGGTGAATTCTATTTACTAAATGTAACAGCAATAATAACGACACACAATTACTATCAAACATATATCCTTGTGGAATCCTTTATTCGGAAAAAACACTGGTTAACTGTTTTAATAAATTTTAAACAGGATAATCACAATTGTATCGTAAGCTATAAGTCTTCTTTTACCAGTTGGCAGCAGTAGCTGTTCAGTATTTCTACGAGACCAAAACAATGCTTTTTGTTAACGTTTTTAAATAAAAATATTAATTATCTCAGGGCGTATATGGTTCGGGGATTATAAATTAAACAAAATATTACACTATTAATCAAAATACAAGTTTACAATTACAGGATATTACAACGTTAGAGTGATACGTGCACACAGAAATTGTATAGTGGTTACCAGTTTTAAAAGGTTATGTCCAGTTCAGGCTTTGATAGTTATTATGTAAATTAAAAGTTCTTGTTGTGTTTAAAAAAGGTGTTAGTCTTATATGGTGTTATTAGTGATTGTTTTTAGTGTTTGTGTTATATGGTGTCTGTAGTTTAGTTGATTATTACTTAAAATTCGTGTATAACAAATGTGTGTGTTAAAGTACGATATAATGAGATGTCAGAATCACCAAATCCTCTTCTTGTACTCTTCTTGGTTGAAGGTAGGGCCCACGTACACGTCAGATCTTCTTTCTCGTCCCTCGTCCACTTCAAATCTTCTTCCTGGTTATTATATCTTCTATTCCATGTAATGGGTGTTCTTCTATCTGTTGCAAAAAGTTCGTGTAGTGTACCTCTAACTGTATTTATCTGGTTGTATAGTTTTTTCACACTTTATAACACATAATGTAAGACGATTTAAGAACGCGTCTATCTGCTAAGATCGTTGTCAAAGAAGTCCCATTTTATTTATCCGAAATTTCTGGTTGCTAAGGGTAAACTTGGAATCTGGTTGGCCAATTCGAATATACATTGTCATATACTTTCATTATTTCGAAGTCTAAAATTTGTTCAAAATCTTTAAATTAACATAACTTTTCCATACTGAATGGGAGTTTAAAACCATTATCAGCATTATTTTGATCTTCACATTTGATATATTTAGACACCAAACATGCCTATTTTTGCTTAAGAACTATGGATGTTACAATTTTGTTATTTGGAATTTCCTTAAATAACTTGATATGTGTTATTTTGTTTCTATATTCCTTGTATACATTATTACCTATAAATACATCTACCCTTTCACATTTGCTTTACAAAATTTCTAATATAATTGTTCAAAATTTACTAAAGTTGGTTTCACCTGGCCTATGTAATAGTATTATTTTCATCACCATGTTTTAACATCTTTAACAATTAAATTAACTTCTAACACTCTTCAAAATGGTTTAACATATATAATGTTATTTTAATAACACAAAAGATATATTATTCTAATAGTTAAATTCATGCCCACATGGCTATGATTATTCCAAATCCTTGCACAAATAACTGTTTTCTACTCAAACTGTATAGGTGTTTGACACTTAACAAAACATCTTTGTATAGTCCATTCTGCTTGGTCAATTAATTTACCATGGTTTAACATCAGCTCTATTGTTATATTTGTTAACACAACATAAAAAAATGGAATTAATATCATTAAATTGACATTCCTTTAAACTAACTATATCACCTGTTACATACAAAAAATACAACACAAATACTATGATATAACACTGTGCTATAACATAAAACATGCACATTTTACAAAACAAATTCTATACTAATTAGTTAGTCCATTGTCAGCTAATTTACTCATTATTCTGACACAGTCTATGTCATATTTACTATTTATATGGGTTTCAACATCCGTATACTTACTGATGTTTGACTTACAAAAATTACTATAAAGTGAACACTGTTGCTCTACCTCACCACACAGTTCTAATAATCTTGTTACATTTACTGTTTATCTGGGTTTTACTCTTGTTATAAATGTTATTGTGACCATGTTATAATTTGTTGTTTACTGGACAACCCTATGAACTCTATATGTGACAATTATTTGTATGGTTCATGTATCTATAATCAGGTGTATTTATATTTTTGTTACATCAATTAAATTAATTATTTACTAATATTTCTCTTACATAATATTACATGTTTGGGCCTATTATCCCTCACTTTGTATTTTGATTATCTGGATATAATGATACATTAACTGAAACCATTTGTTCTTTATAGTCCTGGTTCATAAACCGTTTGTCTTTATAACTCTTTGTTTGGTCAATACTGAAAATTCATGTCATAGTTGGGGTTAAAGGTGTTTTGCATCACTTAGCCTAAATCATTAATTTGGGTACGGTCAGTTGTCTTACTAGTCAGTCTAAAATTGTTAGTCGTTCCTCTTTATTATCATTTTGGAAGATATTGTTCTCCTTGTCAGCTTCTTAACCAAAGTCTTCATTAAATCAGGTACGATATTATGTTGTTCCAAATGTAATGTTACAATATTTATAATAACTTTACCGCAAAATGTTTTTTCCTTATTTGGATTATTTTTACGTCCATGTTCCTTAAAGAAATGGAAGTATGGTGATGGCAAAACAAAATCGTGTTCGAGATTATTGCAGATTCTGATTGTACTACACTCAAAACATGAAAAAAAGTCATTTTTCAAAAAGTGTGTGTGTGTCTGTCTGTCTGTAGATTTTTATTCTATGGCAAACGATAACAGCCGCAAATTCAAACAGAACCAAATCATTTTTTGCATACAGCCCTGACTTGTAGAGTACTCAAGACCTATTGTTTTTGGTGAAGATCGGTTAAGGGAAAGAGGTAGTTTACCTGCAACTTTTTTTTTTAATCAAGGGTAAATTATTTTCTATGGCAAACGATAACAGCCGCAAATCCGAACATAATCAAATACTGTTTTGCATACAGCCCTGAATTGTAGAGTTCTCACGACCTATTGTTTTTGGTGAAGATCGGTTAAGGGAAAGGGGTAGTTTACATGCTACGTTTTATGTTTTAACAAGGGTATTTTCTATGGCAAACGATAACAGCCACAAATTCAAACAGAATTAAATAATTTTTTGCATACAGCCCTGAATTGTAGAGTACTCAAGACTTATTGTTTTTGGAGAAGATCGGTTAAGGGAAAGGGGTAGTTTACCTGCAACTTTTTTTTTTATTCAAGGGTAAATTATTTGCTATGGCAAACGATAACAGCCGCAAATTCGAACATAATCAAATACTGTTTTGCATACAGCCCTGAATTGTAGAGTTCTCACGACCTATTGTTTTTGGTGAAGACCAGTTAAGGGAAAGGGGTAGTTTACAGGCTACGTTTTATGTTTGAACAAGGGTATTTTCTATGGCAAACGATAACAGCCACAAATACAAACAGAATCAAATAATTTTTTGCATACAGCCCTGAATTGTAGAGTACTCAAGACTTATTGTTTTTGGAGAAGATCGGTTAAGGGAAAGAGGTAGTTTACCTGCACCGTTTTTTTATCAAGGGTATTTTTTTTTTTTTTGCAAACGATAACAGCCACAAATTTAAACAGAATCAAATAATGTTTTGCATACAGCCCTGAATTGTAGAGTTCCCAAGATCTTTTGGTTTTGGTGAAGATCGGTTAAGGGAATATGGTAGTTTACCTGCAACATTTTATGTTTTAACAAGGGTAATTTTTTCTATGACGAACGATAACTGACGTAAATTCAAACAGAATCAACTACTCTTTTGCATACCTTTTTGAATTATACAGAACTCACGGTCTGTTGATTTTGTTGAAGATCGGTTAAGGGAAAGGGGTAGTTTGCCTGCAACGTTTTATATTTTAACAAGGATATTTCTTATCGCAAATGATAAGAACCGCAAATTCAACCAGAATCAAACAATTTTTTGCATACAGCCCTGAATTGTAGAGTTCTCAAGAACTATTTGTGTTGGTGAAGATCGGTTAAGGGCTAGGGGTAGTTTACCAGCAACATTTTATGTTTTAAGAAGGGTAATTTTTTTTTTTGACGAAAGATAACTGCCGTAAATTACAAGAGAATCAAATAATTTTTTGCATACGTCCCTGAATTGTAGAGAACTCAAGGCCTTTTAATTTTGGTGAAGATCGGTTGAGGGAAAGGGGTAGTTTACCAGCAACATTTCATGTTTTAACAAGGGTAATTTTTTCGACGAACGATAACTGACGTAAATTCAAACAGAATCAACTACTCTTTTGCATATCTTTTTGAATTATACAGAACTCAAGGTCTGTTGATTTTGTTGAAGATCAGTTAAGGGAAAGGGGTAGTTTGCCTGCAACGTTTTATATTTTAACAAGGGTATTTCTTATGGCATATGATAAGAGCCGCAACTTCAAACAGAATAAAATAATTTTTTGTATACAGCCCTGAATTGTAGAGTTCTCAAGACCTATTTGTGTTGATGAAGATCGGTTGAGGGATAGGGGTAGTTTACCTGGAACCTTTTACGTTTTAACAACAGTAAAGTACTTGAAAATTCATTTAAACGTTTTCAAACAATGGTAATTGTTAAAAATAAAATAATTTTGTTGCCAGGCAATAAAATTATAATTTTTTCATTTTAATGTAAATCATGTATGAGAGAAAATATATCGTTCATGGCAGGCAAGCATATCTCAGTTATGCAATGTTTACGTTTCCATTTTATTATTATGACTACCGCAATAAAAAGGCAGGGAAGACACACACACACACACACACAAAATTCGCGTTATTTCTGGCCTCATTCATGTTTATTTTCTTACATTTGTACGCTTTTTAAGTGGAAAGTGCCGAAACCCATACCATAATGCGTGCAAGCCGAAACAGTGTCCAGCGTGGATAGCGATTTGCTTCCTGTGGATCGCTGGGCAGTGTAACTGCACGTGTTTACAGAGGAACGACTCATAGACAGACTTTTCGTCTTTAGGGAATAAACCCTCTGCAAGATGCTGAGGGTCCATGAGTGACTTCGGTGTGTTCCTTCTTTTCCGCGTGTTTCTTCTGTGAAACGTACACTGTAGATTCGCAGCTTTACTCTAAGCAACGCTCAATAGGAAATGTTGAAAATTTTTGTCCACGGTGTACCCTCATACACACTACACCTGCTCTGATGTTTTAATTACGGACATCATAATATTACAACTTTGGAAACTTGAGCACTACTTAATGGAGATCAATCATTAACTTATACAAGCCATTAATTTTATGCATATTTTTTATATATATGTGTACAACGTTATCGGCAACAATGAAGTAGTTTTTGTTAAAATTCCTTCCCGGGATATTTGGCCGTAGTCCAATGTTTCCTACGAAACCAGACGTTTGCAATAAATTCGTTTCTAGTCTTGTCTCATTTTCATCGTCGACTGTCTACATTTGTCCTTTCTTATCCATTTTATATCACTATAGTTTCTTCTAATTTATGGATGTTGCATCTTTCTTTTATATTCCAATAATAAGTTCATAACGGTGTTTAATAAGATGTGCTTATTTTGTTTAGAAATTGGAAATTTATTCCCAGTTGTTTATCTGCTTGGTTCATAATTACATTATTAAACTGTACTGTAATTGGTCCTTACTATTTATCTAAATTCTGAAATATTCAACCTTGTTTATTGGGCTTCATTTAAAATTATATCCTGAATTATCAAAGTTGGTAAGATGAGCTTACTATATTTTTTCAATTTCGTGGTATTGTAATAATAAATTCTTCAGTTTCATATTAATTCTCATAAATAATTAGTTGCAAGTTGTTCTTACTCTTTGTTTGGAATTTTGTTGGTTTTATAATAATAAATTCTTCAATTCCAAATTAATTCTCATAAATAATTAGTTGTAAGTTGTTCTTACTATTTCTTTAGAATTTTGTGGTTTTATAATAATAAATTCTTCAATTCCAAATTAATTCTCATAAATAATTAGTTGTAAGTTGTTCTTACTCTTTGTTTGGAATTTTGTTGGTTTTATAATAATAAATTCTTCAATTCCAAATTAATTCTCATAAATAATTAGTTGTAAGTTGATCTTACTATTTTTTTTAGAATTTTGTGGTTTTATAATAATAAATTCTTCAATTCCAAATTAATTCTCATAAATAATTAGTTGTAAGTTGTTCTTACTATTTCTTTAGAATTTTGTGGTTTTATAATAATAAATTCTTCAATTCCAAATTAATTCTCATAAATAATTAGTTGTAAGTTGTTCTTACTATTTCTTTAGAATTTTGTGGTTTTATAATAATAAATTCTTCAATTCCAAATTAATTCTCATAAATAATTAGTTGTAAGTTGTTCTTACTATTTCTTTAGAATTTTGTGGTTTTTCACAACTTCTCCACTTCTTATTATAGTGCTTATTGTCATATGTCCTTCTGTACCCAGTATTGATGATCTTTTGGTAATTTTCGTTGTCGGTCAGTTGCTCATACCTTCATTTGTATGGTTCTGTTTCTTTATTCTTTATTCATATTATTGTTCCTCAATGAAACTTATTTCTCGTCTCCTTAAAATGGTTCTTTGGCCGTAGTCGGTTAGCGTAGCATCCGTCCCTTTTCTTGATGGTGTGTGGTATATAATTTATCCCGGGTCCATAATCTCAGTTGACCTTATTGTCCGCACTACCATTGTCTTTTTAATTATTTCTTTCCTTGCGGCATCTCTCGCTTCTTCCTTGTACTTCGTTCTTCCCGTTCTTATTCTTTCATTTGCTGCAAAGCTTATTCGACTCATCCTATCATATTGTTGATTAAAACAATATGTTACTGGTCCATCAATGACTAATGATATCATTGATATTTTCCCACGTATTTCTATTTCTGGTATTTCCCATTTATCTCTGGTCTTCTCTAAGTTGTAACCTATGGTTTTATGGTAAGTCATTATTGAAATTGCTTTTAATCTCCTCCTATAGTCTCTGGCATTCATGATTTCTTCATTGTTGGTAATTGGGATATTCAGTACATTAATTAACCCATTGTTCATCATCTCCCATTCTTCCGGTGTTTTTATTAAATTCTTTACATGCGTTCTTCTTACTTTCTTTGGTTCCACTTCACTATCTTTAGTATTTTCTTTGTTTCCGTTAGTTTTCTTTTCAGGTAATACTACTACTGGTTCCTCTGTTTTGTCATTTGGTATTTCTTCTGTTTCTGGTTTGCTATCATTTTTTATTTCTTCGGTCTTCTCCTTTCTTAATTTTTCTCTTTTTAATCTGTCCTCTCTCATTTCCTTAATGTCCGTTTTTAATTTTTCCCTAAACAGTTTATTATCATTTATTATTTCTTTGGTCATTTCCTCCATTAATTCCATCATACATTTAATCATTTCTCGCGTCTTCTCACCTTCCGTTTGTGTGAGTTCTTCAGGTTGTTTCTCCGGATCCTTCCTTGTTATATTTTCTATTTCCTCGACCGGTGTCGCTTCTTTGTCTTCCATATTTAACTCGTCTACCTTCTCGGTTTCGGCCGCTTGTTTTCGCGATGTTTCTCGCTTCCTCATCTTGTTTATTTCGGTTTATTTGTCTATTAATAATAATTTAATTTATATTAAATTACACGCCTCACCCGTTGGTGCGCCAATTTGTAACCATACTTTAAATATTTGTATATGATTGATTGAATCTAATTGAAACGTGATGTAGCCTCACTTCGGGTTCGTCTATTGGTAACCAGATTTTTCGTTACGTACAATGTTATTGTGAATCAGTTACTTGTATATATGTCGTGTGCACTTGAATTACACCACCCGTAGGAAATGTGAACTTGTAATATATATAAATAATGTAGCGACAAACTCGCACTGGAGTCGTCGATGTGTAATTATAAATGTGTTATGTTGAACGGCGAATAATTTTGTAAATTGCCGCTTGCTCCCACTATGCTGCTTCTTTTCCGTGACGTCACTCAACGATGCCAACTGTCGGGTTCGCTGCAATCGGTGAATTCTATTTACTAAATGTAACAGCAATAATAACGACACACAATTACTATCAAACATATATCCTTTTGGAATCCTTTATTCGGAAAAAACACTGGTTAACTGTTTTAATAAATTTTAAACAGGATAATCACAATTGTATCGTAAGCTATAAGTCTTCTTTTACCAGTTGGCAGCAGTAGCTGTTCAGTATTTCTACGAGACCAAAACAATGCTTTTTGTTAACATTTTTAAATAAAAATATTAATTATCTCAGGGCGTATATGGTTCGGGGATTATAAATTAAACAAAATATTACACTATTAATCAAAATACAAGTTTACAATTACAGGATATTACAACGTTAGAGTGATACGTGCACACAGAAATTGTATAGTGGTTACCAGTTTTAAAAGGTTATGTCCAGTTCAGGCTTTGATAGTTATTATGTAAATTAAAAGTTCTTGTTGTGTTTAAAAAAGGTGTTAGTCTTATATGGTGTTATTAGTGATTGTTTTTAGTGTTTGTGTTATATAGTGTCTGTAGTTTAGTTGATTATTACTTAAAATTCGTGTATAACAAATGTGTGTGTTAAAGTACGATATAATGAGATGTCAGAATCACCAAATCCTCTTCTTGTACTCTTCTTGGTTGAAGGTAGGGCCCACGTACACGTCAGATCTTCTTTCTCGTCCCTCGTCCACTTCAAATCTTCTTCCTGGTTATTATATCTTCTATTCCATGTAATGGGTGTTCTTCTATCTGTTGCAAAAAGTTCGTGTAGTGTACCTCTAACTGTATTTATCTGGTTGTATAGTTTTTTCACACTTTATAACACATAATGTAAGACGATTTAAGAACGCGTCTATCTGCTAAGATCGTTGTCAAAGAAGTCCCATTTTATTTATCCGAAATTTCTGGTTGCTAAGGGTAAACTTGGAATCTGGTTGGCCAATTCGAATATACATTGTCATATACTTTCATTATTTCGAAGTCTAAAATTTGTTCAAAATCTTTAAATTAACATAACTTTTCCATACTGAATGGGAGTTTAAAACCATTATCAGCATTATTTTGATCTTCACATTTGATATATTTAGACACCAAACATGCCTATTTTTGCTTAAGAACTATGGATGTTACAATTTTGTTATTTGGAATTTCCTTAAATAACTTGATATGTGTTATTTTGTTTCTATATTCCTTGTATACATTATTACCTATAAATACATCTACCCTTTCACATTTGCTTTACAAAATTTCTAATATAATTGTTCAAAATTTACTAAAGTTGGTTTCACCTGGCCTATGTAATAGTATTATTTTCATCACCATGTTTTAACATCTTTAACAATTAAATTAACTTCTAACACTCGTCAAAATGGTTTAACATATAACGTTATTTTAATAACACAAAAGATATATTATTCTAATAGTTAAATTCATGCCCACATGGCTATGATTATTCCAAATCCTTGCACAAATAACTGTTTTCTACTCAAACTGTATAGGTGTTTGACACTTAACAAAACATCTTTGTATAGTCCATTCTGCTTGGTCAATTAATTTACCATGGTTTAACATCAGCTCTATTGTTATATTTGTTAACACAACATAAAAAAATGGAATTAATATCATTAAATTGACATTCCTTTAAACTAACTATATCACCTGTTACATACAAGAAATACAACACAAATACTATGATATAACACTGTGCTATAACATAAAACATGCACATTTTACAAAACAAATTCTATACTAATTAGTTAGTCCATTGTCAGCTAATTTACTCATTATTCTGACACAGTCTATGTCATATTTACTATTTATATGGGTTTCAACATCCGTATACTTACTGATGTTTGACTTACAAAAATTACTATAAAGTGAACACTGTTGCTCTACCTCACCACACAGTTCTAATAATCTTGTTACATTTACTGTTTATCTGGGTTTTACTCTTGTTATAAATGTTATTGTGACCATGTTATAATTTGTTGTTTACTGGACAACCCTATGAACTCTATATGTGACAATTATTTGTATGGTTCATGTATCTATAATCAGGTGTATTTATATTTTTGTTACATCAATTAAATTAATTATTTACTAATATTTCTCTTACATAATATTACATGTTTGGGCCTATTATCCCTCACTTTGTATTTTGATTATCTGGATATAATGATACATTAACTGAAACCATTTGTTCTTTATAGTCCTGGTTCATAAACCGTTTGTCTTTATAACTCTTTGTTTGGTCAATACTGAAAATTCATGTCATAGTTGGGGTTAAAGGTGTTTTGCATCACTTAGCCTAAATCATTAATTTGGGTACGGTCAGTTGTCTTACTAGTCAGTCTAAAATTGTTAGTCGTTCCTCTTTATTATCATTTTGGAAGATATTGTTCTCCTTGTCAGCTTCTTAACCAAAGTCTTCATTAAATCAGGTACGATATTATGTTGTTCCAAATGTAATGTTACAATATTTATAATAACTTTACCGCAAAATGTTTTTTCCTTATTTGGATTATTTTTACGTCCATGTTCCTTAAAGAAATGGAAGTATGGTGATGGCAAAACAAAATCGTGTTCGAGATTATTGCAGATTCTGATTGTACTACACTCAAAACATGAAAAAAAGTCATTTTTCAAAAAGTGTGTGTGTGTCTGTCTTTCTGTAGATTTTTATTCTATGGCAAACGATAAGAGCCGCAAATTCAAACAGAATCAAATCATTTTTTGCATACAGCTTGACTTGTAGAGTACTCAAGACCTATTGTTTTTGGTGAAGATCGGTTAAGGGAAAGAGGTAGTTTACCTGCAACTTTTTTTTTTAATCAAGGGTAAATTATTTTCTATGGCAAACGATAACAGCCGCAAATTCGAACATAATCAAATACTGTTTTGCATACAGCCCTGAATTGTAGAGTTCTCACGACCTATTGTTTTTGGTGAAGATCGGTTAAGGGAAAGGGGTAGTTTACATGCTACGGTTTATGTTTTAACAAGGGTATTTTCTATGGCAAACGATAACAGCCACAAATTCAAACAAAATTAAATAATTTTTTGCATACAGCCCTGAATTGTAGAGTACTCAAGACTTATTGTTTTTGGAGAAGATCGGTTAAGGGAAAAAGGTAGTTTACCTGCAACTTTTTTTTTAATCAAGGGTAAATTATTTGCTATGGCAAACGATAACAGCCGCAAATTCGAACATAATCAAATACTGTTTTGCATACAGCCCTGAATTGTAGAGTTCTCACGACCTATTGTTTTTGGTGAAGACCAGTTAAGGGAAAGGGGTAGTTTACAGGCTACGTTTTATGTTTTAACAAGGGTATTTTCTATGGCAAACGATAACAGCCACAAATACAAACAGAATCAAATAATTTTTTGCATACAGCCCTGAATTGTAGAGTACTCAAGACTTATTGTTTTTGGAGAAGATCGGTTAAGGGAAAGAGGTAGTTTACCTGCACCGTTTTTTTATCAAGGGTATTTTTTTTTTTGCAAACGATAACAGCCGCAAATTTAAACAGAATCAAATAATGTTTTGCATACAGCCCTGAAGTGTAGAGTTCTCAAGACCTTTTGGTTTTGGTGAAGATCGGTTAAGGGAATATGGTAGTTTACCTGCAACATTTTATGTTTTAACAAGGGTAATTTTTTCTATGACGAACGATAACTGACGTAAATTCAAACAGAATCAACTACTCTTCTGCATACCTTTTTGAATTATACAGAACTCACGGTCTCTTGATTTTGTTGAAGATCGGTTAAGGGAAAGGGGTAGTTTGCCTGCAACGTTTTATATTTTAACAAGGATATTTCTTATCGCAAATGATAAGAGCCGCAAATTCAACCAGAATCAAATAATTTTTTGCATACAGCCCTGAATTGTAGAGTTCTCAAGAACTATTTGTGTTGGTGAAGATCGGTTAAGGGATAGGGGTACTTTACCAGCAACATTTTATGTTTTAAGAAGGGTAATTTTTTTTTGACGAAAGATAACTGCCGTAAATTAAAAGAGAATCAAATAATTTTTTGCATACGTCCCTGAATTGTAGAGAACTCAAGGCCTTTTAATTTTGGTGAAGATCGGTTGAGGGAAAGGGGTAGTTTACCAGCAACATTTCATGTTTTAACAAGGGTAATATTTTCTATGACGAACGATAACTGACGTAAATTCAAACAGAATCAACTACTCTTTTGCATACCTTTTTGAATTATACAGAACTCAAGGTCTGTTGATTTTGTTGAAGATCAGTTAAGGGAAAGGGGTAGTTTGCCTGCAACGTTTTATATTTTAACAAGGGTATTTCTTATGGCATATGATAAGAGCCGCAAATTCAAACAGAATAAAATAATTTTTTGCATACAGCCCTGAATTGTAGAGTTCTCAAGACCTATTTGTGTTGGTGAAGATCGGTTAAGGGATAGGGGTAGTTTACCTGCAACATTTCATGTTTTTTTACAAGGGTAATTTTTTCTATGACGAACGATAACTGACGTAAATTCAAACAGAATCAACTACTCTTTTGCATACCTTTTTGAATTATACAGAACTCAAGGTCTGTTGATTTTGTTGAAGATCAGTTAAGGGAAAGGGGTAGTTTGCCTGCAACGTTTTATATTTTAACAAGGGTATTTCTTATGGTAAACGATAAGAGCCGCAAATTCAACCAGAATCAAATAATTTTTTGCATACAGCCCTGAATTGTAGAGTTCTCAATAACTATTTGTGTTGATGAAGATCGGTTGAGGGACAGGGGTAATTTACCTGGAACCTTTTACGTTTTAACAACAGTAAAGTACTTGAAAATTCATTTAAACGTTTTCAAACAATGGTAATTGTTAAAAATAAAATAATTTTGTTGCCAGGCAATAAAATTATAATTTTTTCTTTTTAATGTAAATCATGTATGAGAGAAAATATATCGTTCGTGGCAGGCAAGCATATCTCAGTTATGCAATGTTTACGTTTGCATTTTATTATTATGACTACCGCAATAAAAAGGCAGGGAAGACACACACACATACAAAATTCACGTTATTTCTGGCCTCATTCATGTTTATTTTCTTACATTTGCACGCTTTTTAAGTGGAAAGTGCCGAAACCCATACCACCATAATGCGTGCAAGCCGAAAGTGTCCAGCGTGGATAGCGATTTGCTTCCTGTGGATCGCTGGGCAGTGTAACTGCACGTGTTTACAGAGGAACGACTCATAGACAGACTTTTCGTCTTTAGGGAATAAACCCTCTGCAAGATGCTGAGGGTCCATGAGTGACTTCGGTGCGCTCCTTCTTTTCCGCGTGTTTGTTCTGTGAAACGTACACTGTAGATTCGCAGCTTTACTCTAAGCAACGCTCAATAGGAAATGTTGAAAATTTTTGTCCACGGTGTACCCTCATACACACTAAACCTGCTCTGATGTTTTAATTACGGACATCATAATATTACAACTTTGGAAACTTGAGCACTACTTAATGGAGATCAATCATTAACTTATACAAGCCATTAATTTTATGCATATTTTTTATATATATGTGTACAACGTTATCGGCAACAATGAACTAGTTTTTGTTAAAATTCCTTCTCGGGATATTTGGCCGTAGTCCAATGTTTCCTACGAAACCAGACGTTTCGGCAATCCTATCGACTTCCATCACCAGTGAAAATCGAGTGCGAAAACGTGAGGTGGTATACGTTAGTGACCACAGTACTGTGGTTAAGGCTGAAGCAGTGAGTAGAAAGAAGTAGTTTCTATGGTAATATTTCATTTCGAAAATGATTTTAAATATAAATCTTAGAATATGGAAGTCATGTATGGTTCTCATGTATGGAAGTCATGTATGGTAAATATGCACATGTTTACGCCTCGGGGCGTGTTCCCATTTATCTGAACATTAATAAGAAATAAACATTGTAAACATAATAAACATAATGAAATATAGTATAATACGCTGAACAATACCTGCACAACCCAGCACTATAAATATTTAGGTCTCTCTCTCTCTCTCATTCTCTGGTACAATTTTATTTTATGAGCTCATTATTGAATGAATTTTGAATTGGTCATTATTACACAATGATGTTGATTTACTTGAAATAATAAAAAAAAATATTGGAACGATCTCACCAAAATATCGGACAGCTAATACTTAGCTGCGGTTGTTTTTCCGGTAGAACATCGCACACCGCGAGTTCGCTGATTGCGCTACCGGTCACATCTTCGCTGATTACACCTTACCGAATGGTAAGGTGTCACTGTTATTTAAACACTTTTGTTGTTAACCACTTTTGGTGGTGTAAAAGTTAAAATTCACACTTAGTGAACCTCTTGCCGGCCGGCTACGTTCACAATCCAGGAGGATATGACACAGAGTCTTTGTTTAACATTGCGTAGGTGGGGCAATAACTCACCCGTGGTCTGATGACGATGACAGAACCTGCATGACCTTACTGGACTTCTCCTTCGAGATCCCAACACCATAAGGCCAATCAGGCGCGTAACGCTCCTGTTCTGACGCGCTGGCCAGCTCAGGATCGCCGTCATAACATCACCAAACACTGAAACAATAAATTAAAATATCAAAATAGTGGCTTGGTATATTACTCTATCCTTAACTGATCTGGTTCCCCTTAGCTATGTGCTGGTTTGCGTTAATAACCACTGGGTTTGCTTGAAATACAAAAAATATAAATACCAAAAGTATAAAATACAAGAATTATATAGAATTGCCATTCTCTTCATGGACTACCCTGAATTGTAAAAATTGTTTTGATTCCCATCGATAATAATTAACTCTTTCTGTTTCATAATTAATGTAATTATAAAAGAAACAAATATTTAAATAAAACATGGAAATCCCCATATAAATCTCCCAATATTACTCAAATCTCCCAAATATTCAAACATAGATAAAACATTTTATAGAAAAAATAATTAATAAAACCTTATTGAAATTAATATTATTATTATTATTATTAACAGTTAATAATTGGCGCTGTTAACAATATTTACCCCTCTTTCTCCTCCACCCACACTATTTCTTATACATCATGTTAAAATTCCTATGTTAGTACATAATACATAATATATGACACATCATAATCAACATTGATAATTAACAGTGATACATTTATATTATATTTATTATACAATTCATATTTAATCTTGATCAGAATTTACACATTCTATCTATTTAAAGTTGCATTTGAATCATTTAAGTTACAATTTCAATTAATTAGTGAAAATTCACACTTAGTGAACCTCTTGCCGGCCGGCTACGTTCACAATCCAGGAGGAAATGACACAGAGTCTTTGTTTAACATTGCGTAGGTGGGGCAAAAACTACAGCACCAGGCTTTTGTTCGTTGTTTACAGCCTCGAGTTGTTTACAGAAAATGTGCATTCCTTCCGCTGACGTCATCAGGGCTAGTCATGTTATCTCTATCTGTGACATACGATTTTTTGCTGTGTTTGCCGTTTCACAATGAAAACCTGTCAATTCCCATCTGCGTTTTATAAAATAATTATATAGTCCACTCACCAAAACTTTACAGGGATTATGAAATATTTAAATAATTATTACCAAATAATTGTTAAAATAAATAAATACAATAATTATGGTCTTTTGTACCATGTTTTTATAAATTTAATATTGTATCAGAATTGTACCATCACAATTCAACTGTTGCGGAAGGACAATAATACAAAATTACAATTTAACATCTATAGAAAACCCACAACGACTGATATTGTAATACATGCTAAGTCCTTTCATCCTTTATCCCAGAAATTGGCTGCCTTCCATAGTATGATTTATAGACTTTTATCTTTGCCCCTCGGGGATAAAGAATACCGTGAGGAATTAGACACCATTAAACACATTGCAGTTGCTAATGGTTATGATGTCGATATGGTGAACAACATCCTTCGAAAACATAAGAAAAAACATAGAAACATTAACGGACATAAAACACGCGAGAATACAACACGCAAATTCATTGCAACACCGTACACATACCTTATGCCTAAGATTTTTGGGTCAATTTTTAATAAAACCAGCAATATAAAGGTCACTTACAAAACCACTAATAATATTATTAATAATCTTCATGTCTGCAGATCTACCAGCCTTGAACACAACTGGTGTTTACAAATTGATATGTGACGATTGTGACGCCTGGGCCAGACAGGACGTAGTTTTTTAAAAAGATTTACAGAACATAGGCCGCCTACACACCTTCACAGTTTGGACAATATCAAGTCAAAATTTGCAGAACACCTCATTTCCGAGAATCATTATTACACAAATTTTAAAACTAATTTAATACCCCTTCACATATGTAAGAAAGGGCGATATTTGAACGCTCTTGAAGAGTATGAAATTTATAAAGCATATAACAATACTGATACCAAGCCGCGTGTTTTAAATGATAAACTGCTTTTCAAATCAAATGTATTGTACGACACTGCTTTGCGCTATTGTCGTGGTGGGAGCAAAACGTAATTCAGTGCGCGGTCAATCTCCGTACGATGTACATCGTTAAACGTTCGCGCTCGCTTTTAGACAATATGTATTTATATTGTTTTAAATTATTTATTTCATGTTGAATTTTAATATTTTAATTAATTGACAAATGTATCAACTTAAATGATACACAATTATTTTAAGTTCTGATGATGGGACAAGTGTCCCGAAACATGTCAACTTTGTGAATACGTTGTTTCTGGAAGCCGCGGACGGTAAGTTGCAATATATTTGATTCAAAACATACCATACCAAAAAAAAAAAAGTTTAGTGAATGTAAACAAAGTTGGGTATATAGTGTATACTGACAATATTAGTGAATATTCAGAAGACAAGTTTCAGTAGTTTTATGCCAATATGTTGTGTTATGTGTTGTAATAATATTTAAACTTTTTTTATTTGCAAAAACATGGCAACTTTATAATGACATAGAAAAGATGTTTTATTTTTCACTTTTTTTATATAGTGTTTTAGTGAATAGTTGAATTTACAAAAAAAAAATAAATAAAACTTGAATTACTTATAAGTATATTGTTGATTATGTACTACATCAAAAAGTGTGAAAAATGACCAGACGTGACAGATGGAGAGACCCAGAACCGTTCAGCCAGGTAAGTGTTAAATAATTACCCTTTTTTTTATTAAATACAGTTTTATTACTGCCTATATCTGCACTTCCTTTTCAAAAATGTTGTAAATGCATCATGTTTGTATTATCACTGTTAAAACATATTTATCAAAAGCGAATTCTACATAATATGACTATATGTATTTTTTTATATGACTTTAACACATTTCTAAACAACATAGTGAACTAACAGATACCAACTGATCCTATTTAATCACTGTGGCCATTAATTAAGATTTTATCTGCTAGAATGGGAATAAAGCAAATAAAAACAAAATTTAACCATAAACCATTTTTACCACTATACCTCCTTGAAATTTCTTTTTTGTAGTTTTTGAAGTAAGAACTTAATATACGGTGGTACTATGGTACACTCATGCTCCTAGAGCAGTAAACTGATTTAACGTGTCACAAAATAGCTGAAATGAAAAAGCAGTATTGCCAGGTCAATCAAACATCTTTTCCCCACATAGCTACCCAAAATTTCCCCACTGGCACAAATATGTATGATTTAAGCAAAGCGTACGAATGTGAGCAAATTCTAAACATTTAAATACTATTACAAGGATAAGGTAAATATTAAATACAATTTTTTTCTTTAATTAATGTGTTTAGGTCATTTCTTTCATCACAGTGTATCACATTACATTAGTGTTAACTTCACGTCCACCACCTGAGAACAGTACCAAACAAGATTTGGTGATTACACAATCAAGTTAATTAAAACAATAACTTATTTAATTTTTTTTTTTTGTAAAAAATTGAATTATTACTCTGTGCATATAAATTCTACTTTTCAACTAAACGTTGCGTAAATCATATTGTTACGATGAATAAAATTATTTGCTGCATATTGTTTATATACGTATAAACTGAAAATAATACGTGTGATATGATTCTATGGTCATTGTACATATACATTTCTTATAATCAAATCCATATAAACACTATAATGCACTTGTGTCATTTAATTATCTGCTCACTCTTATTTGAATCTTAATTTTTTTATAGCAAAATCTCTTACTCCAAATACATATAAGTAACCTTTTACATGTTGAATGAGTTCACTTGCCACTCATGTTTGGTGTGTGTCCCCTGACATTCCCATATTTTTCTTTTTTTACAATGAGTATGGCAAAGAATCCTCCTCTACAGATAACAAAGCTATATCTATATAGGAGAGTGTGTATAAATTATTACCACTTCCATAGCTGAGCCATCTATAATATGGTCCAAAAGGAAAGAGCCTCTTGTAATAAAGTGGCAACATGTCAGGAAGCATCTCAGGTGAAAACTCTGCCATATTTATTGCCTATAAACACAATTTGTTTTTGTTAACATATTATGTGACACTACAATACAAACCTGTTACATTTTTGTCAATTTGACCTTCCTCTTACTCATACTCACACACACTTGTAAATATACCATATGCTGCAACATGATCATTGCACACCTACTCACATTGTAACAGAAATGGGATTAGTGTGTGAGTGCTCATTATAAAGGAAAATAAAAAAGCAAATTTAAAATGTGGGATAGTACCGGGAGCTCATCTAATGTGATTATGATATCAGAAGGCATAAACACCACAATCACAGGTGACATTACAAATTACATAAAGTCAAAACGAAATCTTAATAATAAGAAATCAAAAACCATTAATATGTAGGTGATCTCTATCTACTTAATATCATACAAAGTTCTTAGCTACCTGTATGTCAAAGCACAACTAATTTCATTTTCTGTTATTTATAATACCGGTATGTCCATTTATTGTTTTTGCTGAGTTCCTACACATATTATGATGTACATATAAAAATAAAGGATTCACTTAACCCATACAAAAAAAAAAAAAAACACACAGACACAAACCTACACAAAATAGGATCTACAAGTTGACTTTTAGCTGAGTACCTTTTTTTTGTAACAAAAACAGAAGTTTCCCTTTTCTTTTGTTTGCAAATTAACTTTTTTCACAACGTACCTGCACCTATAGATTTCAAATAACAAACGTTACCAATCTATTTAGTTTGTTTCTGTGCTAAAGAGAAAGTCTGTAAAAACTTTTCTAATGTAGTTATTCAAAAATTCAATTTAAGTACCTGTACATTATATAAAATAATTCATACTGGATAACTTATACACTAGTATGCGCCCTGAGCTATTGAACTCTTTCACTACTTTAAACGAAGTACATTTAATATTACATATATTTCGATATTATATTTGCAGTTACGAGAAAGTGACTAAAATCCTGATTTGTTAGTAATATAACAATTGTGGAACACACAATCATACAATAAACACTCAACATTCGAAACGGTCGGATTTGGGTTACAATTCGTTTTAGTCTGGCACCCTGCTGGATTTTCAAATTTTTTATCTCTATTTTATTCCCTGATGTCCAAAAAATTTTTAATTTAAAAAAATTAACACTATATTCAGATTTTTGTTTAAATTCCCTTTAATTTGACCTCCCACATTTTAAACGTGGTTTTGCGACTTTTTAACATTCCCCCCCCATATTTTTGGAGGGGTCAATCTCAAAAACAATAGGGTTCTGTATGGTAAAAGTATGGACGTGCGTGCCAAGTTTTATAAAATCGGGTTATGCCTTCAAACATCGTGACACATACCCCAAATACCAAAAGGTCGAGTCAAAACTGAGCTTGTTCGCTCGTTCAACTAGTTAATATTTGAGCTCAATAACCTTCCATGCTTTCGCTAATACTTCCTAACTTTAAAATCTCTCCTTTCAGATTAATAAACACGTTTAATGCCTACCTACATCAAATACTACTAGTCTCTTGAATACTAATGTTGTCAAGTTCAACCATGTCTCATTTCAATTCACACATCAGTTTTTTAAGTACAAACACACATGTTAAAAAAAGTAACCTCCTGAATTACACAAAACTGTTTATACTTCATGTTACCTACTTTTCTAAGACTTCCTTTTTCGAATACTAAATATATCTTTAAAACAAACGATGTCAACTATCAACTATCGTATACCTCAACTATCACTACACTACTATTTTGGCGGGAACGTTCACAGCCTTCTAAACTGTCTGCATGTTCACAGTTAATTTTTCTTTTTGTATATCTAAATGTTTAAAGTATTTATACGAAAAAGTATAGTAATTCAATTCTTTAAAATTTTGCTTAATATATGACAAAAAAATAAAACAAAAGAAAAATAATGTCACTTTTACAAAATCAATTTGTACTCATTACAAGACTGTTTATGAACTGTGTACGCGTGAAGTCAATAAGCCATTTTAATTTTATATGACGTCATAAAATACGTGTCTGAGTAAATTGTCAGTGCCAGTGGTCATTTCATAATTTACGTTTTTGGTTTGTGTTACTCGTGTATCTACGTATTTACAAATTTTAATTTGAAAGTGTTTGTTTCCTTGCAATAAAAAATACACGAGAATGGATGCAACAGTTAGAACGTTTAGAAATGCTTTTACTTCGAAGTTGTAAGTATTAAAATTAGATTAAACATTTGGCCTAGTCATTTTAACCTTGTTAAATGATCTGGCGTTATGTATTATTTTAATAACGGATTACCATAAGCAGTAGATAATACATAGTCTTTCACTTGTGGTTAGTCAAGGCAAAATTCAAATATCAAGTTTTGTTCAATTCGTTTTCTTAAATAAAAAAAAAACGCCAATTGTAAAAGTTCCAGCAAATCAGCCTCGATTCAAAACATTTGAAGTTTAAGCGGAACCGTATGTAAAGAGCACTCGTTTACATTTACCATATATAAGTATGTGAGGTGGTTACATATTGTTCAAATAGGTAATTATAGTTAGCATGTTAATTTAAGCGTTGTGTGAATTTGTTTCAGACATGTTTGGAAATATCTACACGTTTAAATGAGATACAATAGCTGAATGACACAGTGAAAATGTTGATTACTTACACAAGACATTATATTTTAAAGTCAGCCTATATATTTTAAACATGTAAATACAAATTAGCATAGAGGTAGCGTGTAAGCGGGTGAAATGACCTAATAACTAGGGTAAAGTGCCTGCTAAGTTTAAGCTAATAATAAACACATGACTGAAAGGCACTGTTGTGAACAATTGGGACACTTGTATATATAAAACACAAAACCAATGGATATTCTTCCAACAAATTAAATTCACCAAACAACCTGATAGCTCTATATGTTGGAAATAGCCTACTCATAAAAGAGAAATATCCACCAGATCCACCCACAGTGAAGCTACCAACCCCATTACTTGTTGCATCAGCATTCACCAGATGGAAAATAAACATGGTGACAATGGGCTCACAAATTAGTCTCACATTAGTTAACATACACCTTGACTAAATTGTAAATTATATAATAAGTTCTTTGGTCATTTCGAACGTTCAGGAACTTGACAGTTTTAGGTAGTTTAGCTTATAGTCATTTGGTTATGTGTATTCAGTTGTACTCCCAGTATATCATTAATGATGCATATGAACAATTATTGATAACCTACTCTTTTGTACAATCCTTTTCTGTATACAAGAGATTTACATTTCGTAAACTAATGTCATACATCACAAGTAAAAACAGTATTTATAAAATAAACATAAATAAAATATGCTACTAACCTGCTCACTGAAATGTTTTAACCTTACAGTAGGAAACCAAAACTCTTGTAATTTGGGCAGAAAAACATAACTTCATTGTCATTTTTCTTTATTATTACATCATCATTTTCATTATCAATGTTAACCATAATTAGTTGAGACTTTTGACATTCCTACTCCTGCACCGTGCCAAGTTGCCATTTATTTTATAATTTTGTTTTTGTAGGTGATTCTTGTTAGCTCCTGTTTTAGAAGATAAATTCATATTTGTGAAAAGGTATATTTTTTATTTGTTTTGAAATGAGTGAATCTGGCAGCAACCAACAAATCTATATTGCTGCTAACTTGCCAACAATTATACATCATATTGGGTTGGGCATAATTCTGTTTTAAATTGTTTCACAAAGTCTTGCTTTTCTGATTTGTAGATTACTTGTTCTTAAGGGGAGAGTAGCACTTTTTCCATTCCTATGTAATTTAAATGGCAGTTTTAGCTACACTTAGGTACCATTATTTTCATAACTATTAGAGCTAGGTCATTGAAATTGTTACAAAATCGCACTAAAATAGTAATGAATAAGATGTACCGTACTAGAACTTTGTAAAACAAATTTCTATTAAATTTTTTGTTTTAATTTTTAGTTTCCCGCATGAATGAAGAAAACAAATTTTATTTTCCATTTTTATTGGCAGTTTAACATTAATAGTGATCATTCTAGAGTCAGCTGCATGGAAGTAGTATCGTCAAGATCACTCACTTTCACTGCTTCTCCCTGTCACCTCCACGCCCCTCGCCCAGCGTTGTTGCCGGCTAGTACAGTGTGTAGCGTTTTAGCAGTGTTACGAAAACAAATTTCATACATCCACATTATATTCTTCGTTTCAAATTTATTTATGCGTATCGCGTAAATGAATTTGTTTTATCAGGAATAATTAGTTGTGGGTAACACTACTCAGTTAAATTCTGGGCGCCAGTATTTGAGCTCTAAAAATTTGTGTGAGTCGGCAACATATTTTTTGTTGTCGCGTAAATATCTACAGAATTTCTATCTTTGCGTTTCTTCTGTTTCTTTGGCTTTTTTTTGTTACGATTTGCAGTTCTCTGAAACTACTATTTATACTGCGCTGGTTTTTCTTATGTTAGAATCTAAACCTTTTAGCAATACACACCCTAACTTTACGAAGTACCATTAGGTCAGTTATTTTGTGATTTCCGTACAGTGCACTTACTTATTAAAGTTTTACTGTTTTCTTCATGGGCGGTTATCCTACAGACTGACAGTTGTCTGAGAACACTGACCTTGCCTGCTGTTGTCGCTTTAATTTTTTCATACTCACGGTCTTTTCTCTTTTGTAAATGAATCTGTTTTTGTTCTCTACACGGTCATTCCTGAGCCATATGGTTCGGAAGTTCTGTTAGGTATATGTACACATTTGGTATGCACATTGCGTATACCCTGTCGGCATGTCTTTTCGGTAAATATTGCTGTCTGACACTTTTATGAATGCCTTTGTCATTTTATAATCCCCTCAAAAATGTGTATGTTTACTGCCCGCGCTACTACCTTTCTTCCGTTGCACAAAGATAAATAGGACTGAGCAATTTCTGTAAACAAAATTGTCGCTGTTGTGACAAAAGCCAATCCCATTTCAGTTACAGTACCCCATTCCAAGTAGGTTGGGTGGACGAGGTGAGGAAGAGACGAACATCCAAAATATTTATCGTCCTTAGTATTGTTGACAGACATTTTGTGCGTTTCATGTGAACGGTTGACGTCTTTATTGTAGACAGTGTGTGTATTAGTTTATTTCAATAATTTGTATTTATTATGAGTGATATTGAGGAACAGTATCCTACATTTAGTTCGAGTACAAGCAGCGGTGGTGTACGTGCGGGCCGAGAGGACATTAGAAAACAAAGTAAAGTCATCATAGCAAACGTTTACAAGTTTTTTAAAAATCTTGCGTATAATGAAGAAGCCAGGAGGAACATAAACTTTGCACAAGTTCGAAAATTGACAGCGGAAGCTTGTGGCATTTCTGAACAGTCGGTGCAACGTATTAGCAATACCGTTGCTTCGGCAGATGATCAAGGCGTGAGTGTTGTGTTCAGTTCTCCAAGGAAAGGGTATAAACGGGAACACAAAAACACTGAACTGGACGATTTTAATAAACAAATAGTCCGCAGGACCGTACTAGAATATTACGACCGAGGGGAATACCCCACTGCAAGCAAAATTCGAGCTGATCTCTGTCAGAAAATCAATTATTCTGGTTCAGAAGCCTCCGTACTTCGCCTTCTGAAAGTGCTTGGTTTTAAATTTAAGAAGTGCAACGATGGACGAAAATTTTTAATGGAGCGCAGAGACATTGCTGCCTTGAGAGCGAAGTTTTTGAGAACCATGCATATACATCGTACGGAGGACAACAGGCCTATAATTTATTTGGATGAAACCTGGATATCACAGAATCATACGAATAAATACATCTGGCAAGACTCCAGAGGGAACGGTGGGCTGAAAGTACCTACTGGTAGAGGTGGCCGGCTGATTATTGCACATGCTGGATCCGCAAGTACAGGTTTCATAGCAGGTGCCAAACTTGTCTTTCGTGGCAGTAAGCATTCAGCTGCATCTGACTACCACACAGAAATGAATGCTGAAGTTTTTAAGACCTGGTTTGTTGGTATGTTGCGCTCCTTGGAAGAAGGCTCTGTCATCGTGATGGATAATGCCAGCTATCATTCTGTACAAATAGATAAACCACCATGTTCAAACTGGCGTAAAGCGGATATCATGGAGTGGCTGCGTAAGAAGAGAATTTCATTTTCCACAGCTGAAACCAGGGATGAACTTCTTTCTAAAGAAGAGATCCGAACGGCCAAGAAGAGGTACGAATTGGATCAACTGGCAAATGAAATGGGACATACAGTAGTGCGCCTGCCACCATATCATTGTCAGTATAATCCGATCGAGCTGATATGGGCCCAAGTTAAACGGTATGTTGCAAACAAGAATACGACTTTCAGATTGGCCGATATTGAACAACTTGCACACGAAGCTTTGGACAGGATAACTCAGGAAGACTGGGAGAAGTGCGTAAGACATTGCGGAGGCACTACAAGAAGCCGATTACTCAAAGCAGTGCACGAGAGACACCACAGTGGAGCCCTTCATCATACACTTACGTGTGAGTAGTGACAGCGAACCTGAGTCCAGTGAATCCGAAGACGAATAAGGCAGGAGTGTTAAAAAGTGTATATAGGTGGTAAACGTGTCTATAGCGAAGCGTAGTATTTTCTATTTTTATTGAAACATAAAAAACCGTATGTGCGTGTTTTCTTCAGGAGTGTTATGAATGTGCTCTGTGCTATCACTTTGCAAAGTGATAATTGTGTGACTAACCCTATTTAAGGTGAGTTTTTCAACATACTGCTTATTTATAATAGTCATAAGGAATTCTATAGTTCATAAAATAAGGAAAATTTTAATTATAAAATTAGTAAGGACAATGCATAAAATATAGAATTATAAATTTAAATTCTATATTTAAAGATTTAAGTTAAAATATATATATATATATATATATATATATATATATAAATAAATAAGGAATTTTAAATTTATTTCATGAGACATTTGTATTTGTTGTTTATAAAATTATCCTTATTTTCTTAAGAAATCCAATTCGTTTCACGTTTATACATACCATTATTTTTATGCTACTTGTGCATGTAACATCTTATAGTATAGTTCTAATTTTTTTACTTAATTAATAAGCAGCGCAGGAAATAAAAATAGAATATTTTTCTGAGTCACGAATAGTGCGGTGTCTTCAATAATTAAATGGGGCAAGCTTAAGACACAGGATGCGTATAAAATTCGTTCAAACAAACTATAGCTGACGCGTCGAATTGAATGTTATGTATAAGATACGGAAATTAATTGTTAATTAATTATTAACAATATATTAATTGTGATGTAATTAGTATTAAGAATTATTGACAATGTAACAATGTACTCTAATGCATGTATTACAAACTTTCTCACTTTGTTATATTCTTAAATTAAGTAGGCTTACTTACTAGTGTAGCATTTTTCGGAAGAAAGGGAAACTGTTGCTTAGTGGCAACGCTGTAAGTAAGCGGTGTGACCTTGACGATACTAGTTCCATGCAGCTGACTTTAGTAGGCTACACTTTATAAACATAATGGTATTACATATCCACAAAAAATTTCAAGTCAATATGTCCACTCAGTCTTGAGAAAAGTGTACCTAATTACAAAAAAAAATGCATTTTCAGAAAAACACAAATGAAAATAAAACTTATTTTTTCTGCACTAAAATCCTCCAGGACAGTAGTAATCTTCATCTTCAGTATCTTCTCGTTTTCTCTTACATAATCTTCCTTCTGACCCTTTGCTTCTTAGTTTGTTCTTGTGCCTCTTTTTCAGCTTTAAGAACCCTGACGCAGTCTATATTTTTTAAACCCCTCGATCATAAATTTACCAGGTTTAATTTTCATCCTTTCTACGACATTTGCATTGGCTATGGAGCCTTCATTGAAGCATATAACTGCGTCTGCAGTTTTTCGTACCCTTTGCCATATGCAGATATTAAAACTTTCATTCGGATTTTGTGTCTTTCCATGGAGACACCGCTTCCTCTTTTGACAACTCCCTATATATAGGCTCTATGGCTTTCATGCTTGCTTCTGGTAAAGAGTTCACATGTGTATAATGTGTGTTTGTAGATTGTGCTTTATTATATTTGCACCAGGTATCTTCACTTTTGGGACATAGGAAATGCTGCGGATTGTCATCCGTTGAAAGTTACTCAGGGTTGCTATTACTTGCAGTAAACCTATTCCCTTTGAAAATATGTTTTGAGTTGAATTTCTTTATTCTAGGCATTATTTTATATGAGTTTCAAAGAGGTTGACAAATAGTTCACTAAATAAACAATATTTAGAAAGATTTTCACTAATGTTTATAACTAATAAGCCACTATCACTTTACAATTGTGTAGGTATACACTGTAAACAAACCAGAAAACAATAAACAACTAACATCAGGTCAAACTTGAAGAAATGTTCAAATTAGATGAACAGCTGACCATTGCCAACTTACTAAACATAGGCCTAATCATCATACCATAGCACATACAATGTGTTATAGTACGATTCCTGGTAGTACGATATTTTTGTTTGTGATGTCTTACCAGGTGATCTCTTTTAATTGTTATTTTCTGTTTCTACCATAATTATTTTATAAATCATTTGCTCTAATAATAAAAAATTGTTTATCCTACACTTTCTGTATTTCAGTGAGTTAAACTACGTAAATTACTTACAAGTAATGACTTTTAACTTGTCATATACACCACAAGAAAGATTAATTTAATGTTATTCATGACAGTAGTCAGATGCACTGTTAATAAAAGCAACCAGTTTTGGCTCAATCTGAACTGCCAAACCAGCACTATAATCAAATGTATTTTTGTAGCCTTGTAACTAGTTGATAACGTTTCACTATTGCAGGTGTATTCATTTTCTGAACTTCTAAACTTCATTTTTTGTATAATTTTGAATTTGGAAAATATTTTATGTGAAAATTTTTCTTTATACAAATAATCTCTTGAAGATAAGTAGTGTTTTTCTTTTTTTTTTATCTTTAAAAAAAATAGTAGCCTAACTTAAGAACTGAATTAAATATTGTATCCTGAAAGTTACATTAATTGATAATTTGCTGTTTTAATTATCGTATTTTTACAATTTTTTTGTATTTTATTGAAAGCATCATTTCCAGTAGGTAATACAAATAATATTGTATACACATAAATACTAAAAGCGTTTGTACTGTATGAAAATATGTAGATCCCACATTTCTATCCAGTTTTCATAAATGTCTTTTTTCCACAGAGGTAGCACTCATAAATAGTTTGCAGCCTTTAAACCATTACAGCGAGGGGTGCGTGCGCACACACACACACACACACACACACATAAATACAGTGAGATCACTAATAAAATATTCTGTATGGAGTTGTTTTTACTTGAGTTTTCATTAAGAACATAATGCTGCAAATTAGATTTGTAATCTCTCTAGCATCAGGTATTATTCAGTGTTACGGTTGATTGAACAGTAGCATGTAATTTAGATGTTGTTATGATTATATTCTGGCGATTAAGGAAATTATAGAAAAATGAAATAAGTTGCTCATAGAGAGTACTTTGTGAAAAAAAAAGAGCAGACAGCATCATCATTTCAAATATCGTATTTTTACAGTTTTTTTGTGTTTTATTGAAAGCATCATTTCCAGTAGGTAATACAAATAATATTGTATACACATAAATACTAAAAGCGTTTGTACTGTATGAAAATATGTAGATCCCACATTATTTATTTTGTGACACAAATTATATTATGGAATAACGTATATGAATATTGCATTGTACACTGGTACAATGAGTAGTTAATGAGGCTAATATATCTCATTATTTATACTAATGAAAATTGCAAAACTAAGAATATCTAAATCAGGTGATTAGCTTGCTGACATAATTACATACTGCTCAATAAACCTGCTCATAAAATTAAATGAACTACTGAGATATGTTTTTGTATCTTAAGCAAGACTGATAAACCTTATACTGATTGTAATTAATTAATCAGTTTATTTGTGTATATGTTTGCATTGCTATGAAATTAC
The DNA here is from genome assembly GCA_034769895.1 of Magicicada septendecula. Classification (NCBI taxonomy): domain Eukaryota; kingdom Metazoa; phylum Arthropoda; class Insecta; order Hemiptera; family Cicadidae; genus Magicicada; species Magicicada septendecula. The sequence goes on along the minus strand of CM068367.1, from coordinate 247,744,983 downwards.
TTCTTTTCAGGGAAGAGCCAGTGAGAACACACTTGAAGAATGTATATGCTTGTCTGACAATGTCTACAATGGCTGCAGCTGTGGGGGCCTATGTTCATATGTACACAGAACTACTATCAGCAGGATTATTCACAATTATTGTAGCTACAGGATTTTTAATTGCTCTCATGCACACAGCAGACAATGGCAAAAACCGGAAAATGAGAATAGGATTCCTTTTAGGATTTGCATTTTGCTCAGGTAACGTTATAAATTATTATTCATTACATCGCGAAGTGTATGCTTAGCCTGCATTTTCAAAATATAGCCTCAGCTGAAGAGGCACCATATGGGGATCACTGTGTTCCCGAAAAAGAACATTAGTTTGTAGAAACTTCAAAGACCATTTTAATATAAGATGGATAGAAAAAGGTATTGTAAAAGACTTTTGCTAATACAATTGGACAAGTGAAAAGCCGTCTGAACTTTCAGTAAAATTATGATTTCCCGAGGACGAAACCGAGCAAGCTCTAAATATTCTGAATGGAATATTTACAAAAAAATTGGTATTTCTTTTATGAATTTGCTAACTGCTATAATTTTATTGTTCGACTAAGCTTTTCGTCATCACTGACATCTTCAGGTCTTAAACAACCTGGTTGTTTAAGTTAGCAAATTCATAAAAGAAATAGTAAGGATGGCTGCTAATTTAAACAATACGAAGAAAAAAAATTGGTACTAATTTCCATGTATAATCATTAATAGATCCCGTATTGGCCTGAATATAAAGACAAGGAATATGGCCTCACATATAAGACAACCCTGAATTTTTTTAGGAATTCTATAAAAAAAAATAATTAAATGGTCTATATACCATTCCTTGAGGTGAAACTAATTAAATATATGGCTATTTTACATTAACGGTGAAATTATAGGTAATAAAGTGCCTTACTACTTTTAGTCCAAGCACTTGATCATACTTGTTTTCTTTTTCACAAAGTTCATCTTCAGTACTGTGACTAAAATCAGATTCATAACTGGAGCCTTTCTACAAAATGTCATCCTCGCTCCTCCAAGGTGATTATTCACTGGGCCAGTAGCTGTATGCTTGGTTCCTTCAACTTGCCTGTCAGACTCAATGCACAGTTTCCATTGCCAGTAACTATAGTTCTTCTGTAAGTAGTCCTTAAATGGTTTATTAACAACCACCTCTAGAACATGAAGCTGAGAAATCATTTTCCCGGGGATTATAACAAGATCAGTGTTCAATTCTGCATTCAGCTTCTTTATTTTTTCAGTTTTGTGACCACAAAAAAACAAAGAATTATTATTACTTTCTGCCCTAGTAAAACACCTAGGTCATGTCCACAAACAAAGTCAAGCCAATCTGCAATAAATTCTTCCATTTTAGAGCCATCCACCCATTTTCCTGTACTCTAAAAATAATTCCAGCTGGAAACTGTTCCTTTTTAAGCACTTTTCTCTTCAAAATAACGTATGGTGGAAGTCTTCTATCATCGGCAGTTACACAGTATCACAGTAATTGTAGGAAGTTGTAGGGGGTTTCAAAATAAGACAAAGGTACTGGTCTCATGTTTGTATGGCTTATAGCTCATAGCTTTGTTTGGGCAGGTATCGTTGCATCCATGGCAGTATTGCAGCATCTGGGTTGATCCCAATGGCTGTCAGAAGATAACCTAATACTGGTACAAGCGACAGGTAGTCTAATACTATAATAGAAACCACCAACCCGATTATTCACTAGAAGGAAGGGGAGAAATAAAACTTTTTTTCTGGCACTGCAGCTGAAACTAATTCAGACAACAGATGACACCTGTCTCAAGGTCAGCAAGCAGATGCCGCAAGGCATTGGTCATTATCCGTGAGGCAAAGAGCCTCGATTTGTATGGTGATCAAATGAAGACACAGCGATTTATTAAGGAACATGCGAGGCTGCACTTGGGAAGCTGTCATGCAGTTGGACAGAAATCTGCTCCCAAATCTGACCAAACGGTTTGTCAGTTTCATATAAAAGGGGAGTGGGGAAATAGTTTTAAGTCATGCAGAAAATCTTTGAACGAATCCGGCCAAACGGATTCATCAAACTCGCCAGTCAGCGGAGTGGGGAGATGTCTAATGTCTCGCAAAACTCGGAACAAATTCGGCAAAACAAATTTGTTCAGCTCCCCGGTGTTTAAGGGAGAATTGGTGTAGTGTTTTATGGACAGTCTTTCACAGGATGCAGCGAAACAGATTCGACCGTGTCTCCTGTCACCATGTCATGATCTAGAACTCATTATAACACACACCTGTTGATTCACGCTATACACTTTTGCTGCATGTTAGGGTGTGCGCATATAAGACCAAGTACAGTTTTTGGAAGGGCATTGTAAGGAAAAATAATCATCTGATATTTGGACCAATGGAGCACTTTATAAGTAAATGGTACTCTTATATAAAACCATTATTCTTCTTAGGTAATTTGTTCGACTGTTTTGTTTCTACCTTAATATTTTAATTCCTTAAATGGCAGTAGCCTACTTTAATAATCGAGCTGCCTTCATACATGGTTAAAGTTAACAACTAGGAGATTTTTAAGTCTATGGTTTTTAGAAGCTAAAAAAAATATATGCCTGCTCAGATTGTCTTTTCATTTCACAGTTGTTCTAAGAATTGTGTACATTCTATTCATTTTTTAATTTATTAAAGTTTTTAAAGAAAGCCCAACACTGATTATGCTCTGAATTATGTGTGTAAGTATAACAGTCTAAAATAAATAAAATGAAAAAGAAGTAACAGCTGTTTTATGAACTTTGGTGTACTTGTTTTGTCGGTGTGTCTGATAATACCAAAGATTGTTTGTTATTACAAGCTTATCTGGTTATGATTGTATGCACAACTGAATATTTTTGTTTATTCAGTAAAATTCTGCTTGTAATAAAAGGGAAGAGTATCTGCAAAATTGTTATGGTTTTTGTGTGAATGTATGATTTTTTTTCTTTACAAAAAGCGTTGTATCTAAGGCCTTTAGGTTAAGATATTTTATTAAACCTGCTATCTGTTTCTTTATAAGTTAGTATGTCTTGAAAACAAGACATCCTTTTAAAATATCATTAGGAATTATGTTAAAACAAAAATATTTGTTTTATTGGTTATTACAATAAATGTTTAGAGTAGTACAGATTGATCTTTACACAAACAAAAAAACATCATAGATCAAGGATGTTAGCAGCAGTTTTCAGTCTTCATTCATTATTATGTAACATGATTTGTCACAAAAATGACAATGACATACAATACAGGGCTGTATGCAAAACATTATTTTGATCCTTAACACTGAATGTTAAGGACATGTTTACCAATATCACAGTAAATAAAGTTATGAAGTTAATAAACGATAATAATATGGGAGAATACAGGTATAAAAAGCGGTTGATTAAAGTATAAAACAGGTTAATTACCTACCGTCACGCTTTTTGAAATCCGAAAACAGGATTACTCGAGTTTCGACACATTAAGTGTCATCTTCAGATCCTCGATGAATATAAGTTAAAAATACATTTGTTGATGTATGCACATCCCGTTAGATAATAAAAACAACATAAACATAACAACAAAAATACTTAAATAATTTAACACATATTAAAACCGAGACAAAACAGAACGAAAACACGATACACGCGGCCGACGCGGACCTGCGCAGGAACACGTTATGCAATAAAATCAATCGATACCGATTTGACCTTTGATAAATTTTATCGATCTGACACAGCTAGTATCTCGTTCGATATCGTTTACTCTGTTGAATAGAATATTATTTTTATGGATCGATTTTTCATTTAAGATGCAATCGTAATTATCTTTAGTGGCCTTATATATTTCAAACCTTTCGAGAGTGTCCAGTTCAAGAGATTTCCTGCATTTATGTAATATATCCAAATTCTCACTAATATTTTTTATGTTATGATCTTGTGAACTTAAATGTTCAGCAAATGTGGATCTTCCTATATTTGATTTAGAGCTTGGGAGGTGTTCTTTATAACGCAATTTGAACGAACGACCCGTTTGTCCTATGTAGAAATTTGAACAATCCGAACAATTACGCCTGTATACACCTGTACCATCGTATTCATCGAAAGACTTAATTTGATTTTTAAACTTAAGTTTGTTCTCGAGTTTATTATTTGCTTTTGAAGTCAATACTATATTTTGTTTTTTCAATTGTTTATTCTGAAGATGACACTTAATGTGTCGAAACTCGAGTAATCCTGTTTTCGGATTTCAAAAAGCGTGACGGTAGGTAATTAACCTGTTTTATAGACTTAAAACGCTTTTGGAGGCAAATACAATGTTTAAATTATGATTAAAGTAATTAAAGAATGTGTAAATCAGAACTATTTTAGGTTTAATAACAAGTCTTATATACAGAAACAAGGTTTATACAGAATATAAAATGTATAATTATAGTTAAATTAAAAACATTAGTGTTAATATTATTATTGTAACGAGTAGCTTTGAGCGTACCTGCAAAATGTGTACATAAAAAATAATGTGGTTGGATGATTAGTGCGTTCGCCTCGCACCGGGTCGTTACAATAATTTTGTGGCTAGCGATGTTCGTAGCGTAGTTCTGATCACCTGTGTATTACGGCAGTAACCTTACCTGTTATTCTTAGGGGGTGTAATAATCCCGGGTGGCGCCAAGTCGTTTTTACAAAACAACTAAAAACTGTGTTTGAACAAGTTATCAGCGTAGCGGGTTGGTGTATTCAAATCGTTCCCGCTCGCACAGCCGTCTCAATCGTCACTTCTGACGAATAACTGGCAACTAGCTTACTGCTACGATTTACTCTTCAATACAAGTAATTATTATATAGCACTCCCTATGAAATGATAACGCTGGTTACTCCCTGTAATGAATATTTTTTAATGGTGATATCTGGAAACATTTACAATTACAACAAAATAATTATCGTTTGATTACATGAGATCTTATTTTCAGGGCGGCGAATTAATTTAGAAACCATTTAACCTAGCGTCTGTTTACGTTAGGCGTATTACAATGTTTTGGTTTCAAAATCCGTGGATTCTTTTGACTATGAGTTAGAGAACTACAATGGTTACAATAAAAAATACAAATTACCTTAATCTAAATGTACAAGAAATATAAAGTGTGCTGTTACAATCTGTTGTGTCGTGTTGTAAAAGTGTTCTGTAAGTTCGTGTTCAATTCTTAGGTTATTTTATGTTAACAAAGTTTCATTATGTTTTAATTTGCTTAAATACTCTATGAAAGAGAAATACTATCTTTATAGTGTGGTAATTTTACCTTTCAAAATTATTTAAAGTGATTAGGGTTGGTGGAAAACAAATAATTGGATAGTACTTAACAATTCGACGTGTATAGGCCTTTGTAGTTGGTTCGAGATAGGAATTGGCTGCATAAAATCAGTTTTCTTGGATTTTGGGCTTCATTAAAATGTGGCGTCCTTTCGTCTTGTGTTTGGACATTCTATTTATGGATAATTTCCGTTTATTCAGGTCTTGGGTCTTGTAATATTGGTTGTAGTGGTCATCTGCTTCCTTGACGATTAGTTTTCAGCAACTTTATACTATTATTTTCATGATTTACACTGAAAAAACTTTCTTCCGGACTTCTGCATCTGTATGGCTTGATGACGCTTCGCTTCTTTTTTTCTCTACTAATTTCTAACGGTATTTTTCTGTCAACAACCGCTGTTTCCATAGTAACGGTATTTTTCGAATAGGCTTATTTTGAGTTGTTGTATTGTTATCGAAACTTCGAATCCTTCGTATATCTTCTGATTACTGTTATTCCTCCATCTTCCTTCCTGGTTAATAAATATTGTCACTATAGTATTTATTCTCGTTCATAGATTATTTTGATACCCCACAAGCTTGGGTATTTTCAGATTTTAAGTTTTTACAATTATGTTAATGCTTGTTAATTACATTTCCTTTTATATAATAATGCCTATTACAATATTTTGTGTTATAAATGATCTACAATTTATCCTTGGTGATTCCTTCACCTCAGATTTTCTAAATTCTGATTCAATTTGTTATAATCTTTGTTTGTTTGGTTCTGACAGTTATGTTTTTTTTCTAGGCCTAAGTAGCCCTTATAATAATTTACTTATTTCGTTCAAATCACATTTTGGTTCGGCCTATTGGGCTTACTTTGTTATTTTTATTAGTTGTGTTGTGTTTTGAGTCTGTAGGTGTTTTGTTTATTATTCAATATTGCTCTCCTTATTTCAATCTTAAAAATATAACATTAGGTTTATGGACTGCACATTGCATTCAGCCATATCCTCTTATAACAATAACATGAACACAATTTTTTATAAGTTATTAGAGTTATTGTTTTGATTAAGAAATATCATCACTCACTCCTAACTTATCCTTATGTGCTAATTTTTTAGTTTATAACACATATTATTTGTGTTGTGATAAACCACATCACTTGTTATTAAATTAATGATAGTCCTTTATAAATTAGGTATCTTTGTTAGTTTTTTGGCTTCTCAATCTCTAAACAATTTTTATATTCCCTCCATGGTAACACCTTCAATTTATTCTATTCTGGAATCCTCCCTTTTTACTTACTACTGGCTATAATTAACTTAACTCTATTGAACATTCTTTTAAAATAAAAAGTCATTATCACTTCTAGTGTTTTTCTATCCCTTATACTATAATTCACTCTTAATACTACTTATTTATCAGTTATCTATGCAATGTTTATTTCCAACTTTTACCTTACCTTCACTTGTAAATCACTTATTGTTAATTACAATTTCACTAGTGTCACACTTCACTTTGGGGTTCTGACACCTACACTATTACACTATATCACTGTTTATATCATTGGTTTGATAGTGGGTGACCCCTATACTTATTTCTCTTTCATGACTTAATCCTAATGACAATTAATACTTAATAACTAATACTTACTGACTAATAACAATTCTAATTTGTGGTTTCTGGTTGCCTTTTTAATGGGTAGTAACCGTTATCTCTCCTTCCTCCTGATAACCCTTGTTTTGGTTTCAATGCTCTTGTTGAGTGCTATTTTACTTGTGTTGGTGAACCATTCTTGGATTTCACTTTTGCTCGTCTCCCTCCTTCTTCATTTTCCTTGTTTGTTTAATATATTAGGTTTTTCCTCCGTTCCTTTGGGCATTTTGGGGTCATTTAAACCCATAAACTTGTTTCCTTGTGGCTTAGGTTTATTATTTTCTCATTCTCGTTGTTTATTTGTGGTTCCCTTCTTTATGTTTATGTTTTTGTCTCAATCACTTGGGTTGGGTTATAGTCGTTGTATTGTCGTGTCATATTCCTTATATTTTTATTTAAAATCAATCATTTCATTTGATAAGAAGTATTTTTACAATTATAAATATTTTTTTTTTTATCTCTGGTACGGGGTTGGCTATTTGTGTCGTGACATAATGCCTCTCCTTTAAAATTGATCATTTTGATAAAACACTAGTATAGTTTTTTATGAAATTATCAGTTATACATAATCTTTTTCCTTTTCTTTCTTGGTCGTTTCTCCATTCTTTATTTCTCTTCTTACTGAATTCATTCCATTTTATTTGGATCTGTTTTTCATTTTATTTCCATTGGTGTGTTCTCCCTTATACACAATTTTTTCCCTAACTTTAGTAGCTGGTTTCTCCCATTACTACTCATTTTTCTGAGACCAGAGGCACGTCATCTCTGCTCAGTTTATTTGATTGCTGGACTTTTCAACAGTCAATCATAAATACCTTTTTTGTCAACTTGTGACTTAATAATAATAATATATTTTGGGATTGTCCACCTTGTGGTTTGTTTTTAGATCACTTTGGCCTTTTACTCATTCTTCCTTCCGCTGTACCTTAACTATTACTATCATTTGCTCATACATTGATTGTTTTTTATTTATTTATATGTTAATCTCATCATTAACTTTTCATTTTTCGGTTTTCAATTCTCATTGTGATCATTTTAATTATCTTAGACATTGGTATACTTCTCTCAGTTAATTAGCAAGATTTTGCTTTAGCCATAGTTTGTATATTTGATTCATACATAACTTCTCTCTTTCTTTGTACCAGTTTCGATTTTTTATTTTATATTTTTGAATACCCTTGATTCATTATAATTTCATGTACTTATCTTATCAGGTTTGGTCTGATTTTATTTTTGTATATTTCAGCTTGTAAGTTAATTTTCTTACACTATAGGAATTTGTGTAGCGTATTCCTATTTTGGTACATTTTGTTTAATTATTTCATATACTTCACACATCAACTTTTTAATATATTGTAAGTTGATTTCACTTAGTAGGAATTTATGTATCTCATTCCTTTGTTTTGATATTTTTTTATTTTATTTTAGGCCTCATAAGTCATCGAAATGTTGTTGCAAGTTGTGTACACATAATTTTTGAATTTTGGTATCTGTATTTTATTTACAGTTACTTGTCCTTCGTGATGACATATGGCCGTACATTTTATTATATATAATTTTATTTTGGTATCAATTCAATTCTCACGGTTGTGGATTTATTATATTATCATTTCCATTCCATATTATAGCCTTCTCCTTTTTGTTCGACACTTCGTTATTATGCACCTCTTCTCCTTCAAGTGTATGATAGTCACACTTATTCTGGATGAACGTATTCCAGTTATTTAGTTTTCTTCATAGAACTTCTTTATGGAAGCTTGGTTGTACACTCCTTTTACTTTTTTGGTGGTTATATTACTTATCTCGTAAGTGTTGTTTCCATTGTCCTTTGTGATGACATATGGTCCAACGTATAACAATAGCAATTTTTTGGCTATTCCTTCAAGTGTACTGGGTAGTTCCCTGTTTTTGATTAGCACTTTCTCTCCCTTGTGGTACTTTATTATTTTAATTTGTTTCTGTGAATACCTTGCTCTTTGTTTTTCTATTTTCTCCATAATACGGTTATAACAGTGGTTTTCATCATAGGGGTCTTCTGGGTTGACTGGGAAGTTTATTAAGTCTTGTATCTCTCTGTGGGGCTTTCTTCCAAACATCATCAGGTATGGGGTGTTTTCTGTGAATTGATGGTAACTAATGTTCAGAAATACTTCGGTAGAAGCCAAATACTTTTGCCATTCTTTTTGGTTGTTGTGACAATAAGTTCTTAGTATTCGTCCAACTTCCCTTAGCACTCTTTCTGCAGGGTTGCTACTAGGGTGGTATTTGGAAGTTTTATAGGTTTTTATATTCTCTTTTAGTAACTCGTTCCGCCATTTCTTTCCTTTGAACTGCGTTCCATGGTCAGTTATTATCATGCATGGTCTTCCTACTTCAGTTATATATTTAGTTTTTATTATTTCCAGTATTTTCTTAGTAGTAGCTCTGTTTATTGCATATAATTTTGTATATTTTGTATAGTGGTCTAACATGATCACAATAAACTTGTATTTATGTCTCCCTCCACTACGTGGGAATGGACCACATATATCGAGGAATATTTTTTCTAACTTTGTTGTTGAGGTGATGGGTATCATGGTTCCCTCTTTTTTCTCGTTATTGGTCTTTACCATTTGACATATTACACATGTTTTAATATTTTGGTTTACCTTCCTTACTATATTTTTTATAAAGACTTCCTCCTCCAATGCTTTTACAATTTTTACAGTTCCCATATGTCCGTATCGAACATGATAATCCTTAATTATCTTATTTTCTAATGTTTTTGGAACTACAAGTTTCCATGTGCTATCATGTTTTCTTGTTTTAACAAAGAGTATATCTTGGTGGATACAATAATATTTATTCACAACTTCTTCATCTTCTAATAGTCTGTTTCTTATGTTTAGTAATTTAGAATCTTGTTTCTGCTGTACCACTACCTCGTTTAGAATATCTTCCAGGTCCTTTCTATTCTTTATTATACAAAACACTTTGACGATCTTCTCCTTTTCTCCTTCAAATGTCTGATGGGTGACATTTATTCTGGATAATCATTAATTTCTTTTTTGTTTCGACATTAATGAAGGAGTAGAGTTTGTTGATTATAGTTTCATTGATCATGGTTCATTAGGCATTCCACCTATCGGCCGTCTCTTCTTCTTCATCCTCTATGGTGATTGATGGTTGAGATGTCTGGCAATAGTTTACCCGCTGTGTCCGGCGTCCTTCGTCATTACTTGCCGTATTACGCATTATTGAAAAACCCGGATTCTCATGGACTGTCACCCAATTTTCGCCATTATTTTGGTTGGTGTTGGGTTCCTGACGGCGGTTATTTTCATTCCGAGGTGGTTCTATTGTTCTTGTTCCCGTAGCTTGCTGGTTGTCATTTTGGGAATTGTTGTAAACTGTGCTGGTTCTAATGGGACTATATCGCCGATGGTTGTTCTGTCTCCTCCCGCTGATAAAATTGACTTGACGCCTCATGTCACCCCTATTTTGGTTACTCCCGTTTCCTCTGTTATATGGGTAATTCGGGTCGTACCGGTTGCCATAGTAATTGTGATTATTTGGGTGGCCATTTGTATTCCTACCTTGCTCTGTCCCCCTGTTGTGATTATTCGGTGCACTAGGGTTTTGTGCATTTCTGTTATTTGGTTGGTTCCCCTGGTTGTAACTCGGATGATCTCTGTTGGTTGGTTGGTTACCTTGATTGTAGTTGGGTTGATTCCGATGGAATGGTTGGTCCCCTGGGTAATTATTTGGGTTACGATTCATTATGTTCCGGTAGTTGTTCTGGGTATTACTATAGGGTAAGTTGTGGCTTGGCACGTTGTAACTTTCATTCCCCCGGTTGTACCTTTGGTTGATCATACGATTCTTCTTGTACTGGCTTTCGTTTTCATGGTCTTCCAGCAAGTTGGCCATTCCCTGTATGGTCTTTATTTGTCCCTGTCTCCTGGCCCTCTGTATGGCGTCTTCGTAGTGATATCCCAGTTGGATGACTAGGGATTCTTCGGGTATCCTTGGTTCGAGATTTCGGGCTAGGCAGACCTTGCCCAAGAAGTAAGACGTTAATGTATGCCCAGCCTGTGGCTCATATCTCCCGTTGCTTATATCGTTCCTCACTACATTTTGGGTCGACTCCGACCAGTACTTTTCACGAAACAACGTTTTAAATTCCTGCGTACTGCTGATTTCTGGTCGTGTGGCTGTCCACCAATTGTCATTTGTGTCTCGAAACATCTCGTCGATGAGACTTCTCACCGTTGTCCATCTGGTATCTCTGTTCCTCTCGATGAGCTCCTCCACCCTTTTCAGAAACTCTATGGGGTTTCTTCGGTAACTCTTGAAGTTGATCACTTCCCTATTTTCATTCGTAAATATATGAGTGCTACTGCAAGGCTTCTCCCTCAAAGCGTCCAGTTCCTCTTGCATCTGCTTCTCTTTCTGACTGATTTGTCTAATTTTTTCTTTATTTTCTTGCGTTTCCTCGTCAATCTTGTTGATGGTGGTATATACCCTTTCAACGCGTTCGCTGACATCAGTCTGTATTTCTTTGTGCCTCTCCTTCAGCTCTTGAAGCACCTCCTGTTTATTCTTGTTACACTCATCGGTGGTGGTCTTCTGTATTTCTTGGATCCTGAGAGTTCCTTCCTCTTGGACGTGATTTATTTTTTCTGTCAACTCTTCCTGGACGTGTATTATTGTTTCGTTCGTCTCAGTGATAGTCTGTTTGATTTCATTTTTGCACTCCGCCAACTGTTGCCTCCATTCATCTTTTGATTTCTCCCCTTCTTCCTTCAATTGTTTTTGGAGTGTTTCACAGTTGTTTTCAATCTTGTCATTTAACACTTCAAAATCCTTTGTTATTTGTCTCTTCAACTCCTCACTCTTCTCTTCTAATATTTCCTGGCTTCTCTTCAGGGTTTCTTGGTTGCTTTCTATTTTGTTATTCAAAAGCTCTATGTCCCCCTTGATTTGCTTCTTCAATTCTTCATTGTTTTGATCCAGTTTTTCTAACTTTTTATTCAATTCTTCTCTGGATCTCTTGTTGTCTTCCATCAGCATCCGGAACATCTCCTGCGTGCTCAGGTCCTCCTTCTGAGTGGGTTTGCTAGGTTGGTCCCCTACCATTACTTCTACTTCCGGTTCTGGTTGAACTGGATTTTCCAGTTGGTTTTCCTGAACGTCCTCTTCGACTAACTCCCCGATTATTTCTTCAATTTCTTCCATCTCTTCTGGCTGGCCTTCACCTTCAATTTCTTTCTGTTTGTCCGTCCTTGTAAACATTGAGTGTCTCTTCATAGCCGCCGTTGACCTTCTTTTACGGCCTCACCGGTTGGTCGCCAATTTGTAACGAGTAAATTTTGGGGAATTTCCTTTATTCTTAAAGCCCCGCGTTGGAGTCGTCAATCTGTAACGAGTAGCTTTGAGCGTACCTGCAAAATGTGTACATAAAAAATAATGTGGTTGGATGATTAGTGCGTTCGCCTCGCACCGGGTCGTTACAATAATTTTGTGGCTAGCGATGTTCGTAGCGTAGTTCTGATCACCTGTGTATTACGGCAGTAACCTTACCTGTTATTCTTAGGGGGTGTAATAATCCCGGGTGGCGCCAAGTCGTTTTTACAAAACAACTAAAAACTGTGTTTGAACAAGTTATCAGCGTAGCGGGTTGGTGTATTCAAATCGTTCCCGCTCGCACAGCCGTCTCAATCGTCACTTCTGACGAATAACTGGCAACTAGCTTACTGCTACGATTTACTCTTCAATACAAGTAATTATTATATAGCACTCCCTATGAAATGATAACGCTGGTTACTCCCTGTAATGAATATTTTTTAATGGTGATATCTGGAAACATTTACAATTACAACAAAATAATTATCGTTTGATTACATGAGATCTTATTTTCAGGGCGGCGAATTAATTTAGAAACCATTTAACCTAGCGTCTGTTTACGTTAGGCGTATTACAATGTTTTGGTTTCAAAATCCGTGGATTCTTTTGACTATGAGTTAGAGAACTACAATGGTTACAATAAAAAATACAAATTACCTTAATCTAAATGTACAAGAAATATAAAGTGTGCTGTTACAATCTGTTGTGTCGTGTTGTAAAAGTGTTCTGTAAGTTCGTGTTCAATTCTTAGGTTATTTTATGTTAACAAAGTTTCATTATGTTTTAATTTGCTTAAATACTCTATGAAAGAGAAATACTATCTTTATAGTGTGGTAATTTTACCTTTCAAAATTATTTAAAGTGATTAGGGTTGGTGGAAAATAAATAATTGGATAGTACTTAACAATTCGACGTGTATAGGCCTTTGTAGTTGGTTCGAGATAGGAATTGGCTGCATAAAATCAGTTTTCTTGGATTTTGGGCTTCATTAAAATGTGGCGTCCTTTCGTCTTGTGTTTGGACGTTCTATTTATGGATAATTTCCGTTTATTCAGGTCTTGGGTCTTGTAATATTGGTTGTAGTGGTCATCTGCTTCCTTGACGATTAGTTTTCAGCAACTTTATACTATTATTTTCATGATTTACACTGAAAAAACTTTCTTCCGGACTTCTGCATCTGTATGGCTTGATGACGCTTCGCTTCTTTTTTTCTCTACTAATTTCTAACGGTATTTTTCTGTCAACAACCGCTGTTTCCATAGTAACGGTATTTTTCGAATAGGCTTATTTTGAGTTGATGTATTGTTATCGAAACTTCGAATCCTTCGTATATCTTCTGATTACTGTTATTCCTCCATCTTCCTTCCTGGTTAATAAATATTGTCACTATAGTATTTATTCTCGTTCATAGATTATTTTGATACCCCACAAGCTTGGGTATTTTCAGATTTTAAGTTTTTACAATTATGTTAATGCTTGTTAATTACATTTCCTTTTATATAATAATGCCTATTACAATATTTTGTGTTATAAATGATCTACAATTTATCCTTGGTGATTCCTTCACCTCAGATTTTCTAAATTCTGATTCAATTTGTTATAATCTTTGTTTGTTTGGTTCTGACAGTTATGTTTTTTTTTCTAGGCCTAAGTAGCCCTTATAATAATTTACTTATTTCGTTCAAATCACATTTTGGTTCGGCCTATTGGGCTTACTTTGTTATTTTTATTAGTTGTGTTGTGTTTTGAGTCTGTAGGTGTTTTGTTTATTATTCAATATTGCTCTCCTTATTTCAATCTTAAAAATATAACATTAGGTTTATGGACTGCACATTGAATTCAGCCATATCCTCTTATAACAATAACATGAACACAATTTTTTATAAGTTATTAGAGTTATTGTTTTGATTAAGAAATATCATCACTCACTCCTAACTTATCCTTATGTGCTAATTTTTTAGTTTATAACACATATTATTTGTGTTGTGATAAACCACATCACTTGTTATTAAATTAATGATAGTCCTTTATAAATTAGGTATCTTTGTTAGTTTTTTGGCTTCTCAATCTCTAAACAATTTTTATATTCCCTCCATGGTAACACCTTCAATTTATTCTATTCTGGAATCCTCCCTTTTTACTTACTACTGGCTATAATTAACTTAACTCTATTGAACATTCTTTTAAAATAAAAAGTCATTATAACTTCTAGTGTTTTTCTATCCCTTATACTATAATTCACTCTTAATACTACTTATTTATCAGTTATCTATGCACTGTTTATTTCCAACTTTTACCTTACCTTCACTTGTAAATCACTTATTGTTAATTACAATTTCACTAGTGTCACACTTCACTTTGGGGTTCTGACACCTACACTATTACACTATATCACTGTTTATATCATTGGTTTGATAGTGGGTGACCCCTATACTTATTTCTCTTTCATGACTTAATCCTAATGACAATTAATACTTAATAACTAATACTTACTGACTAATAACAATTCTAATTTGTGGTTTCTGGTTGCCTTTTTAATGGGTAGTAACCGTTATCTCTCCTTCCTCCTGATAACCCTTGTTTTGGTTTCAATGCTCTTGTTGAGTGCTATTTTACTTGTGTTGGTGAACCATTCTTGGATTTCACTTTTGCTCGTCTCCCTCCTTCTTCATTTTCCTTGTTTGTTTAATATATTAGGTTTTTCCTCCGTTCCTTTGGGCATTTTGGGGTCATTTAAACCCATAAACTTGTTTCCTTGTGGCTTAGGTTTATTATTTTCTCATTCTCGTTGTTTATTTGTGGTTCCCTTCTTTATGTTTATGTTTTTGTCTCAATCACTTGGGTTGGGTTATAGTCGTATTGTCGTGTCATATTCCTTATATTTTTATTTAAAATCAATCATTTCATTTGATAAGAAGTATTTTTACAATTATAAATATTTTTTTTTTTATCTCTGGTACGGGGTTGGCTATTTGTGTCGTGACATTATATTCATATATATATATATATATAGTATTTTTCTTTTTTTTTATAGTTATAAAAAAAAGAAAAACATACTATTATTATTATAAATATTTATATATAATAATAGTATGTTTTTCTTTTTTTATAACTATAAAAAAAAGAAAAACATACTATTATATATATGAATATAATAATATTAACATTAATATTTTTAATTTAACTAAAAATATACTATATAGGATAATAAATATTTTAAGGCCAGGGCTACTCAAATAAGTGAATATTATCGTAAAAGCCCTGATTACAAGGGTTTCATGCCATAATTTATAAATTGATATGAAAATAAAATCTATTATTCCAAAAAAATTCACCAGCCATGAATTCTATTTTTATTGTGAGGAAACATCGATTAAAAATAATACATTTATTTGTGAATATTACTTTAAAGGGATTGTTTGGGATTTTGAAAAACAATGTTATTAGTAAATAGATAAGAGTAAAGTTTTATTCTAGCTTACAAATTAAATATTTAATTGTATTACATGTATAACTTTAAATTGATTGAAAATTATCTGAATGATAAATATCCAGAGCGCAGTATTAAATATTATTAATTATTAATTTTAGAAGTAATAAATTTATTTATAGAGGACAAAATTCGTGCCAGCAGTTGCGGTTACACGATTCTCTAAATTTAATTATGTTAGTTTCAGTTAAAAATGTAAATGTGTTAATATTAAGTTTTTTAAATTTTGGTGAAATAATGTATAAATATGTGTTTACTTCTATGTCTGAGAAACTTTTATATAAAACTAGGATTAGATACCCTATTATTGAAAGTGTAAATAAAATGACTAGATTATTAATAGTTATGATCTTTAAATTCAAAGAATTTGGCGGTAATTTATCTAATCAGAGGAATCTGTTTTATAATCGATAATCCACGATAGGTTTCACTTTATATAAATTTGTATACCTCTGTCAAGAATGTTTTATCAGAATAATTTTCATTTATTTTATTAATAAAATGTCAGGTCAAGGTGCAGTTAATTTTAAAGAAAAAATGGATTACATTATTATAAAAATGAATTGTTTTCTATAATGAAAATCATGAAATTGGATTTGAAAGTAAATTTTACTAAACATAGTTTTTTGAATTTAGGTTCTAAATTATATACATATCGCCCGTCACTCCCACTATAAAGTGGGATAAGTCGTAACAAAGTAGCTGTACTGGAAAGTGTGGCTAGAATGCAAATTAAAGCTTAGGGCATATTATTTACACTAATAAAAATTATTGATTTATCAATATAATTTGAATAATAATCTAAATTTATGATGAATTTATTAAAATTATTTTAAATAAAAATAATTATTTAGGTTTAGTACTATTTATGGAAAAAATAATTTTAATTTAACTGTGAAGATAAATAATAAATATAAAAAAGTAAAATTATAATTTGTACCTTTTGTATCAGGGTTAATTAATTATATATAAAAATTTATTTTTCCCGAATTATGGTGACTTAAGGTTATTTGTTAATTATTGTAATATAAATATTAATAAAATGATTTTAGTAATGAAACTTTTTTGGAACTATAATATTTCTGGTTTCTTAAGAATTAAATTTAATTTAAAATAAATATTATAATTTATATTTTAATATAAAATTTTATATTTACAATGGAACTTGGTTATTACGGCCTCGGCTGTTACGTCAACTCGGGTGTAGCGTTATTTTGTCATAAGTCCGGTCAAACTGGTATCTTTACCATTATAAAAATTCCCGGTTTTAACGTCACTAAATATTGTACTACTCTGTTATAGCGTCAAAAATTTCTCAGATATTTTACTCTAAATTTCATATAAACGTATATATGTGCGCGCGCGCGCTAGCCCATGGCTACAGACATACAGTACATTGTATGCAAGCGATAAGCACTGTAACAGGACCGCCGGCGCCAGCCATTTTACGTGCTCCAACGGATGGCTAGATCGATTTAAGGCCCAACACTCGATTTCCTTTGCAAAAATTTGTGGTGAGGCAAAATGCGTAGATCTGAACGTTACAGGCGATTGGGTGCATAACACTTGGCCAGAAATTAGACGATCATATAAAGATGAAGACATCTTTAATGGAGATGAAGCCGGAATTTTTATAAATTAACTCCAGATAACACTTTCAAATTTAAAAATGAAAAGTGCGTTGGTGGGAAGCTCTCTAAACAAAGAGTTACAGTTTTTGTTTGTGCGAACATGACGGGAACCGAAGAAAGGAAACTTTTAGTTATTGGAAAAGTTTGCATCCTAGATGTTTTAAAAACATCAAAAAACTTCCTGTAAGTTACACTGCCAACAAAAAAGCGTGGATGACTTCTAGTATTTTTGAAGATGAACTAAGAAAGTCGGATAAAGAACTGTTATCGAAAAACAGAAAAATTCTACTTCTAGTTGACAACTGTGCAGCCCATCATAAGTTAAATTTGACAAACATTAATCTGGTCTTCTTACCGGCCAACTGTACGAGTGTCCTGCAACCTATGGACCAAGGCGTCAGTACAATTCCTAGACGACTCTTGGAAGAGTAACATAGAAGCAAAATGCTTTAGTAAAGCACAACTCGTACATGAAAATTTACCCAATGATGACGAAGACGACGACTTGCCGCTCTCGGAGTGGATTAAGAAATTCGACGTAAATGAATTTGGAAATGAACTTGATTCCTATGCATCAGTCGATGACCAAGTAGAAACATTCCAAGTGTTGAGTGACGCAGAAATTATCGCAGAAGTAAAAAACATAGAAGCAGAAGATAGTGTTGAAGAAGATGCTGAGCAAGAGGAGGATGCCGACATCATTTGTTCGACAGTCAGGAAGCAATGAGAGCCGCCGAAACTCTTTCACGATTTTACTGCTTTAGAGAGACATCTGATGACACGTTCAATGCAGCGCAGCATCTCCACAGCACAACAGAAAGAATTTATTTTTCAGAAAGGAGCGTTCAAAAGAAAATTAGGGATTACTTTCGACAGTAAGCCTAAATGTAAGTTACATGTACTTTCTTTTTGATCTTTTAAAATATTCTTCATGCTGTTAGTATAAATGAAATGCAGTTTGTAAACTTTAGAATAAATATCACGAATAATGTTAATAATGCAAAGATCTTTTTTTTATTTCTCCTTCCTTACTAGTGATTAAAAAGGGTCTTTTATAACGACTCTTTTATAACGTCACTCGGACATAACGTCATTATTTTTTTGGTCCCTTCGATGACGTTATAACCAAGTTCCACTGTATTTAATTATATTAAGGACAAGCTAAATATAATTTCTATAATATTTTAAGTTTCAGTTAATTAAATAGGCTTGCAATTAGCCTTTTTATATGAGTAAGTTAAAATTTATTTTTTATTTAAATACATTTAATATATTTTAGGTATATATTAAGAAAATTAAATTAATAAAAATGTTTTTATTAAAATGATTAAATTAGTAAATTATTATGAATTGTGTTTAAGAATTAGGCAAATATAATTTTCACCTGTTTACCAAAAACATGTCCTTTAGAAAAATATTAAAGGTCTATTCTGCCCAATGATATTTTAATGGCCGCGGTAAATTGACCGTGCAAAGGTAGCATAATAATTAGTCTTTTAATTGAAGGCTTGTATGAATGAATGGATGAAAAATTTTCTTTTTTAATTAAAATAGATTGAATTTAGAGTTTAAGTAAAAAATCTTAAATAAGTAAGTGGGACGAGAAGACCCTATAGAATTTTAAATAAATTTATTTTACTAGAGATTAGAATTAACAACTGGAAAAATTATTTTATTTTTTGTTGGGGTGACATTATAATAAATAAAACTTTAAATGAATTTTTTATAAATTAATGTTTAATTGATCCAATTTTTTTATTATAAGATTAAATTACCTTAGGGATAACAGCGTTATTAATTTGGAGAGTTCATATCGATAAATTAGATTGCGACCTCGATGTTGGATTAAGAAAAGAGTTTAAAGCAAAATTTAAATATTCTAGGTCTGTCCGACCTTTAATTTCTTACATGGTCTGAGTTCAAATCGGCGTGAGCCAGGTTGGTTTCTATCTACTAATATATTTTTTATATTAGTACGAAAGGACCATATCAAATAATTTAATTTATTCTATTTTAGCAAAAAGTGCATTAAATTTAGAATTTAATTATGTAATGATAATTACATTAATTACATGTAGAGAATGTTTATAATTACTATTTTAATTACTGTTCTGTTTATTTTAGTTGGTGTTGCATTTTTAACCTTAATGGAGCGAAAGATTTTAAGATATATTCAAATTCGTAAAGGTCCAAATAAAGTAGGATTTATTGGTATTTTACAGCCATTTTCGGATGCTATCAAATTATTTAATTTATATAATTAGACCAGTGTTGGGCTTATTCAATTCTTTATTATTATGAGCTATTTACCCATATTTAATCAACTGTGTTTCGTTCAATATAGGTTTAATATTTTTTTTTTTTTTTTTGTTGCACTAGAATAGGAGTTTATAGTTTGATAATTACAGGCTGGTCATCAAATTCTAATTACGCTATATTGGGCTGTATTCGATCAATTGCCCAGACTATTTCGTATGAGGTCAGACTTGTATTAATTATTTTGTGCCCTGTTGTCATAATTGAGAGCTTTAACTTAATTGAATTTTATTTTTTTCAACAATTTATATGATTAACATTTTTATTTTTTCCTTTGAGAATTTGTTGAATTTCATCAGCGATAGCTGAAACTAATCGATCACCATTTGATTTTTCTGAGGGAGAATCAGAATTAGTTTCTGCTTTTAATGTTGAATATAGCGGGGCAGGATTTGCATTTATTTTTTTAGCTGAATATGCTAGAATTATCTTTATGAGTATGATATTTTGTTTAATATTTTTAGGTAGAAAAATTGATTCCTTAATTTTTCCTATTCAATTAACATTAATTTCATTTCTATTTATTTGAGTTCGAGGAACATTGCCTCGTTATCGTTATGACAGGTATGATATATTTAGCATATAATATATAATATATTTAGCATGAAAATCATATTTACCAGTAAGTTTAAATCTATTGATTTTTTTTTCATGATTAAATCTATTAATTAATTCATTAAAAATTGCCCTAATAATAAGTTAATAGAATAAATTTTTTCTTTTCTCTACTTTCAAAATAAATGCTTTATCTAATATATTTATCTTATATAGTTCTGCTATTATAAGCTAATTAACTAATGATAATTAATTTATCTCAAAAAGATTTAATTACTGGGTCTAAAACAAAATATATAAAATAAATTGTTGTTAAGATTATTCCGATCTTAATATATGGATATTCAACAGGACAAGCCCCAATCCAAGTTAATAAAATTAGAATAATGAATAAGTATCAAAATAAAATTTGATTAATGGGATAATTTAATAGTCCTATAAATTTTGAATTGTTTATGAAGGGAACAAAAATTAAAATAAAAATTGATATAAATAATGCAATTACTCCTCCTAATTTATTAGGAATAGATCGAAGAATTGCATATGCAAATAAAAAGTATCATTCTGGTTGAATATGCTTTGGGGTAACTAATGGATTTGCTGGAGTAAAATTATCAGGATCACTTAATTTATACGGCTCAAGTATAATATAACAGAAAAAAATAACTAAAATTAATAAAAATCCTAGCATATCTTTAATGGAAAAATAAGGATGAAATGGAATTTTATCATTATTTGAATTAATCCCTAGTGGATTATTTGATCCTATGACATGCAAGAAAATAAGATGCACAATTGTTAATGCTAAAACAACAAATGGTATGATAAAATGAAAAGAATAAAATCGAGTTAATGTTGCATTATCAACAGCAAACCCCCCTCAAATTCAATTCACTAAGACCGTTCCAAGATATGGAATTGCTGACAGTAAATTTGTGATAACTGTTGCCCCTCAAAATGATATTTGGCCCCATGGAAGAACATAGCCTAAAAAAGCAGTAGCCATTAAAATTAATAAAATGATTACTCCTACAACTCAAGTTTCAAAATTTTTGTATGAACCATAATATAATACTCGTCCAACATGTAAATAGACACAAATAAAAAATAATGAAGCCCCATTTGCATGTGAAATTCGTAATATCCATCCATAATTAATATCACGACAAATGTGTCTTAATCTGTTAAATGCGCTTGTCACATCCGCATTATAATGCATTGACAGGAATAATCCAGTTAAAATTTGAATAACTAAACATATTCCCAATAACGATCCATAATTTCATCAATATGATAAATTCGTGGCCGCTGGTAAATCAATTAGTGAATTATTTATTATTTTAATTAATGGGTGTGTGCGTCGAGTGATATTTAGCATTTGTTAAAATTTCTTCGTAAAGGAGACAATTTAATTCTGACAATATTCACAACAACAATCAATGTGAATAAAAGATAAATAACTATCATGATAGTTATTATTCCTGATGGAAATATATATAATTTTTTAATTATAAATCCATCGAATAAATTATTTATCTCTAATCATTTATTGACACTATCCATCTTGAATCTAATAATATTTATAGTTATAATTAAAGTTCAGATAATCATGTTTGATAGTAATAATTTTATTGAAAAGTAAAATTTTTCATTTGAGGCAATTCTTGATATATATATATATATATATATATATATATATAAAATTAATATTCCTCCAATAAAAATAAGAAATAAGATATAAGAAAAAAAATATGAATTTATATAAAATATACAAATAATTCTAGCAAGCATTGTTTTTATTAATAAAATAGATCCCATTGATAATGGGTGTTTCATAAAAATAAAATTTATTGATAATAGAATTGTAATTGATATTATAATCTTCATACAGAAGATAATTTAATAAAAATGTAAGCTTTGGGTGCTTGAAATGACTTTTTACTCTCTTCTGAAGTTTTAAAATTATTAATTTATCTTAGATTTACAAGATCTAAATTTTTTTTTTAACTATTAAAACAAATGAATCTATCACTACCTTTACTATATTTAATTATATTTATATCAGGCATTACCTCCTTATGCTTAAATCGAAAACATGTTATAATGAGTTTATTAAGATTAGAATTAATAATTTTAAGATTATTTTGTATATTTTCTGTATTTTTATCAATTGAACTAAATGATATACGTATATATAATAGTTTTGTTAACATTTAGTGTTTGTGAAGGAGTTGTGGGATTGTCATTAATCAATTTGATTCGATCACATGGTAATGATCAGTTATTATCAATATCTTTAAAAACATGTTAAAATTAATTTTATTTTCATTATTTTTAACCCCTTTATTATTTAACATATGATTATTAAGAAACATATTAATTCTTTTAATATTATTTATCATTTTATTCTTCAGAAAAGATTTAATCATATTAAGATATAACATATATATAGATAATATTTCATATGGATTAATTATTCTTACAGTTTGAATTACCTTCTTAATAATTAATTCTAGTCCTTTATATAAATATAATAATATAAATTTATTTTTGTTTATAGTGTTATTATTAATAACATTATTAATTTTGTCATTTTGTTCATACAACATTATAATATTTTATATTTTTTTTGAAACTAGTTTAATCCCTACTATGATTATTATTGTAGGATGAGGATATCAACCTGAACGAGTAAATGCTAGATATTACTTGTTGTTTTATACTTTATTCACATCTCTTCCCATATTAGTTTCAATTGTATATATATATATATATATATATATTACTTTAATATTTATAACCAAATTTACCTCAAGATATACTTTTTTCCTATTAGGAACATGTTTCGAGAGTTCCTGTTCTCTCATCTTCAGCCTTCGCCATCTTGTTTCTGGTGAAGTATTTGTGTGTTGGCTTCTGGATGTTATTAAGGTAGTTTGTTGGTCTTTGGTCTTTTAAAGTTGCATTATTGTGTGTGGTTGTGGTATCTGTTTTTGTATTTTGTGTATTTTCGATGTTGAGTGCTTTGAATATTGTGTCATGTTTTGTATTGATTTGTATTTGTTCTGGTATTAGTTTGTTTTGTGTTTTATGTTTGTAAATCTGTAAATTTTCCCAAATGTAATGCAATTTCCCACATGCAATAAACACAGGACATGAATTCCCAGACATAACCAATGTAACACTAATAAAACATATACCACACAAAGGCACCATAATGAACATTTGGGAAAATTTACAGATTTACAAACACAAAACAAACTAATACCAGAACAAATACAAATCAATACAAAACATGACACAATATTCGAAGCACTCAACATCGAAAATACACAAAATACAAAAACAGATACCACAACCACACACAATAATGCAACTTTAAAAGACCAAAGACCAACAAACTACCTTAATAACATCCAGAAGCCAACACACAAATACTTCACCAGAAACAAGATGGCGAAGGCTGAAGATGAGAGAACAGGAACTCTCGAAACATGTTCCTAATAAAAAAAGTATATCTTGAGGTAAATTTAGTTATAAATATTAAAGTATTATATACATCAAGAAACGGACTGTAGCAGAAAGTGATTGAAATATATATATATATAGAAATAATATAACTAACATTATAATGTTAATGAGATCAAATAGTTAGTTTATTTATTTAGGAATAACGTTAGCATTTATAATTAAAGTTCCATTATTTATATTTCATTTTTGATTACCAAAAGCTCATGTTGAAGCACCTGTTTCTGGTTCTATAATTTTAGCTGGAATTCTTTTAAAATTAGGAACTTATGGTCTAATTCGTGTTATATATATTATACCAATAATATTTACTAATTATGGATTTATTTGAATTTCTATTTCATTAATAGGAGGAATTATAATTAGATTATCTTGCATAATGCAAATTGATATAAAATCTATAATTGCATATTCTTCTGTAGCTCACATAAGATTAGTTATTGGAGGGATTATGACAATAAATATATGAGGTATAGTCGGAGCATATTTTATAATAATTGGGCATGGTTTATGTTCATCTGCTTTATTCTGCTTGGCAAATATTTCTTATGAACGTTCAGGGAGACGTAGAATCTTAATCAATAAAGGAATATTGCGATTTATGCCTTCAATAACTCTCATATGATTTTTAATATCTGCTAGAAATATTTCATGTCCTCCAACAATTAGTCTAGCAGGAGAAATTATAATTTTAAATAGATTGTCTTGAAATTCATTATGTATAATTTTCTTGTCTTTTTCTTCATTTTTATCAGCTTGTTATAGTTTATATTTATATTCTCATACTCAACATGGAATAATTTTCTCGGGCTGTTATTCCTTTAATTCTGGAAACGTGCGTGAATTTTTTTTAATTATAATGCATTGAATTCCTTTAAATTTAATTATTTTGAAATTAACATTGTTAATATAATTCAATTAGTTTAAAATAAAACATTAAATTGTGGATTTAAAAATATAAATTTATATTGGATCATTACTAAAAATAAACTTAACATATATATTTTTTTAATTTTGTTAATTATAGGATTAATAATATTAATTTTATCAATAAATATAATTATTTTTGATTACACAATTATAATAGAATGAATAATAATTATTACAGTCAATTCATGTAATATATGGATATAATCCACTTAATATATGGATATTCAACAGGACAAGCCCCAATCCAAGTTAATAAAATTAGAATAATGAATAAGTATCAAAATAAAATTTGATTAATGGGATAATTTAATAGTCCTATAAATTTTGAATTGTTTATGAAGGGAACAAAAATTAAAATAAAAATTGATATAAATAATGCAATTACTCCTCCTAATTTATTAGGAATAGATCGAAGAATTGCATATGCAAATAAAAAGTATCATTCTGGTTGAATATGCTTTGGGGTAACTAATGGATTTGCTGGAGTAAAATTATCAGGATCACTTAATTTATACGGCTCAAGTATAATATAACAGAAAAAAATAACTAAAATTAATAAAAATCCTAGCATATCTTTAATGGAAAAATAAGGATGAAATGGAATTTTATCATTATTTGAATTAATCCCTAGTGGATTATTTGATCCTATGACATGCAAGAAAATAAGATGCACAATTGTTAATGCTAAAACAACAAATGGTATGATAAAATGAAAAGAATAAAATCGAGTTAATGTTGCATTATCAACAGCAAACCCCCCTCAAATTCAATTCACTAAGACCGTTCCAAGATATGGAATTGCTGACAATAAATTTGTGATAACTGTTGCCCCTCAAAATGATATTTGGCCCCATGGAAGAACATAGCCTAAAAAAGCAGTAGCCATTAAAATTAATAAAATGATTACTCCTACAACTCAAGTTTCAAAATTTTTGTATTAACCATAATATAATCCTCGTCCAACATGTAAATAGACACAAATAAAAAATAATGAAGCCCCATTTGCATGTGAAATTCGTAATATCCATCCATAATTAATATCACGACAAATGTGTCTTAATCTGTTAAATGCGCTTGTCACATCCGCATTATAATGCATTGACAGGAATAATCCAGTTAAAATTTGAATAACTAAACATATTCCCAATAACGATCCATAATTTCATCAATATGATAAATTCGTGGCCGCTGGTAAATCAATTAGTGAATTATTTATTATTTTAATTAATGGGTGTGTGCGTCGAGTGATATTTAGCATTTGTTAAAATTTTCTTCGTAAAGGAGACAATTTAATTCTGACAATATTCACAACAACAATCAATGTGAATAAAAGATAAATAACTATCATGATAGTTATTATTCCTGATGGAAATATATATAATTTTTTAATTATAAATCCATCGAATAAATTATTTATCTCTAATAATTTATTGACACTATCCATCTTGAATCTAATAATATTTATAGTTATAATTAAAGTTCAGATAATCATGTTTGATAGTAATAATTTTATTGAAAAGTAAAATTTTTCATTTGAGGCAATTCTTGATATATATATATATATATATATATATATATATATATATATATATAAATAAAATTAATATTCCTCCAATAAAAATAAGAAATAAGATATAAGAAAAAAAATATGAATTTATATAAAATATACAAATAATTCTAGCAAGCATTGTTTTTATTAATAAAATAGATCCCATTGATAATGGGTGTTTCATAAAAATAAAATTTATTGATAATAGAATTGTAATTGATATTATAATCTTCATACAGAAGATAATTTAATAAAAATGTAAGCTTTGGGTGCTTGAAATGACTTTTTACTCTCTTCTGAAGTTTTAAAATTATTAATTTATCTTAGATTTACAAGATCTAAATTTTTTTTTTAACTATTAAAACAAATGAATCTATCACTACCTTTACTATATTTAATTATATTTATATCAGGCATTACCTCCTTATGCTTAAATCGAAAACATATTATAATGAGTTTATTAAGATTAGAATTAATAATTTTAAGATTATTTTGTATATTTTCTGTATTTTTATCAATTGAACTAAATGATATACGTATATATAATAGTTTTGTTAACATTTAGTGTTTGTGAAGGAGTTGTGGGATTGTCATTAATCAATTTGATTCGATCACATGGTAATGATCAGTTATTATCAATATCTTTAAAAACATGTTAAAATTAATTTTATTTTCATTATTTTTAACCCCTTTATTATTTAACATATGATTATTAAGAAACATATTAATTCTTTTAATATTATTTATCATTTTATTCTTCAGAAAAGATTTAATCATATTAAGATATAACATATATATATAGATAATATTTCATATGGATTAATTATTCTTACAGTTTGAATTACCTTCTTAATAATTAATTCTAGTCCTTTATATAAATATAATAATATAAATTTATTTTTGTTTATAGTGTTATTATTAATAACATTATTAATTTTGTCATTTTGTTCATACAACATTATAATATTTTATATTTTTTTTGAAACTAGTTTAATCCCTACTATGATTATTATTGTAGGATGAGGATATCAACCTGAACGAGTAAATGCTAGATATTACTTGTTGTTTTATACTTTATTCACATCTCTTCCCATATTAGTTTCAATTATATATATATATATATATATATATATATTACTTTAATATTTATAACTAAATTTACCTCAAGATATACTTTTTTCCTATTAGGAACATGTTTCGAGAGTTCCTGTTCTCTCATCTTCAGCCTTCGCCATCTTGTTTCTGGTGAAGTATTTGTGTGTTGGCTTCTGGATGTTATTAAGGTAGTTTGTTGGTCTTTGGTCTTTTAAAGTTGCATTATTGTGTGTGGTTGTGGTATCTGTTTTTGTATTTTGTGTATTTTCGATGTTGAGTGCTTTGAATATTGTGTCATGTTTTGTATTGATTTGTATTTGTTCTGGTATTAGTTTGTTTTGTGTTTTATGTTTGTAAATCTGTAAATTTTCCCAAATGTAATGCAATTTCCCACATGCAATAAACACAGGACATGAATTCCCAGACATAACCAATGTAACACTAATAAAACATATACCACACAAAGGCACCATAATGAACATTTGGGAAAATTTACAGATTTACAAACACAAAACAAACTAATACCAGAACAAATACAAATCAATACAAAACATGACACAATATTCGAAGCACTCAACATCGAAAATACACAAAATACAAAAACAGATACCACAACCACACACAATAATGCAACTTTAAAAGACCAAAGACCAACAAACTACCTTAATAACATCCAGAAGCCAACACACAAATACTTCACCAGAAACAAGATGGCGAAGGCTGAAGATGAGAGAACAGGAACTCTCGAAACATGTTCCTAATAAAAAAAGTATATCTTGAGGTAAATTTAGTTATAAATATTAAAGTATTATATACATCAAGAAACGGACTGTAGCAGAAAGTGATTGAAATATATATATATATAGAAATAATATAACTAACATTATAATGTTAATGAGATCAAATAGTTAGTTTATTTATTTAGGAATAACGTTAGCATTTATAATTAAAGTTCCATTATTTATATTTCATTTTTGATTACCAAAAGCTCATGTTGAAGCACCTGTTTCTGGTTCTATAATTTTAGCTGGAATTCTTTTAAAATTAGGAACTTATGGTCTAATTCGTGTTATATATATTATACCAATAATATTTACTAATTATGGATTTATTTGAATTTCTATTTCATTAATAGGAGGAATTATAATTAGATTATCTTGCATAATGCAAATTGATATAAAATCTATAATTGCATATTCTTCTGTAGCTCACATAAGATTAGTTATTGGAGGGATTATGACAATAAATATATGAGGTATAGTCGGAGCATATTTTATAATAATTGGGCATGGTTTATGTTCATCTGCTTTATTCTGCTTGGCAAATATTTCTTATGAACGTTCAGGGAGACGTAGAATCTTAATCAATAAAGGAATATTGCGATTTATGCCTTCAATAACTCTCATATGATTTTTAATATCTGCTAGAAATATTTCATGTCCTCCAACAATTAGTCTAGCAGGAGAAATTATAATTTTAAATAGATTGTCTTGAAATTCATTATGTATAATTTTCTTGTCTTTTTCTTCATTTTTATCAGCTTGTTATAGTTTATATTTATATTCTCATACTCAACATGGAATAATTTTCTCGGGCTGTTATTCCTTTAATTCTGGAAACGTGCGTGAATTTTTTTTAATTATAATGCATTGAATTCCTTTAAATTTAATTATTTTGAAATTAACATTGTTAATATAATTCAATTAGTTTAAAATAAAACATTAAATTGTGGATTTAAAAATATAAATTTATATTGGATCATTACTAAAAATAAACTTAACATATATATTTTTTTAATTTTGTTAATTATAGGATTAATAATATTAATTTTATCAATAAATATAATTATTTTTGATTACACAATTATAATAGAATGAATAATAATTATTACAGTCAATTCATGTAATATATGGATATAATCCACTTAATATATGGATATTCAACAGGACAAGCCCCAATCCAAGTTAATAAAATTAGAATAATGAATAAGTATCAAAATAAAATTTGATTAATGGGATAATTTAATAGTCCTATAAATTTTGAATTGTTTATGAAGGGAACAAAAATTAAAATAAAAATTGATATAAATAATGCAATTACTCCTCCTAATTTATTAGGAATAGATCGAAGAATTGCATATGCAAATAAAAAGTATCATTCTGGTTGAATATGCTTTGGGGTAACTAATGGATTTGCTGGAGTAAAATTATCAGGATCACTTAATTTATACGGCTCAAGTATAATATAACAGAAAAAAATAACTAAAATTAATAAAAATCCTAGCATATCTTTAATGGAAAAATAAGGATGAAATGGAATTTTATCATT
The DNA here is from genome assembly GCA_034769895.1 of Magicicada septendecula. Classification (NCBI taxonomy): domain Eukaryota; kingdom Metazoa; phylum Arthropoda; class Insecta; order Hemiptera; family Cicadidae; genus Magicicada; species Magicicada septendecula. The sequence goes on along the minus strand of CM068367.1, from coordinate 247,715,216 downwards.
ATTTGAATTAATCCCTAGTGGATTATTTGATCCTATGACATGCAAGAAAATAAGATGCACAATTGTTAATGCTAAAACAACAAATGGTATGATAAAATGAAAAGAATAAAATCGAGTTAATGTTGCATTATCAACAGCAAACCCCCCTCAAATTCAATTCACTAAGACCGTTCCAAGATATGGAATTGCTGACAATAAATTTGTGATAACTGTTGCCCCTCAAAATGATATTTGGCCCCATGGAAGAACATAGCCTAAAAAAGCAGTAGCCATTAAAATTAATAAAATGATTACTCCTACAACTCAAGTTTCAAAATTTTTGTATTAACCATAATATAATCCTCGTCCAACATGTAAATAGACACAAATAAAAAATAATGAAGCCCCATTTGCATGTGAAATTCGTAATATCCATCCATAATTAATATCACGACAAATGTGTCTTAATCTGTTAAATGCGCTTGTCACATCCGCATTATAATGCATTGACAGGAATAATCCAGTTAAAATTTGAATAACTAAACATATTCCCAATAACGATCCATAATTTCATCAATATGATAAATTCGTGGCCGCTGGTAAATCAATTAGTGAATTATTTATTATTTTAATTAATGGGTGTGTGCGTCGAGTGATATTTAGCATTTGTTAAAATTTTCTTCGTAAAGGAGACAATTTAATTCTGACAATATTCACAACAACAATCAATGTGAATAAAAGATAAATAACTATCATGATAGTTATTATTCCTGATGGAAATATATATAATTTTTTAATTATAAATCCATCGAATAAATTATTTATCTCTAATAATTTATTGACACTATCCATCTTGAATCTAATAATATTTATAGTTATAATTAAAGTTCAGATAATCATGTTTGATAGTAATAATTTTATTGAAAAGTAAAATTTTTCATTTGAGGCAATTCTTGATATATATATATATAAATAAAATTAATATTCCTCCAATAAAAATAAGAAATAAGATATAAGAAAAAAAATATGAATTTATATAAAATATACAAATAATTCTAGCAAGCATTGTTTTTATTAATAAAATAGATCCCATTGATAATGGGTGTTTCATAAAAATAAAATTTATTGATAATAGAATTGTAATTGATATTATAATCTTCATACAGAAGATAATTTAATAAAAATGTAAGCTTTGGGTGCTTGAAATGACTTTTTACTCTCTTCTGAAGTTTTAAAATTATTAATTTATCTTAGATTTACAAGATCTAAATTTTTTTTTTAACTATTAAAACAAATGAATCTATCACTACCTTTACTATATTTAATTATATTTATATCAGGCATTACCTCCTTATGCTTAAATCGAAAACATATTATAATGAGTTTATTAAGATTAGAATTAATAATTTTAAGATTATTTTGTATATTTTCTGTATTTTTATCAATTGAACTAAATGATATACGTATATATAATAGTTTTGTTAACATTTAGTGTTTGTGAAGGAGTTGTGGGATTGTCATTAATCAATTTGATTCGATCACATGGTAATGATCAGTTATTATCAATATCTTTAAAAACATGTTAAAATTAATTTTATTTTCATTATTTTTAACCCCTTTATTATTTAACATATGATTATTAAGAAACATATTAATTCTTTTAATATTATTTATCATTTTATTCTTCAGAAAAGATTTAATCATATTAAGATATAACATATATATATAGATAATATTTCATATGGATTAATTATTCTTACAGTTTGAATTACCTTCTTAATAATTAATTCTAGTCCTTTATATAAATATAATAATATAAATTTATTTTTGTTTATAGTGTTATTATTAATAACATTATTAATTTTGTCATTTTGTTCATACAACATTATAATATTTTATATTTTTTTTGAAACTAGTTTAATCCCTACTATGATTATTATTGTAGGATGAGGATATCAACCTGAACGAGTAAATGCTAGATATTACTTGTTGTTTTATACTTTATTCACATCTCTTCCCATATTAGTTTCAATTATATATATATATATATATATATATATATATATATATATATATATTACTTTAATATTTATAACTAAATTTACCTCAAGATATACTTTTTTCCTATTAGGAACATGTTTCGAGAGTTCCTGTTCTCTCATCTTCAGCCTTCGCCATCTTGTTTCTGGTGAAGTATTTGTGTGTTGGCTTCTGGATGTTATTAAGGTAGTTTGTTGGTCTTTGGTCTTTTAAAGTTGCATTATTGTGTGTGGTTGTGGTATCTGTTTTTGTATTTTGTGTATTTTCGATGTTGAGTGCTTTGAATATTGTGTCATGTTTTGTATTGATTTGTATTTGTTCTGGTATTAGTTTGTTTTGTGTTTTATGTTTGTAAATCTGTAAATTTTCCCAAATGTAATGCAATTTCCCACATGCAATAAACACAGGACATGAATTCCCAGACATAACCAATGTAACACTAATAAAACATATACCACACAAAGGCACCATAATGAACATTTGGGAAAATTTACAGATTTACAAACACAAAACAAACTAATACCAGAACAAATACAAATCAATACAAAACATGACACAATATTCGAAGCACTCAACATCGAAAATACACAAAATACAAAAACAGATACCACAACCACACACAATAATGCAACTTTAAAAGACCAAAGACCAACAAACTACCTTAATAACATCCAGAAGCCAACACACAAATACTTCACCAGAAACAAGATGGCGAAGGCTGAAGATGAGAGAACAGGAACTCTCGAAACATGTTCCTAATAAAAAAAGTATATCTTGAGGTAAATTTAGTTATAAATATTAAAGTATTATATACATCAAGAAACGGACTGTAGCAGAAAGTGATTGAAATATATATATATATAGAAATAATATAACTAACATTATAATGTTAATGAGATCAAATAGTTAGTTTATTTATTTAGGAATAACGTTAGCATTTATAATTAAAGTTCCATTATTTATATTTCATTTTTGATTACCAAAAGCTCATGTTGAAGCACCTGTTTCTGGTTCTATAATTTTAGCTGGAATTCTTTTAAAATTAGGAACTTATGGTCTAATTCGTGTTATATATATTATACCAATAATATTTACTAATTATGGATTTATTTGAATTTCTATTTCATTAATAGGAGGAATTATAATTAGATTATCTTGCATAATGCAAATTGATATAAAATCTATAATTGCATATTCTTCTGTAGCTCACATAAGATTAGTTATTGGAGGGATTATGACAATAAATATATGAGGTATAGTCGGAGCATATTTTATAATAATTGGGCATGGTTTATGTTCATCTGCTTTATTCTGCTTGGCAAATATTTCTTATGAACGTTCAGGGAGACGTAGAATCTTAATCAATAAAGGAATATTGAGATTTATGCCTTCAATAACTCTCATATGATTTTTAATATCTGCTAGAAATATTTCATGTCCTCCAACAATTAGTCTAGCAGGAGAAATTATAATTTTAAATAGATTGTCTTGAAATTCATTATGTATAATTTTCTTGTCTTTTTCTTCATTTTTATCAGCTTGTTATAGTTTATATTTATATTCTCATACTCAACATGGAATAATTTTCTCGGGCTGTTATTCCTTTAATTCTGGAAACGTGCGTGAATTTTTTTTAATTATAATGCATTGAATTCCTTTAAATTTAATTATTTTGAAATTAACATTGTTAATATAATTCAATTAGTTTAAAATAAAACATTAAATTGTGGATTTAAAAATATAAATTTATATTGGATCATTACTAAAAATAAACTTAACATATATATTTTTTTAATTTTGTTAATTATAGGATTAATAATATTAATTTTATCAATAAATATAATTATTTTTGATTACACAATTATAATAGAATGAATAATAATTATTACAGTCAATTCATGTAATATATGGATATAATCCACTTAATATATGGATATTCAACAGGACAAGCCCCAATCCAAGTTAATAAAATTAGAATAATGAATAAGTATCAAAATAAAATTTGATTAATGGGATAATTTAATAGTCCTATAAATTTTGAATTGTTTATGAAGGGAACAAAAATTAAAATAAAAATTGATATAAATAATGCAATTACTCCTCCTAATTTATTAGGAATAGATCGAAGAATTGCATATGCAAATAAAAAGTATCATTCTGGTTGAATATGCTTTGGGGTAACTAATGGATTTGCTGGAGTAAAATTATCAGGATCACTTAATTTATACGGCTCAAGTATAATATAACAGAAAAAAATAACTAAAATTAATAAAAATCCTAGCATATCTTTAATGGAAAAATAAGGATGAAATGGAATTTTATCATTATTTGAATTAATCCCTAGTGGATTATTTGATCCTATGACATGCAAGAAAATAAGATGCACAATTGTTAATGCTAAAACAACAAATGGTATGATAAAATGAAAAGAATAAAATCGAGTTAATGTTGCATTATCAACAGCAAACCCCCCTCAAATTCAATTCACTAAGACCGTTCCAAGATATGGAATTGCTGACAATAAATTTGTGATAACTGTTGCCCCTCAAAATGATATTTGGCCCCATGGAAGAACATAGCCTAAAAAAGCAGTAGCCATTAAAATTAATAAAATGATTACTCCTACAACTCAAGTTTCAAAATTTTTGTATTAACCATAATATAATCCTCGTCCAACATGTAAATAGACACAAATAAAAAATAATGAAGCCCCATTTGCATGTGAAATTCGTAATATCCATCCATAATTAATATCACGACAAATGTGTCTTAATCTGTTAAATGCGCTTGTCACATCCGCATTATAATGCATTGACAGGAATAATCCAGTTAAAATTTGAATAACTAAACATATTCCCAATAACGATCCATAATTTCATCAATATGATAAATTCGTGGCCGCTGGTAAATCAATTAGTGAATTATTTATTATTTTAATTAATGGGTGTGTGCGTCGAGTGATATTTAGCATTTGTTAAAATTTTCTTCGTAAAGGAGACAATTTAATTCTGACAATATTCACAACAACAATCAATGTGAATAAAAGATAAATAACTATCATGATAGTTATTATTCCTGATGGAAATATATATAATTTTTTAATTATAAATCCATCGAATAAATTATTTATCTCTAATAATTTATTGACACTATCCATCTTGAATCTAATAATATTTATAGTTATAATTAAAGTTCAGATAATCATGTTTGATAGTAATAATTTTATTGAAAAGTAAAATTTTTCATTTGAGGCAATTCTTGATATATATATATATATATATATATAAATAAAATTAATATTCCTCCAATAAAAATAAGAAATAAGATATAAGAAAAAAAATATGAATTTATATAAAATATACAAATAATTCTAGCAAGCATTGTTTTTATTAATAAAATAGATCCCATTGATAATGGGTGTTTCATAAAAATAAAATTTATTGATAATAGAATTGTAATTGATATTATAATCTTCATACAGAAGATAATTTAATAAAAATGTAAGCTTTGGGTGCTTGAAATGACTTTTTACTCTCTTCTGAAGTTTTAAAATTATTAATTTATCTTAGATTTACAAGATCTAAATTTTTTTTTTAACTATTAAAACAAATGAATCTATCACTACCTTTACTATATTTAATTATATTTATATCAGGCATTACCTCCTTATGCTTAAATCGAAAACATATTATAATGAGTTTATTAAGATTAGAATTAATAATTTTAAGATTATTTTGTATATTTTCTGTATTTTTATCAATTGAACTAAATGATATACGTATATATAATAGTTTTGTTAACATTTAGTGTTTGTGAAGGAGTTGTGGGATTGTCATTAATCAATTTGATTCGATCACATGGTAATGATCAGTTATTATCAATATCTTTAAAAACATGTTAAAATTAATTTTATTTTCATTATTTTTAACCCCTTTATTATTTAACATATGATTATTAAGAAACATATTAATTCTTTTAATATTATTTATCATTTTATTCTTCAGAAAAGATTTAATCATATTAAGATATAACATATATATAGATAATATTTCATATGGATTAATTATTCTTACAGTTTGAATTACCTTCTTAATAATTAATTCTAGTCCTTTATATAAATATAATAATATAAATTTATTTTTGTTTATAGTGTTATTATTAATAACATTATTAATTTTGTCATTTTGTTCATACAACATTATAATATTTTATATTTTTTTTGAAACTAGTTTAATCCCTACTATGATTATTATTGTAGGATGAGGATATCAACCTGAACAAGTAATGTAATGCAATTTCCCACATGCAATAAACACAGGACATGAATTCCCAGACATAACCAATGTAACACTAATAAAACATATACCACACAAAGGCACCATAATGAACATTTGGGAAAATTTACAGATTTACAAACACAAAACAAACTAATACCAGAACAAATACAAATCAATACAAAACATGACACAATATTCGAAGCACTCAACATCGAAAATACACAAAATACAAAAACAGATACCACAACCACACACAATAATGCAACTTTAAAAGACCAAAGACCAACAAACTACCTTAATAACATCCAGAAGCCAACACACAAATACTTCACCAGAAACAAGATGGCGAAGGCTGAAGATGAGAGAACAGGAACTCTCGAAACATGTTCCTAATAAAAAAAGTATATCTTGAGGTAAATTTAGTTATAAATATTAAAGTATTATATACATCAAGAAACGGACTGTAGCAGAAAGTGATTGAAATATATATATATATAGAAATAATATAACTAACATTATAATGTTAATGAGATCAAATAGTTAGTTTATTTATTTAGGAATAACGTTAGCATTTATAATTAAAGTTCCATTATTTATATTTCATTTTTGATTACCAAAAGCTCATGTTGAAGCACCTGTTTCTGGTTCTATAATTTTAGCTGGAATTCTTTTAAAATTAGGAACTTATGGTCTAATTCGTGTTATATATATTATACCAATAATATTTACTAATTATGGATTTATTTGAATTTCTATTTCATTAATAGGAGGAATTATAATTAGATTATCTTGCATAATGCAAATTGATATAAAATCTATAATTGCATATTCTTCTGTAGCTCACATAAGATTAGTTATTGGAGGGATTATGACAATAAATATATGAGGTATAGTCGGAGCATATTTTATAATAATTGGGCATGGTTTATGTTCATCTGCTTTATTCTGCTTGGCAAATATTTCTTATGAACGTTCAGGGAGACGTAGAATCTTAATCAATAAAGGAATATTGAGATTTATGCCTTCAATAACTCTCATATGATTTTTAATATCTGCTAGAAATATTTCATGTCCTCCAACAATTAGTCTAGCAGGAGAAATTATAATTTTAAATAGATTGTCTTGAAATTCATTATGTATAATTTTCTTGTCTTTTTCTTCATTTTTATCAGCTTGTTATAGTTTATATTTATATTCTCATACTCAACATGGAATAATTTTCTCGGGCTGTTATTCCTTTAATTCTGGAAACGTGCGTGAATTTTTTTTAATTATAATGCATTGAATTCCTTTAAATTTAATTATTTTGAAATTAACATTGTTAATATAATTCAATTAGTTTAAAATAAAACATTAAATTGTGGATTTAAAAATATAAATTTATATTGGATCATTACTAAAAATAAACTTAACATATATATTTTTTTAATTTTGTTAATTATAGGATTAATAATATTAATTTTATCAATAAATATAATTATTTTTGATTACACAATTATAATAGAATGAATAATAATTATTACAGTCAATTCATGTAATATATGGATATAATCCACTTAATATATGGATATTCAACAGGACAAGCCCCAATCCAAGTTAATAAAATTAGAATAATGAATAAGTATCAAAATAAAATTTGATTAATGGGATAATTTAATAGTCCTATAAATTTTGAATTGTTTATGAAGGGAACAAAAATTAAAATTAAAATTGATATAAATAATGCAATTACTCCTCCTAATTTATTAGGAATAGATCGAAGAATTGCATATGCAAATAAAAAGTATCATTCTGGTTGAATATGCTTTGGGGTAACTAATGGATTTGCTGGAGTAAAATTATCAGGATCACTTAATTTATACGGCTCAAGTATAATATAACAGAAAAAAATAACTAAAATTAATAAAAATCCTAGCATATCTTTAATGGAAAAATAAGGATGAAATGGAATTTTATCATTATTTGAATTAATCCCTAGTGGATTATTTGATCCTATGACATGCAAGAAAATAAGATGCACAATTGTTAATGCTAAAACAACAAATGGTATGATAAAATGAAAAGAATAAAATCGAGTTAATGTTGCATTATCAACAGCAAACCCCCCTCAAATTCAATTCACTAAGACCGTTCCAAGATATGGAATTGCTGACAATAAATTTGTGATAACTGTTGCCCCTCAAAATGATATTTGGCCCCATGGAAGAACATAGCCTAAAAAAGCAGTAGCCATTAAAATTAATAAAATGATTACTCCTACAACTCAAGTTTCAAAATTTTTGTATTAACCATAATATAATCCTCGTCCAACATGTAAATAGACACAAATAAAAAATAATGAAGCCCCATTTGCATGTGAAATTCGTAATATCCATCCATAATTAATATCACGACAAATGTGTCTTAATCTGTTAAATGCGCTTGTCACATCCGCATTATAATGCATTGACAGGAATAATCCAGTTAAAATTTGAATAACTAAGCATATTCCCAATAACGATCCATAATTTCATCAATATGATAAATTCGTGGCCGCTGGTAAATCAATTAGTGAATTATTTATTATTTTAATTAATGGGTGTGTGCGTCGAGTGATATTTAGCATTTGTTAAAATTTTCTTCGTAAAGGAGACAATTTAATTCTGACAATATTCACAACAACAATCAATGTGAATAAAAGATAAATAACTATCATGATAGTTATTATTCCTGATGGAAATATATATAATTTTTTAATTATAAATCCATCGAATAAATTATTTATCTCTAATAATTTATTGACACTATCCATCTTGAATCTAATAATATTTATAGTTATAATTAAAGTTCAGATAATCATGTTTGATAGTAATAATTTTATTGAAAAGTAAAATTTTTCATTTGAGGCAATTCTTGATATATATATATAAATAAAATTAATATTCCTCCAATAAAAATAAGAAATAAGATATAAGAAAAAAAATATGAATTTATATAAAATATACAAATAATTCTAGCAAGCATTGTTTTTATTAATAAAATAGATCCCATTGATAATGGGTGTTTCATAAAAATAAAATTTATTGATAATAGAATTGTAATTGATATTATAATCTTCATACAGAAGATAATTTAATAAAAATGTAAGCTTTGGGTGCTTGAAATGACTTTTTACTCTCTTCTGAAGTTTTAAAATTATTAATTTATCTTAGATTTACAAGATCTAAATTTTTTTTTTAACTATTAAAACAAATGAATCTATCACTACCTTTACTATATTTAATTATATTTATATCAGGCATTACCTCCTTATGCTTAAATCGAAAACATATTATAATGAGTTTATTAAGATTAGAATTAATAATTTTAAGATTATTTTGTATATTTTCTGTATTTTTATCAATTGAACTAAATGATATACGTATATATAATAGTTTTGTTAACATTTAGTGTTTGTGAAGGAGTTGTGGGATTGTCATTAATCAATTTGATTCGATCACATGGTAATGATCAGTTATTATCAATATCTTTAAAAACATGTTAAAATTAATTTTATTTTCATTATTTTTAACCCCTTTATTATTTAACATATGATTATTAAGAAACATATTAATTCTTTTAATATTATTTATCATTTTATTCTTCAGAAAAGATTTAATCATATTAAGATATAACATATATATAGATAATATTTCATATGGATTAATTATTCTTACAGTTTGAATTACCTTCTTAATAATTAATTCTAGTCCTTTATATAAATATAATAATATAAATTTATTTTTGTTTATAGTGTTATTATTAATAACATTATTAATTTTGTCATTTTGTTCATACAACATTATAATATTTTATATTTTTTTTGAAACTAGTTTAATCCCTACTATGATTATTATTGTAGGATGAGGATATCAACCTGAACGAGTAAATGCTAGATATTACTTGTTGTTTTATACTTTATTCACATCTCTTCCCATATTAGTTTCAATTATATATATATATATATATATATATTACTTTAATATTTATAACTAAATTTACCTCAAGATATACTTTTTTCCTATTAGGAACATGTTTCGAGAGTTCCTGTTCTCTCATCTTCAGCCTTCGCCATCTTGTTTCTGGTGAAGTATTTGTGTGTTGGCTTCTGGATGTTATTAAGGTAGTTTGTTGGTCTTTGGTCTTTTAAAGTTGCATTATTGTGTGTGGTTGTGGTATCTGTTTTTGTATTTTGTGTATTTTCGATGTTGAGTGCTTTGAATATTGTGTCATGTTTTGTATTGATTTGTATTTGTTCTGGTATTAGTTTGTTTTGTGTTTTATGTTTGTAAATCTGTAAATTTTCCCAAATGTAATGCAATTTCCCACATGCAATAAACACAGGACATGAATTCCCAGACATAACCAATGTAACACTAATAAAACATATACCACACAAAGGCACCATAATGAACATTTGGGAAAATTTACAGATTTACAAACACAAAACAAACTAATACCAGAACAAATACAAATCAATACAAAACATGACACAATATTCGAAGCACTCAACATCGAAAATACACAAAATACAAAAACAGATACCACAACCACACACAATAATGCAACTTTAAAAGACCAAAGACCAACAAACTACCTTAATAACATCCAGAAGCCAACACACAAATACTTCACCAGAAACAAGATGGCGAAGGCTGAAGATGAGAGAACAGGAACTCTCGAAACATGTTCCTAATAAAAAAAGTATATCTTGAGGTAAATTTAGTTATAAATATTAAAGTATTATATACATCAAGAAACGGACTGTAGCAGAAAGTGATTGAAATATATATATATATATAGAAATAATATAACTAACATTATAATGTTAATGAGATCAAATAGTTAGTTTATTTATTTAGGAATAACGTTAGCATTTATAATTAAAGTTCCATTATTTATATTTCATTTTTGATTACCAAAAGCTCATGTTGAAGCACCTGTTTCTGGTTCTATAATTTTAGCTGGAATTCTTTTAAAATTAGGAACTTATGGTCTAATTCGTGTTATATATATTATACCAATAATATTTACTAATTATGGATTTATTTGAATTTCTATTTCATTAATAGGAGGAATTATAATTAGATTATCTTGCATAATGCAAATTGATATAAAATCTATAATTGCATATTCTTCTGTAGCTCACATAAGATTAGTTATTGGAGGGATTATGACAATAAATATATGAGGTATAGTCGGAGCATATTTTATAATAATTGGGCATGGTTTATGTTCATCTGCTTTATTCTGCTTGGCAAATATTTCTTATGAACGTTCAGGGAGACGTAGAATCTTAATCAATAAAGGAATATTGAGATTTATGCCTTCAATAACTCTCATATGATTTTTAATATCTGCTAGAAATATTTCATGTCCTCCAACAATTAGTCTAGCAGGAGAAATTATAATTTTAAATAGATTGTCTTGAAATTCATTATGTATAATTTTCTTGTCTTTTTCTTCATTTTTATCAGCTTGTTATAGTTTATATTTATATTCTCATACTCAACATGGAATAATTTTCTCGGGCTGTTATTCCTTTAATTCTGGAAACGTGCGTGAATTTTTTTTAATTATAATGCATTGAATTCCTTTAAATTTAATTATTTTGAAATTAACATTGTTAATATAATTCAATTAGTTTAAAATAAAACATTAAATTGTGGATTTAAAAATATAAATTTATATTGGATCATTACTAAAAATAAACTTAACATATATATTTTTTTAATTTTGTTAATTATAAGATTAATAATATTAATTTTATCAATAAATATAATTATTTTTGATTACACAATTATAATAGAATGAATAATAATTATTACAGTCAATTCATGTAATATTTATATAACATTAATTTTTGATTTTATATCAACTTTATTTCTTTTAACCGTTATATTTATTTCATCAGTAGTTATATTATATAGAGGTGTATATATAATAAGTGATAAAAATATTAATCGATTTATTTATATTATTATAATATTTGTAATGCCAATAATATTATTAATTATTAGACCTAATATAGTAAGAATTCTCATTGGATGAGATGGGCTAGGGTTAGTGTCATACTGTTTAGTTATTTATTATCAAAATTTAAATTCTAGAAATGCTGGAATATTGACAGCACTGATAAATCGAATTGGAGATGTTATAATTCTTTTATTAATCGCATGAATAATAAATTTTCGGTCTTGAAATTTTATATCTTTTATTAATAAAATAATGACAAGTCCAATAATTACATTAATTATTATTGCAGGATTTACAAAAAGAGCTCAAATTCCATTTTCTTCATGACTTCCAGCAGCTATGGCTGCTCCAACTCCAGTATCGGCTCTTGTCCATTCATCAACGTTAGTTACTGCGGGGGTATATTTAATTATTCGATTCAGAAATTTAATGATATCATTTAATTTAATTCAAATATTTTTAATGTTATCAGTATTAACAATAATTATATCAGGACTAGCCGCAAATTTTGAATTTGACTTAAAAAAAATTATTGCATTATCAACTTTAAGACAATTAGGAATTATAATATCAATTTTAATATTTGGCTATCCGATATTATCTTTTTTTCATCTTATTATTCATGCTTTATTTAGGGCATCACTTTTTTTATGTGCTGAGGTATTGATTCATAGATTAATAAATAATCAAGATATTCGTATAATGGGCTGTATAAGTTATGGTATACCAATAACTAGAACATTCATAAATATTGCTAACTTATCATTATGTGGAATACCCTTTATGAGAGGCTTTTATTCAAAAGATTTAATTATAGAAATAATATGCTCCAGAAATATTAACTCATTAATTTTATTATTAATGTATATTGGAATTGGGCTAACATCTTTTTATTCTGCCCGACTAACATACTTTTCAATAAATATAAATTTCAGTTACTATAATTTTAGTTCACAAAACGAATTATTTAATAATATATTAAAAAGAATTATAATTTTATCTATTTATTCAATTTTGTCAGGGTCTATATTTAGATGAATCATGTTTAACAATCCCACAAGAATTATCCTTCCCATTGAAGGAAGGATAATAGCAATGGCCTTATCTTTCTTAGGATTATTAATTGGATATGAAATATCTATGTTTTTTTCTACAGTAAAGAAATTTACAAGAGAGTTCATAAGTTCCATATGATTTTTAAAACAATTATCAACCTTTCATACTCAATTTTTTATTTTAAAAGATTCATTTATATTTCAAAAATCAATTGATTTAGGATGAGGAGAAAAAATCGGACCTCAAGGTACGATTGAATTAATAAAATTAATCATAATATTTAATATTAGTATAAGAAAGAATAATTTCAAAATTCAGATAATAACATTTATTGCTTGATTTTTAATTATTTTATATTTAAATAGCTTAAGCATTAGAGCATAATATTGAAGATATTAAGGTCATATTTTTTTTTAAATATTTATAAGGCTTTTCCTCTCTTTTCAATGAAAATGAAATGTTTTATAAACTTTATAAATAAGGAAAAAATGGAGTTTAACCGCTTTAAAAGCTAGTTAGCAGCTGCTTTTATTCCTATTTCCTTTTAATTGGAAATAATATATTCAATAACTTTATTAACAATAAAGTGCCTTATTTTTGGCTTCAATTAATAAACAAAGGAATAAAAATTCTTTTTTTAGGTCGAAACTAAATGTATTTATTACTTCATTGCTTTCAAGAATGGCTAATATGAGCACCTATTGATTGCAATTCAATAATTATATTTAAATACATCCCTATTAAATTCAATTTAACATATTATTTTTTTCATTCATGATATAGACCCAATATTAAAAATAATAAAAATAATAATATCACTAAATAAATTTCAATTATATTAATAGTTGTTATTACAATAACTATAGGCATAATAATTACTAATTCAACATCAAAAATAAGAAAAATAACTGCAATTATAAAAAAATGTCTTGAAAAAGGAATTCGAGATGACTCAAAAGGATCAAACCCACACTCAAATGGAGATGATTTTTCACGGTCAATAATTGATTTAGTTGATACGAAATATAAAAAAGTTATTAAAGTAATCAAAATTAATAATATCATAATACAGTAAACTACAACATTAAAAATTATTCTATTTAAAAATTAATCCTTTTAATTGGAAGTTAAATATACTCATATACTAACAGAATATTTATCTACCTCATCAGTAAATTGATACATATAAAAATAATCAAACAATATCAACAAAATGTCAATATCAGGCAGCTGCCTCAAAACCAAAATGATGAGTTCTAGAAAAATGAAATTTCAATTGCCGCAATAAACAGATTATAATGAACGTTCTTCCAATAATAACATGGATTCCATGAAATCCTGTTGATACAAAAAATGTCGATCCATACACAGAATCCGAGATACAAAATGATGATTCAAAATATTCATACACTTGAAGAATAGTAAAATATACCCCTAATATTGGAGTTAATACAATACCATAAACAGATTCATCATGTTTACTTTCTATTATAGAATGGTGTGCTCATATGATTGTTACTCCAGAACACAATAAAATTATGGTATTTAATAAAGGAATTTGTATTGGATTAAAAGGCATAACTCCAGTAGGGGGTCAATTTATTCCAATTTCCATAACAGGTCTTAATCTTCTGTGAAAAAATCCCCAAAAGAAAGAAATAAAAAAGAAAATCTCTGACACAATAAATAAAATTATTCCTAATTTTAAGCCTCTCACTACAATTATTGTGTGAAGTCCTATAAACGTTCCTTCACGTGAAATATCACGTCATCATTGAATTATAGTTAAAATCAAAATCAAAAATCCAAAAAATAATAAAATAATAAAATAAAATTTTGTATATGAAATATTATTACTATACCAGAAACAAAAGTTAAAGCTCCAATTGAACCCGTTAAAGGTCATGGTCTACAATCAACTAAATGATATGGATGATTATTCATTAAGATACTTCTCTATAATATAAAGTTCTTAGAACTGTGAAAACATAAGATTGAATCACACAAACTGCTGATTCAAATAATATTAATAATATTTGAATTAAAATAATTAGATTTATATAAATTTCTAAATTAGTTGATCTATTCCCTAATAATGTTATTAATAAATGACCAGCAATTATATTTGCTGTTAAACGAACACCCAAAGATCCCGGTCGAATTAAATTTCTAATAGTTTCAATACACACTATAAAAGGTATTAAAATTGTTGGAGTTCCTATTGGAACTAAATGACAAAATATATGGTTTGTATTGTTTAAAAATCCAAATAACATAAAAGTTAATCAGAGAGGAAAAGCTAAACTAAGGGAAAATACTAAATGGCTTGATCTAATGAAAACATATGGAAACAACCCAAGAAAATTATTGAGTAGAATGAAAATAAATAAAGAACAAAACAATAATGATCTACCAAAAGATCTTGAACTTATTAATAAATTTAATTCAAAACTTATTGTATTTAAAACTTTATTAATAAAAATTATATAACGACTAGGAATATATCAAAACCCTAGAGGTATAAATAATAATAAAATTAATGAACTTAATCAATTTAATGAAAATAATCCTGTTGATGGATCAAAAGTTGAAAATAAATTTGTTATCATGATCAGCTATATGAGTTATTAAAATTGTCAGTTAAATCTATTCTTGGAATTTTTATAAAAGAAAAATAAATAAAAGTTATAATTAAAATAACAATTAACAAAAAAAAGAAAAACAGAAAACATCAGTTTATTGGAGATATTTGTGGAATAGAAAAATACTATTCTTAGTTTTTTGAATCTGACAGATTGATGTTTTATAATAAACTAACTTTTCGTCATTAAAAGTAATCGTTAGTTACTATAAATTGGTTTAAGAGACCATTACTTACTTTCAGTCACTTAATGAATAATTCATTAACCACTTAATAAAACAATTTACACCAATTCTTTCAATAACAATAGGTATAAATCTATGATTTGCTCCACAAATTTCAGAACATTGACCAAATGATATGCCAGGTCGATTAATAAATATTCTTGCTTGATTTAATCGGCCAGGCACGGCATCTACTTTAATTCTCATGGATAGTATAGCTCATGAATGAATAACATCAAATGATGAAACTAATAATCAAATTTTAGTACTAAAAGGTAAAATCGTTCGGGTTATCTACTTCTAATAAACGGAATTCTCTAATTGATATTTCATTCTGAGATTTTATATAAGAATCAAATTCAATATTTAAAAAATCTGAATTTTCATACGATCAATATCATTGATGCCCAATAATTTTTAGAGTTATTAAAGGTTTGTTAATCTCATCCAACAAATATAATAATCGTAAGGATGGAAATGCAATAAAAATCAAAGTTAAAGCTGGAAGAAGTGTTCAAAAAAATTCAATTAATTGTCCTTCCAATAAAAGTCGATTAACAATATTATTAAATATAATAACTGTTATTATATAAGTAACAACTGAAGTAATAATAATTAAAATAATTAAAGTATGATCATGAAAAAATATTAATTGTTCCATTAATGGTGATGTAGCATCTTGTATATTAATATAAGATCAATTAGAAATTTCTAACAAAAATTATTTTATATATGAATCTTAAATTCATTGCACTTCATCTGCCATATTAGAATTCAACTAATAATGGAATTTCACTATACGAGTGCTCAGACGGGGACGTTTCTGTAACCATTCAAAAGAAGAATTTATATTAATTGAATATAAAATCAATCGATGTGAAATAAATCTTTCTCAAATAATAAACAATAAAAATAAAATTCCAATAAATGAAATTCTTCTTCCAATAGAAGATAGAATGTTTCATGATATAAATGCATCAGGATAATCTGAATAACGACGTGGTATACCTCTTAATCCTAAAAAATGTTGGGGAAAAAAAGTTAAATTTACTCCAATAAATATAATCAAAAAATGAATTTTTAATCAATTAGAATTTAAAGATAGTCCAGTAAATAAAGGATATCAATGAATAAATCTTCCCAAAATTGCAAACACTGCACCTATTGATAATATGTAATGAAAATGAGCCACAACATAATATGTATCATGCAATGCAATATCAGTTGATGAATTAGCCAAAATCACTCCAGTCAATCCACCAATAGTAAAAAGAAAAACAAATCCTACTGCTCATAAAATCGAAGGTCTAATCTTAATCTTTGCTCCTCTCAAAGTTGCTAATCATCTAAAAATTTTAATTCCAGTTGGAACAGCAATAATTATTGTGGCGGAAGTAAAATAAGCCCGTGTATCAACATCCATACCAACTGTAAATATATGATGTGCTCAAACAACAAATCCTAAAATACCAATTGATATTATAGCATAAATTATTCCTAATGACCCAAAAGATTCAATTTTTCCTCTCTCTTGAGTAATAATGTGAGAAATTAATCCAAACCCAGGTAAAATTAAAATATATACTTCAGGGTGTCCAAAAAATCAAAATAAATGCTGATATAAAATTGGATCTCCCCCACCTGAAGGATCAAAAAAAGAAGTATTTAAATTTCGGTCAGTTAATAATATTGTAATTGCACCGGCCAAAACTGGTAATGAAAGCAATAATAAAAAGGCAGTAATTAATACCGCCCATACAAATAAAGGTAACCGATCCATGTATATTCCCGCTGAACGTATATTAAAAATTGTTCTAATAAAATTAACTGCACCCAAGATTGAACTAGCCCCGGCCAAATGCAAAGAAAAAATAGTTAAATCAACACAAGATCCTGAATGCGCGATACCTCTTGACAATGGAGGATAGACTGTCCAACCAGTACCTGCCCCTCTATCAACCATTCTACCAATTAATAATAATGTTAATGAAGGTGGTAATAATCAAAAACTTATATTATTTATCAGAGGAAAAGCTATATCAGGAGCACCAATTATTAGAGGAACCAATCAATTCCCAAATCCTCCAATCATAACTGGTATTACTATAAAAAAATTATAACGAAAGCATGAGCTACAATCACATTATAAATTTGATCATCTCCAATAAAAGATCCAGGAATGCCTAATTCAACACGAATAAGAACTCTTAAAGTTGTACCCACCATCCCTGATCAAATCCCAAAAATGAAATATAATGTTCCAATGTCTTTATGATTACTTGAGAAAAATCACTTATTCATAACTAAACATTGATTTATTCCCAATTGAGATGACTGAATTAGGTAATAAACTATAAATTTATTTATGGATATTTTTCCTCTCAATAATCTTTTTCTTCTATTTTTTATTTCTTATTCTTCTTCAGTCTTATATTTAATAATAATATTAAATTGCAAATTTAAAGGTGATAAAAATAAATCTAAGGCTTACAAAAAAATTATATTTTTAACTTTGAAGGATAATAGTTTTATTAACTTAAAACCTTATTAATCCATAATATTAAATAAGGTTACAGCTATAAATCCAATCAATAAAGAATTCATTATAAATAATGTATTATTTAACCTAAAAGTTGACAACTTTAAAGATACATTGTTTATCATCAGCCCTGTTATTACAACTCGTAAATAATAAAATAATACTAATAAAGCAGTTATTACTAAAATTAAACATAAGAAATATATTTCACTAGCTAAAAGACAATAAATCATCATAAATTTTGGGAAAAATCCCAAAAATGGTGGCAATCCACCTATTGACATAAAAATAATCATTAACATTAACGATTTAACCTTATTGTTAAACAAAATAAAAATTTGATTTAAATAATTCATATTATTTACTCAAAACAGATAGCAAGTTAAAAATAAAGAGAAAAAATAAATTAAAAAATATACCAGCCATATATAATTTATTAGTATAACCCCTCTAAAAATTCAACTTAAATTGTAAATTGATGAATATGCTAAAATTTTTCGAATTGATGAATAACATAACCCGCCTAATGAACCCCAAAAACATGATAAAACAATAAATAAAATCAATCTTATATCTAAATAACTCAATAAAATAATGGGGATAATCCTCTGAACGGTTATAATTAGAAAAGACACTATTCAGGATAAACCATCAATTACTGAAACATATCAATAATGAAATGGAAGAGATCCAATTTTAATTATTAAACTAACTATAATAAAATATTTTACTTGAAATAATATTCCCAAAATAACAACAAATAGGAATAACAATCTTGAACCCATTCTTTGAATAATAAAATATTTAATTATTGACTCAGATGAGTAAACTCTTATTTTATTCATTATAAAAGGCAAAAATGATACCATATTCATTTCGATTCCCATTCAACAACCCAGCCAATTGTTTGAGCAAATCGACAACATGATACCAAAAAACAAGAATGCCTTAAATACTATATAAGAGGAATTTTTTTTAATTAAAAAGAGAATAATTTTCCATAAATGAGATATGAACCCATTAGCTTAATTTTAGCTTATCTTTTATTTTATGTTGTAGTTCATGAAGAACATTAATTTTACTTCCATATTCCTTAAGGAATGGAAGTATGGTGATGGCAAAAAAAATCGTGTTCGAGATTATTGCAGATTCTGATTGTACTACACTCAAAACATGAAAAAAGTCGTTTTCCGAAAAGTGTCTGTGTGTGTGTGTGTGTGTGTGTGTGTGTGTCTGTCTGTCTGTGTGTCTGTCTGTGTGTAGATTTTTTTTCTATGGCAAACGATAACTGCCGCAAATTCAAACAAAATCAAATAATTTTTTGCATACAGCCCTGATTTGTAGAGGACTCGCGACCTATTGTTTTTGGTGAAGATCGGGCGAGGGAAAGGGGTAGTTTACCTGCAATGGTTTTTTTTTATCAAGGGAAATTTTTTTTTTTTTGGCAAACGATAACAGCCGCAAATTCAAACAGAATCAAATAATGTTTCGCATACAGCCCTGAATTGTAGAGTTCTCAAGACCTATTGTTTTTGGTGAAGATCGGTTAAGGGAAAGGGGTAGTTTACCTGTAACGTTTTATGTTTTATTCTTCGTATTGTTTAAATTAGCAGCCATCCTTACTATTTCTTTTATGAATTTGCTAACTGCTATAATTTTTTATTGTTCGACTAAGCTTTTCGTCATTACTGACATCTTCAGGTCTTAAACAGGTTGTTTAAGACCTGAAGATGTCAGTAATGACGAAAAGCTTAGTCGAACAATAAAAAAAATTATAGCAGTTAGCAAATTCATAAAAGAAATAGTTTTATGTTTTAACAAGGGTATTTCCTATGGCAAACGATAACAGCCGCAAATTCAAACAGAATCAAAAGATTATATGCATACAGCCCTAAATTGTAGAGTTCTCAAGACCTATTGTTTTTGGTGAAGATCGGTTAAGGGAAAGGGGTAGTTTACCTACAAGGTTTTTTTAACAAGGGTATTTTCTATGGCAAACAATAACAGCCGCAAATTCAAACAGAATCAAATAATTTTCTGCATACAGCCCTGATTTGTAGAGTACTCAAGACCTATTGTTTTTGGTGAAGATCGGTTGAGGGGAAGGGGTAGTTTACCTGCAACGTTTTTTATCAAGCGTATTTTCTATGGCAAACGATAACTGCCGCAAATTCAAACAGAATCAAATAATGTTTTGCATACAGCCCTGATTTGTAGAGTACTCGCGACCTGTTGTTTTTGGTGAAGATCGGTTGAGGGGAAGGGGTAGTTTACCTGCAACGGTTTTTTTTATCAAGGGAAATTTTTTTTTTGGCAAACGATAACAGCCGCAAATTCAAACAGAATCAAATAATGTTTCGCATACAGCCCTGAATTGTAGAGTTCTCAAGACCTATTGTTTTTGATGAAGATCGGTTAAGGGAAAGGGTTAGTTTACCTACAACGTTTTTTTAACAAGGGTATTTTCTATGGCAAACGATAACAGCCGCAAATTCAAACAGAATCAAATAATTTTCTGCATACAGCCCTGATTTGTAGAGTACTCAAGACCTATTTTTTTTTTGTGAAAATCGGTTGAGGGGAAGGGGTAGTTTACCTGCAACGTTTTTTATCAAGCGTATTTTCTATGGCAAACGATAACTGCCGCAAATTCAAACAGAATCAAATAATTTTTTGCATACTTCAGTGAATTGTAGAGGACTCAAGGCCTTTAGATTTTGGTGAAGATCAGTTAAGGGGAAGGGGTAGTTTACCTGCAACCTTTTACGTTTTAAGAAGAGTAAAGTACTTGAAAATTCATTTAAACTTTTTCAAACAATGGTAATTGTTGAAAATAAAATAATTTTGTTGCCAGGCAATCTGAAAATTTCAGATTTTGTACCACAAAATCTGAAAAGATTATACGATAGTTTATGAAATGGTTAATAATACGTCAGTGGAAGGTGTAATGAGAAATTAGCAGAAATGGACACCTGGGGAATGTTAACTGTTCTGTAGATACAATTTTGTCAGAATGTTTGGAAATGATCATCAACATTGAAGAAAAAGTAAGCATATTAAGAAACATATGTAAGTACTTATTATAAAAAAATAATGTTTGTTTTTTTATAAAGTCATTTTGATTATAAAATATAAATATTTACAACAAGAAAAGAATTTTCAGTTTTCAAAATTTAAATATATTTTTATAAAACAATGGGTTCTTCATTGAGGTGGGGACCATGTCACTCACTCCTTCTCAAGCCTCCTCTCCCATTTTGCAGAAAAAGAGGACCCTGTCAAGGCTGATACTTTGACGACAGTGACAGGGCTTTCCACCAAATTCAGCAGAGTGACAGGTAGGCCCAACTCTGATTGGCTCCTCAGATTTCCCCAGCGTTAGTAGGTTCTATGAAAATATTTTATTTCAAAAATGATTTTAAATATAAATCTTAGATATGTTTTATAAATCTCATGTTTTATGTTTTAACATGGGTAATTTTTTATATGACGAACCATAACTGCCGTAAATTCAAACAGAATCAAATAATTTTTTACATATGTGCCTGAGCTATAGAGAACTCAGTGTCTGTTGATTTTGGTGAAGATCGGTTACGGGGAAAGGGCAGTTTACCTGAAACATTTTTTGTTGTAACATGAGTAAAGTACTTAATTTTGATAAAGTATCCTGATAAGATCTTAATAATCCACTGTAGAAACGTAGATGAAATATCTGTAAATGAAGAGGCTAGTTGAACGGGCTGGGGGTAATTTTCTATAAATCAAAATTATAGTTGAAGGGGGAGGGGATAATATTTTTTATATGTGTACTACGTTATTGGCAAGAAAGAAGTATTTTTTTGTTAAAATTCCTTCCCTGGCTGTTTGGCTGAAAATGATTTTAAATATAAATCTTAGAATATGGAAGTCATGTATGGTTCTCCATACCGATATTTTGATATTAAAAGACAGTTTAATTCTGCCAACATAATAAGAGTATGATATTACATAATTTATTCTATCAAAATAATCCTTTTTGTTCAGGCACCTTATTATATTTTTTTATTTCTTTACATTTTATGTAAAACTTATAATATCTGGAATGCTTTAAACTATATCAATAGTTTCACAGCTAATACTTGAATTCGCAACCTTATAAACTCTTTTTTCATCGTTTCATATTCTTATTTATTGATTAAAATAAGTTTACGGAATTGAATAATAGGCAACAATCTAATATTCAGTTAAAATACAATAATTGTATTAATTATTGTACAGCCACATTCCGCAAATCCAGAATATAAAATATATAATTATAGTATAATTATAGTTAAATTAAAAATATTAATGTTAATATTATTATATTCATATACATATATATGTATATATACATATATATGTATATATATATATAATAGTATGTTTTTCTTTTTTTTTATAGTTATAAAAAAAGAAAAACATACTATTATTATTATAAATATTTATATATAATATACATGAAGAGATATAATATCCCTATTCTTGCAGAGATATACATGAATGATTTTGAAAAGCAATTAATAAGTTCCACTAAGTATAAAGACAATATAAAATTATGGTCTAGATACGTTGATGATGTATTAGTAATTTGGGAAGGAAGCATAGAAAAAGTGCATGAATTTATAAATGAGGTAAATAATGAGGATAAAAACTTTCAATTTAAAGAAGAGATAGGAGGTAAGAAAATAAATGACTTAGATTTAAACATAGAAATTAAAGATAATGAGAAATTACAGTTTGGGATATTTAGGAAAGAGTCGTATTCTGATATAATTATACCAAGAGGGTCTTACCACCCTTATAGATATAAAATGGCGGCAATCAATTCATTTTATTACAGAGCTCAGAAGTGTTTAAAAGAGAATGAATCAAAAGATAGGGAGTTAAAAACGATAAAGGGAATTGTAAGGAATAATAATTATAACACCAACATAGTGGATAAAGTTATGAAAAGGGTTAACATACAAAAAGCTAAAATAGAACCAGAACAAAAGAATTATGCAGGGTCATTGACATACATAGGTTCACATACTAGAAAAATTATAAAATGTTTTAATAAATACAGAGTAGATATATCTATTAAAAAATGTGAAACGGTATTTGATAAGGTAAGGAATAAAAATATAGAAAAAATTCCAGCATTACAGAAAAGCGGAATTTATAAATTAAAATGTAAAGACTGCAACAAAGTGCAGGTGAGACAGGACGAAAATTCGCATGCAGGTTGTCTGACCACAAACGTGGAGACGGTAATAGAACAACCAATTCATTATATGCAAGACATTTCATAGAAGACAACCATAAGTTTGTTAATCCTTTGGAAGACTACGAAATTGTAAAAGTAGTAAATAACACAGTTTAAAGGAAGCTGAGGGAGGAGTTAGAAATATTGAAAGAAAGAGAAAAAGGGATAGACAATTTAATTAATACTAAAATTAAATTTGATAATGAAGAAATATTTTATAACATAATTAAGAAGTAAATGATAGAGGACAGATAGATAATATTAAGAATTAAATTGCATAGTACTAATGGGAGGTTTTAAAATAAGGGTGTGTGACTGACCCACGTGTGTGAAGAGGGAGTCGGGTAGGTTTAAAAGGAATGTACACACACACACACACACACACACAACACTGAAACACAAGGAGTTTGCTAGAAAAATATGTAACTGTCCAGATGGAGTGACAGGACTCAGGGGGTGGGGAAGGGACATTTGAATTATAGCTTGTGTGTGAGCAGGGTGGGGTGAGATGGGGTGAAGGGTTTGTTTTCACATAATTTCTTTCAATTCCGATCTGACGATGAGCTGTGAAGCTTGAAAGCGCTAATCGGGATAATTTTTATATAGTGGTGTGCAACAGTGAACATTCTGCTTGTCATTTCAACCACTAACACAACTTTCTTCATTAAATTATTTGATTCTGTTTGAATTTGCGGCTGTTAACGTTTGCCATAGAAAAAAATTACCCTTAATAAAAAAACATTGCAGGTAAACTACCCCTTTCCCTTAACCGATCTTCACCAAAACCAACAGGTCTTGAGAACTCTACAATTCAGGGCTGTATGCAAAACATTATTTTATTCTGTTTGAATTTGCGGCTCTTATCGTTTGCCATAGAAATTACCCATGTTAAAATATAAAACGTTGCAGGTAAACTACCCCTTTCCCTTAACCGATCTTCACCAAAAACAATAGGTCTTGAGTACTCTACTATTCAGGGCTGTATGCGAAACATTATTTGATTCTGTTTGAAGTTGCAGCTCATATCGTTTGCCATAGAAAAAAAATACCTTTGTTAAAACATAAAACGTTGCTGGTAAACTACTCCTTTCCCTTAACTGATCTTCACCAAAAACAATAGGTCTTGAGTACTCTACAAATCAGCGCTGTATGCAAAAAGTTATTTGATTCTGTTTAACTTTGCGGCTGTTATCGTTTGCTAAAAAAAAAAATCCACACACAGACACATAGACACTTTTCAAAAAATTACTTTTTTTCATGTTTTGAGGGTAGTACAATCAGAATCTGCAATAATCTCGAACACGATTTTTTTTGCCATGACCATACTTCCATTTCCTTATGGAACATGGAAGTAAAAATTACCCTTGATTAAAAAAAAAATGTTGCAGGTAAACTACCCCTTTCCCTTAACCGATCTTCACCAAAAACAATAGGCCTTGAGAACTCTACAGTTCAGGGCTGTATGGGAAACATTATTTGATTCTCTTTGAATTTACGGCTGTTATCGTTTGCCATAGAAAAAAGCTACAGACAGACACACACACAGATGCTTTTCGAAAAATGACTTTTTCATGTTTTGAGGGTAGTACAATCAGAATCTGCAATAATCTCGAACACGATTTTTTTTGCCATGACCATACTTCCATTTCCTTATGGAACATGGAAGTAAAAATTACCCTTGATTAAAAAAAAAGTGTTGCAGGTAAACTACCCCTTTCCCTTAACCGATCTTCACCAAAAACAATAGGCCTTGAGAACTCTACAGTTCAGGGCTGTATGGGAAACATTATTTGATTCCGTTTGAATTTACGGCTGTTATCGTTTGCCATAGAAAAAAGCTACAGACAGACACACACACAGATGCTTTTCGAAAAATGACTTTTTCATGTTTTGAGGGTAGTACAATCAGAATCTGCAATAATCTCGAACACGATTTTTTTGGCCATGACCATACTTCCATTTCCTTATGGAACATGGAAGTAAAAATTACCCTTGATTAAAAAAAAAATGTTGCAGGTAAACTACCCCTTTCCCTTAACCGATCTTCACCAAAAACAATAGGCCTTGAGAACTCTACAGTTCAGGGCTGTATGGGAAACATTATTTGATTCTGTTTGAATTTATGGCTGTTATCGTTTGCCATAGAAAAAAGCTACAGACAGACACACACACAGATGCTTTTCGAAAAATGACTTTTTCATGTTTTGAGGGTAGTACAATCAGAATCTGCAATAATCTCGAACACGATTTTTTTTGCCATCACCATACTTCCATTTCCTTAAGGAACATGGAAGTAAAAATTGCCCTTGATTAAAAAAAAAATGTTGCAGGTAAACTACCCCTTTCCCTTAACCGATCTTCACCAAAACTAACAGGTCTTGAGAACTCTACAATTCAGGGCTGTATGCAAAACATTATTTGATTCTGTTTGAATTTGCGGCTGTTATCATTTACCATAGGAAAATATCGGTATGGAGAACCATACATGACTTCCATATTCTAAGATTTATATTTAAAATCATTTTCAGCCAAAAAGCCATGGAAGGAATTTTAACAAAAAAATACTTCTTTCTTGCCAATAACGTAGTACACATATAAATAATATTATCCCCTCCCCCTTCAACTATAATTTTGATTTATAGAAAATTACCCCCAGCCCGTTCAACTAGCCTCTTCATTTATAGATATTTCATCTACGTTTCTACAGTGGATTATTAAGATCTTATCAGGATACTTTATCAAAATTAAGTACTTTACTCATGTTACAACAAAAAATGTTTCAGGTAAACTGCCCTTTCCCCGTAACCGATCTTCACCAAAATCAACAGACATTGAGTTCTCCATAGCTCAGGCACATATGTAAATATCGGTATGGAGAACCATACATGACTTCCATATTCTAAGATTTATATTTAAAATCATTTTCAGCCAAACAGCCAGGCTGTGTCTTACCTGCCATTTTATTGCTGTATTAAATGAAAAATATTATATTACATTAAAATGAAAAAATTATAATTTTATTGCCTGGCAACAAAATTATTTTATTTTTAACAATTACCATTGTTTCAAAAAGTTTAAATAAATTTTCAAGTACTTTACTCTTGTTAAAACGTAAAAGGTTGCAGGTAAACTACCCCTTCCCCTTAACCAATCTTCACCAAAATCGAAAGTCATTGAGACCTCTACAATTCAGGGAAGTATGCAAAAAATTATTTGATTCTGTTTGAATTTGCGGCTGTTATCGTTTGCCATAGAAAATGCGCTTGATAAAAAAACATTGCAGGTAAACTACCCCTTCCCCTTAACCGATCTTCACCAAAAACAATAGGTCTTGAGTACTCTACAAATCAGGGCTGTATGCAAAACATTATTTGATTCTGTTTGAATTTGCGGCTGTTATCGTTTGCCATAGAAAATACCCTTGTTAAAAAAACGTTGCAGGTAAACTACCCCTTTCCCTCAATCGATCTTCACCAAAAACAATAGGTCTTGAGTACTCTACAAATCAGGGCTGTATGCAAAGCATTATTTGATTCTGTTTGAATTTGCGGCTGTTATCGTTTGCCATAGAAAATACCCTTGTTAAAAAAACGTTGCAGGTAAACTACCCCTTTCCCTCAACCGAACTTCACCAAAAACAATAGGTCTTGAGAACTCTACAATTTAGGGCTGTATGCAAATAATCTTTTGATTCTGTTTGAATTTGCGGCTGTTATCGTTTGCCGTAGGAAATACCCTTGTTAAAACATAAAACGTTACAGGTAAACTACCCCTTTCCCTTAACCGATCTTCACCAAAATCAACAGATCTTGAGAACTCTACAATTCAGGGCTGTATGCGAAACATTATTTGATTCTGTTTGAATTTGCGGCTGTTATCGTTTGCCAAACAAACAAAATTACCCTTGCTAAAAAAAAACCGTTGCAGGTAAACTACCCCTTCCCCTCAACCGATCTTCACCAAAAACAATAGGTCGCGAGTACTCTGCAAATCAGGGCTGCATGCAAAAAATTATTTGATTCTGTTTGAATTTGCGGCAGTTATCGTTTGCCATAGAAAAAAAATCTACAGACCGACACACAGACAGACAGACACACACACAGACACTTTTCGGAAAACGACTTTTTTTCATGTTTTGAGTGTAGTAGAATCAGAATCTGCAATAATCTCGAACACGATTTTTTTTGCCATCACCATACTTCCATTCCTTAAGGAATATGGAAGTAAAATTACCTTTGCTAAAAAAACGTTACAGGTAAACGACCCCTTTCCCTTAACCGAACTTCACCATAAACAATAGGTCTTGAGTACTCTACAAATCAGGGCTGTATGCAAAAAATTATTTGATTCTGTTTGAATTTGCGACTGTTATCGTTTGCCATAGGAAAAAATCTACAGTTACACATACAGACACTTTTTGAAAAACGACTTTTTTTCACTTATCTAACACTTATGTAAAAATGAACTTTTTCTTGTGAAACTTACTGTTTTTCGTTGGACGCATTTCGGCGTACGTATTCGCCTTCTTCAGCTTTGAGTCAGACTGCCATCATTTCGTAACGGTTGTGGAAGGTGTAGTGGGAGTGGTGTGTGGAGAAAGGGAATTGGCACGGGGATTCAACTTGATGTTTGTTTTTTGTAAAATTGTGTCAAAAAGTGTATGTGATTTATATTGTAATTGATCGTTAAGTATGTTGTTTGGTTGTGTTGTGTGGTGTTTATATATTTCGTATTGTTCAGTTGTGTTGAGTTTTCGACCTTTGGGTAAGTAATGTAAAATTTCGAGATTAGTGTCTATGTTGGTGTAACTGTGGTTTTCTGTGTGTATGTGTGTGGCAAATGCGGAGTGTATATTGTTGTTGGTTAGAGCTTTTAAGTGTTCAGAATAACGGGATGAAAAAGATCTTCCCGTCTGGCCTATGTATTGTTTTTCATGTTTTGAGTGAAGTACAATCAGAATCTGCAGTAATCTCGAACACGATTTTTTTTACCATCACCATACTTCCATTTCCTTAAGGAACATGGAAGTAAAAAATTACCCTTGATTTAAAAAAAATGTTGCAGGTAAACTACCCCTTTCCTTTAACCGATCTTCACCAAAAACAATAGGCCTTGAGAACTCTACAATTCAGGGCTGTATGCGAAACATTTTTTATTCTGTTTGAATTTACGGCTGTTATCGTTTGCCGTAGAAAAAAAATCTACAGACACACACACACACACACTTTTTGAAAAATGACTTTTTTCATGTTTTGAGGGTAGTACAATCAGAATCTGCAATAATCTCATCCACGATTTTTTTTGCCATCACCATACTTCCATTTCCTTATGGAACATGGAAGTAAAAAATTACCCTTGTTAAAACATAAAACGTTGCAGGTAAACTACCCCTTTCTCTTAACCGATCTTCAACAAAATCAACAGACCTTGAGTTCTGTATAATTCAAAAAGGTATGGAAAAGAGTATTTGATTCTGTTTGAATTTACGGCAGTTATCGTTCGTCATAGAAAAAATTACCCTTGTTAAAACATAAAATGTTGCAGGTAAACTACCCTATTCCCTTAACCGATCTTCACCAAAACCAACACGTCTTGAGAACTCTACAATTCAGGTCTGTATGCAAAACATTATTTGTTTCTGTTTGAATTTGCAGCTGTTATCGTTTGCCATAAAAAAAATACCCTTTTAAAGCATAAAACGTTGCAAGTAAACTACCCCTTTCCCTTAACCGATCTTCACCAAAAATAACACGTCTTGAGACCTCCACAATTCAGCGCTGTATGCAAAACATTATTTGATTATGTTTGAATTTGCGGCTGTTATCGTTTGCCATAGAAACAAATTACCCTTGGTAAAAAAAAAAGGTTGCCGGTACACTACCCCTTTCCCTTAACCAATCTTCACCAAAACCAACAGGTCTTGAGAACTCTACAAGTCAGGGGTGTATGCAAAACATTATTTGATTCTGTTTGAATTTGCGGCTGTTATTGTGTGCCATAGAAAAAAATTACCCCTGATAAAAAAACGTTGCAGGTAAACTAGCCCTTTCCCTTAACCGATCTTCACGAAAAACAATAGGTCTTGAGTACTCTACAATTCAGGACTGTATGCAAAAAATTATTTGATTCTGTTTGAATTTGCGGCTCTTATCATTTGCCTTAGAAAATACTCTTGTTAAAATAAAAAATCGTTGCAGGTAAACTACCCCTTTCCCTTAACCGATCTTCAACAAAATCAACAGACCTTGAGATCTGTATAATTCAAAAAGGTATGCAAAAGAGTAGTTGATTCTGTTTTAATGTACATCAGTTATCGTTCGTCATAGAAAAAATGAGCCTTGTTAAAACATAAAATGTTGCAGGTAATCTACCCTATTCCCTTAACCGATCTTCACCAAAACCAACATGTCTTGAGAACTCTACAAATCAGGGCTGTATGCAAAAAATTGTTTGATTCTGTTTTATTTTCCGGCCGTTATCGTTTGCCATAGAAAATACCCTTGTTAAAACATCAAATGTTGCTGGTAAATTACCCCTTTCCCTTAACCGATCTTCACCAAAAAGAATAGGTCTTGAGAACTCTACAATTTAGGGCTGTATGCAAATAATCATTTGATTCTGTTTGTATTTGTTGATGTTATCGTTTGCCATATAAAATACCCTTGTTAAAACATAAAACGTTGCAGGTAAACTACCCCTTTCCCTTAACCGATCTTCACCAAAAACAGTAGGTCTTGAGAACTCTACAATTCAGGGCTTTATGCAAAACATTATTTTATTCTGTTTAAATTTGCGGCTGTTATCGTTTGTCAAAAAAAATTAAACTCTTGATTAAAAAAAGAAAAACAGGTAAACTACCTCTTTCCCGTAACCGATCTTCACCAAAAACAATAGGTCTTGAGTACTCTAGAAATCAGGGCTGTATGCAAAAAATTATTTGATTCTGTTTGAATTTGCGACTGTAATCGTTTGCCATAGAAAAAAATCTACAGTCAAAATCATTTTTGAAATGAAATATTTCCATAGAAACTACTTCTTTCTACTTACTGCTTCAGCCTTAACCACACTACTGTGGTCATTAACGTATACCACCTCACGTTATCGCACTCGATTTTCACTGATGATGGAAGTCGATGGCACTGCCGAAACGTCTGGTGTTGCAGAAGACTTTGGTCCACGGCCAAATAGGACGGGAAGGAATTTTAACAACAAACTACTTCTTTGTTGGCGATAATGTAGTACATATATAAATAAAATGTTGCAGGTAAACTACCCCTTTTCCTTAACCGATCTTCACGAAAATCAACAAGACTTGAATTCTCGACAATTCAGGAAGGTATGCAAAAAATTATTTCATTATCTTTGAATTTGCGGCAGTTATCTTTCGTCATAAAAAACATTACCCTTGTTAAAACATAAAATGTTGCTGGTAAACTACCCCTTTCCCTTAACCGATCTTCAACAAAATCAACAGACCTTGAGTACTCTACAATACAGGGCTGTATGCAAAACATTATTTGATTCTATTTGTATTTATGGCTGTTATCGTTTGCCATAGAAACAAATAACCCTTGATAAAAAAAAAAGGTTGCCGGTACACTACCCCTTGTGATGTTACGTTACTATTAAAATATATTAAATACAATTTATATTTTTTGCCTACCTGTAAAGTTTCCTTTTTGGGTCCAGAAATCCGATCGCACGAACCTCAGAAGCAAACATGCGTTTCATAGGTTATCGAAATAATTGATTCTACACATTATATGAAGAGAATTTAAGATTTAATTTCGTTTAGCATTATTTCAAATTACTACAAGTTTTACTGCATATGACATATTTCGTCAGAAATGATCTTTTGGCTTGTTACATGACCACCACTATTATTCTAACTTATCCTACAGCTTACCTTAGTTTTTACACACACACACTCAAGACTGCCCAGCCTGCAATTTTTTACGCACCCAAACACACACAAAATTTATTTAGCCCTTAACATTTTTATAATAATAAAATTCCCCCCACGCCGGCCACGCGGTCTCCGCGCACACTCATTGTTCGGTCATATTTCTTTTTTGGTGTCCGATAAAAGTCTCTGGATATGTTCCGCACTTTCACCTAACCGCGGTCAGACAGATCGTTGTTGTTCTAGCACTTTATTACTGGAAAAATAAGAAAACATTTTTAGAGAGCCTACTTGGCCCCGTGCCGGCCGACTTGTATAGAGTAACTGCCCTGCGTCATGTGCTGAGCGGGAGGAACTGTGTATTCACTGCCAACAGATTTTCGTTGCCGTTCAAACTGAATTGCTGTGGTTTATTCACTCTATGCATGGCACATAATGTGTTTTTTGTTAGGTAACCGTGGACGATATTTGTCGCTGCTAGTCTGATGTCACTAGCAGTAGGCGGGGCTTAACGATATTTCCTGTAGTTCGTCTTGCTGATATCACAAACTGTTCGTTCATGCGCCATTTTTTACCACGCCGTTGGAGTTTCACGGCGTCACTACAGCGCCCCTGCTTGAGATGTTAAGTGCGTGCATCGTCACACATATACCGAGTTCTGAGAAAATTAGGATGGTGCGAATTCCCTGCCGTTACACAATAGAAATTGCGTCTTGCCTTTGTTTCAACACTGTTTCTTGCCACGTGTTCTGTTCCAATGGAAATAACGTTTGCACAATAATTTTATAAAATCCCGCAAAAAATGAAATAAATAAAATTACCCAATTTAGACACGTTACAATACCCCCTCAATGAGAATTCTGCTGTCCAAAACAGAAGAAATCTCATTGATAAACCCGGAAGAGGACCGGTGAGGAACTGGTGCCAACAACCCCTTCTTGTTCTTACTCCTCATGGGTAACCAACCCCCCTGGCTTGGCGACTATGGATGCATCTGAACGTGATCACTGGACTTCTCCGTAAGAGATCCCAACACCGAAAATTCGAACAGACACGTACCACAGCACACCTCGCCGTCTAACATGCCACCCCCATAAATCCTCAATCCCTGGCTCATATTATGCCAGATCCTCCACCGATATGTTTCCCCTTTTATGCAAGCTGGGCTGCCTTTAGCAGATACTGGGCTTACACACACTCACATTACATATTATACATTGGAAAATTCTTTAAAATTTACTATTTCATCTAAGAAAAAAAATTCAGAATTCAAAATAAAATATTGTATCAAAAAATTCTCTTCCTTATTTTCTGTTTTATTTAAAATGAGTTAATTTAAACACTTCTCCTAATTAAACATATCCTTAACCTAACATGTGAATACTTAGAGTCTAACAATACAATGCAATACAAAATAAATCAATAATCATAAACATGGTTAGCACACAAATAATAAAATAATCAATACTTAAAATATTCATTAGCTGGCAGGCGAAAAATCAAGATTTTTTTTTTTTTAATATTTTCTAAAAAATTTTAAAATTCAAAAAAAAATTTAAATTTATTAAAATGTTTCCTTTACATTATAGAAATTATTTAAAATTTGTTTAAATTTATCAAAAAACAAAAGTTGAATTGACTTCCTTACTATGCAAGCTGAGTCTGTATATGACCTCACTGTCAGCTGATCAAAACTAGGTCAAGTCCACTAACCTTGACCCACATACGTTATGTACCAGTTCTATCTGAAAATATATTTAACATCTGTAACATCCTTACTTGAAACATAAAACATAATAAAATAAAATATTTAAAATAACAAAATATGATTATAAATAATAAGCAAATTGACATTCAAATTATTTAAAATAAACAATTCTTAATTTTACATTATTTCCACATTCTATCAAAATTTTGTCACTGGTTTAAAAAATAAAAATTTTATATTCTTGTTATAAATCTCTTTCTTTGCTTGACAATCTTATTCTACATTACTTTGGGTGATTTAAATTATTTATTCTCATTTTACTGTACTACTTGATCTGTATACATATATAATCTTTCTCTCTCTGACTCTACTACTAACAACTGTAACTCACATGACACCCATCTCTATAAAAATCTCTACTAATCAAGACACTCTCTAACCCCAACTTATCATTAAACTCAATTCGCCACCTTCTCTCTGTATATAAAAGAAATACTCTCTAACCCTTTGTACTAGGATACGTGTTCCCCCCCCAAACTCATTTCCCTTATCTGGCCCCTGGATTCTACCTAAGGCGGCCCCGTCCCACTAAATCGATCCCATCCCGTCCCAACTTATCATTATGTTGCGGACTCCTACATTACACTACCCCCTACTACAAAATTGCCATCCCCAAAATCTCAATCTCATTGCCTTACTACAACTATAACAAAATAACATCATTAATTATAACCATCAATATATCACTCAAAACTCTACATAAATTCTCCATTACTACTGTGTCAACATCAATACTTCTCAAAATTCTATAAAATACATTACTTCAAAACAACATTACATTATTTTCATCTCTACTATTTCTTTAACTTTGACTTCAACTTGGACAGATCTATGTGTCCCACAAAATATTCATCACCCAAAAACTATCTCTTATTAAGTTTCACAAATTATTACTTTACTTCTCACTTTATCAAATTATTTTTCTCATTACTTTAAAACATCTGTAATACATTAAAACATTACATTGAACATTAATTACTTGGAACATTTATATACCATTTTACCAGTGACCTGTTATTGCTGATCAGCTGATCTTCCTAACACAATTAAAACACATCTCAAACTTGAACAAATTACATGAAATATATATATTTATCAGTGCTTACTTCTACCCTCATTGTTTCCCTTCTCTCTGATTCTGATACTTTGTGTTAACCGCCTGCCAGACGGTTTAACTATTGGCTTAGTTTAAAAAATACACACATAATGAAAACACATATTTTTATCAATACCTATATCTAACGTACAACAATAAAATAATACATTTAAAAGTATGCAATGAACACCTTATATTGAATGTCTGAGCAGCTAATTATTTAACAGAGCATAAGCAATTTTATTGGATCAAAATTTGAGTTAGCAAATTTTCATGTCATAAACTTTAAATTCGTGACTCATCTGAGACACCTCCCATCCACACACTCTATTGCAAATTTTGGAGGACTGTATCGCCCTTTCGCTTCTGCAAAGACGGCATATTTTGGAGTAGTTTGACCTCTCCGTGTCTTTGCTTCGGCTGTTACATTTAAACGTCTGAATATCAACATATTCGTGTCTATAAATACACGCCCTTAAACAGGTCTACCACCTGGCTTTGCTGCCCCCACGCGGGCAGAGTGGTAGCCGCTGTTCCATAGTACCTGGATTTCTCCTAAAGTTCACCCCCCATTTAATTTCTACTATATACCAATTTCAAGTCAGCTATGGTCAAGGGACTTGATATGACCATAGCTGGCCGCTAGCCAAATCCACGATTAGTGCTGGTAAGGCAGTAATCGCCCGAAAAGTCGGGGAAATCTAACTTGCATTTCAGTGCCTGTTCTACATCGTTTTATTATGTGCGACACGATCGTCTATCAGTGTGTAAATTGAATTTACACGAAAAAGGTGTGTCGCACAATTTTCGCCATTTTGGCCTCCGATGGAGGTAACACTCTCTGTTACCCCCAACCCATTTCGCTACCTACGAGGGCACAGGCCACCCCCGCAATAGCAACTTAATAGCTAACTAGATAATTAAAATTTTATATACAATCTATTATAATATTTTCATCAATAATCATTTAACTCATTCATAACTTTCTACCATTAGACTTTCTTAAAATTTTCAAAATTTATTATTAATAATTAGTATATATCATTTTTCATTTATTATTAAATTTTTTAATTATCATTTTTATTGAGCACAATTATTTCAGATAATCTCACTATTGAATTAGAATCTTAGTTACACCTGTAAACATTTTTTTTTTTTTATTATACATGATTCA
This sequence comes from Magicicada septendecula, assembly GCA_034769895.1. Lineage (NCBI taxonomy): Eukaryota > Metazoa > Arthropoda > Insecta > Hemiptera > Cicadidae > Magicicada > Magicicada septendecula. Next base: position 247,679,262 of record CM068367.1, on the reverse strand, counting down.
TACTGTAAAAGTTCGATACTTACAGTCCATTTAACATGGTGTATACCCATAACATCTACCCCCTACACCCCAATACTTTCACCTCACCTCTGAAACATTTCACAAAAATTAGTTTAAATCCAACAATTCATTTAATTACAAAATTCATCTCGTAAAACCATTTGACTTAAAAAAAAAAATTCAATTATATAACTTTTAAATCAATCAAAATATTTTAAACATTTCAAATTGTTTTAATTAAATTCATTATTAAAATATAAATTCCATTATTATTGTTTGCCGTTATACAAATTAGCCAATTACTGTTTCCAAAATTAATGTTATTATTTATTTAAATTGCAACGTATTAATTTTATTATTATTACTTACCTATATACATACATTGTTTAGCTGACCTTCTACAATACACACACATAAATAAATGCACTACAATTATTTACAAACTTTAGTTATTAACTGTTCCGTTTTTCCGCACTTCATTGTCCAAATCTGCCATGTCAGAACCATAAAACATAATGTTTATCACTGTCTTTTATTGTTTTATAGTTTAACCTCCATCGTCCCAGATTAACCTTGGTGTTTTACCACACTGTTCATTTTTATTGACAAACAAATCATTGTTTTGTGTGTTATAACCATAAAAACTGACTTCATTCATCTTACTCAAATACTCGTTAAACCAGTCAAAGTTAGGCATTTTTGTTACATCTCCATCGGTAAATACATTCATGATCGGGTTAATTACTTTAGTCAAATCATTATAGTCATTATTATTCAAATATACTTTTAAACTCTCTTTCCATTCGTCATACTTTCTATTCAAATTATACAATTCTGTTACTTTCTCCACATACACTTCTCTGTTTAACTCTCTCTCTTCATAACACCACATCACACTCTCACAATTATTCCGGACAGAGGGTACATACTTACACAACAACAACAAATACTTCAATTCATCTATCAATACGGGACTCTTGCCCTTCAACAACAACACTTGTGAACTCATTAAATCATTATAAACATTATAAATAATAAAGGGAAAATTTACCCTCTGTCCCCACTCTGCCACAACATTATTTTTTCGCTCTCTCTCTAACTCATTAACACACATTAACATCTCATTATCGCATTCCACCAACTCATCAGTACTTTCATTATTTATTTTCACCGTCTCTATCCCCAATACTAATTCTTCAAATACATTACTATACTCAATATTATTCTCATTATTTTCAACACTATTGTTATCATTTATTAACTCTTTATCTGGTATCGTATTTTTACATTTGTCACTACAATTTTCATTTGTTTTATTTTTCTCTGTACATACACACTCTCTTGACTCATTTGCTTCTCTTTTTGCTTCACTACATATTTCGCTCAACTTACTCTCAATACTACACAGTGACTTAGTTAATACATCAAACTTAGCATCATTCATGTCAAAACGACTATTCATATCGCTACTTATCACATTAAATTTGTTCTCGAAAATTTTTTCGTTATTGTCAAAACGTTTATTTAATTCTTTAAACTTGTTATTCTGTTCCTCATGTTGTTTTTCTGAATTTTCTTTCATACTACACATCAAACTATACAAATTTGTTAACATGCTACTGTCGTCACATTTTTTATTTTGATTCATTGGAATAGGTGTTGATTGATGTTCGACATCTTTCATTATTTTTGATTCAGTTATTTCTGTATTACTGTCAATGAAGCTAACTTCTTCATTATTAGTTGTACAGTCCCCACTCAAATTTGGGGTTATTTGAATCCCCGAATCTACAGTTACATTACTCTGATCACTCATATTTAATTCTGTTTTATCTTTACTCGCACTTGGAGTCGAATGTGTCTCCAAATTACTCATGTTTAAGTCGTCAAAATTTTCGACACTATTTTTATTTACTTTATTTTCGTTATCTGACATTTTTTTTACAATTGTTCAAAATATTACTAATCTAATTAATTAATTTATTTAATTTTTTGTCCTGTACTTTCTATATTACTTTCGGTATAGCTTTGCGTACATAACGCATTGTTATTTTGCTACGCTAACCTAAAACACACGTTTGCCTCTTTGTAGGTGCGGATTTTACATTAACGCAATTTTTTAATTGGTAAAATCGTCCCTTTCGGCTGTGCCACCTGTGATGTTACGTTACTATTAAAATATATTAAATACAATTTATATTTTTTGCCTACCTGTAAAGGTTCCTTTTTGGGTCCAGAAATCCGATCGCACGAACCTCAGAAGCAAACATGCGTTTCATAGGTTATCGAAATAATTGATTCTACACATTATATGAAGAGAATTTAAGATTTAATTTCGTTTAGCATTATTTCAAATTACTACAAGTTTTACTGCATATGACATATTTCGTCAGAAATGATCTTTTGGCTTGTTACATGACCACCACTATTATTCTAACTTATCCTACAGCTTACCTTAGTTTTTACACACACACTCAAGACTGCCCAGCCTGCAATTTTTTACGCACCCAAACACACACAAAATTTATTTAGCCCTTAACATTTTTATAATAATAAAATTCCCCCCACGCCGGCCACGCGGTCTCCGCGCACACTCATTGTTCGGTCATATTTCTTTTTTGGTGTCCGATAAAAGTCTCTGGATATGTTCCGCACTTTCACCTAACCGCGGTCAGACAGATCGTTGTTGTTCTAGCACTTTAATACTGGAAAAATAAGAAAAAATTTGTAGAGAGCCTACTTGGCCCCGTGCCGGCCGACACGTATAGAGTAACTGCCCTGCGTCCTGTGCTGAGCGGGGGGAACTGTGTATTCACTGCCAACAAATTTTCGTCGCCGTTCAAACTGAATTGCTGTGGTTTATTCACTCTATGCATGGCACATAATGTGTTTTTTGTTAGGTAACCGTGGACGATATTTGTCGCTGCTAGTCTGATGTCACTAGCAGTAGGCGGGGCTTAACGATATTTCCTGTAGTTCGTCTTGCTGATATCACAAACTGTTCGTTCATGCGCCATTTTTTACCGCGCCGTTGGAGTTTCACGGCGTCACTACAGCGCCCCTGCTTGAGATGTTAAGTGCGTGCATCGTCACACATATACCGAGTTCTGAGAAAATTAGGGTGGTGCGAATTCCCTGCCGAGTTACACAATAGAAATTGCGTCTTGCCTTTGTTTCAACACTGTTTTTTGCCACGTGTTCTGTTCCAATGGAAATAACGTTTGCACAATAATTTTATAAAATCCCGCAAAAAATTAAATAAATAAAATTACCCAATTTAGACACGTTACACCCTTTCCCTTAACCGATCTTCACTAAAACCAACAGGTCTTGAGAACTCTACAAGTCAGGGGTGTATGCAAAACATTATTTGGTTCTGTTTGAATTTGCGGCTGTTATTGTTTGCCATAGAAAAAAATTACCCTCGATAAAAATACGTTGCCGGTAAACTACCCCTTTCTCTTTACCAATCTTAACCAAAAACAATAAGTCTTGAGTACTCTACAATTCTGGGCTATATGCAAACAATTGATTCTGTTTGACGTTGCCGTTCTTATCGTTTGCAATAGAAAATACCCTTCTTAAAATATAAAATGTTGCCGGTAAACTACCCCTTTCCCTTAACCGATCTTCAACTAAATCAACAGACCTTGAGTTCTGTATAATTCAAAAATGTATGCAAAAGAGTAGTTGATTATGTGTGAATTTACGGCAGTTATCGTTCTTCATAGAATAAATTATACTTGTTAAATTTAAAATGTTGCAGGTAAACTACCCTATTCCCTTAACCGATCTTCACCAAAACCAACAGGTCTTGAGAACTGTACAATTCAGGGCTGTATGCAAATCATTATTTGATTCTGTTTGAATTTGCGGCTGTTATCGTTTCCCATAGAAAACAATTGCCCTTGATTAAAAAAAAAAGTTGCAGGTAAACTACTCTTTTCCCTTAACCGATCTTCACCAAAAACAACAGGTCTTGCGTACTCTACAAATAAGAGCTATATGCAAAAAGTTATTTGATTCTGTTTGAATTTGCGGCTGTTATCGTTTGCAATAGAAAAAAATCTACACACACACTTTTCTAAAATATCGGTATGGAGAACCATACATGACTTCCATGTTCTAAGATTTATATTTAAAATCATTTTCGAAATGAAATATTACCATAGAAACTACTTCTTTCTACTTACTGCTTCAACCTTAACCACAGTACTGTGGTCACTAACGTATACCTCCTCACGTTATCGCACTCGATTTTCACTGATGATGGAAGTCGATGGCATTGCCAAAACGTCTGGTTTTGTAGAAAACATTGGACTAAGGCCAAACATCCAGGGAAGGAATTTTAACAAAAACTATTTCTTTGTTGCCGATAACGTAGTACACATATATATAAAAAATATGCATAAAATTAATGGCTTGTATAAGTTAATGATTGATCTCCATTAAATAGTGCTCAAGTTTCCAAAGTTTTAATATTACGATGTCCGTAATTAAAACATCAGAGCAGGTTTAGTGTGTATGAGGGTACACCGTGGACAGAAATTTTCAACATTTCCTATTGAGCGTTGCTTAGAGTAAAGCTGCGAATCTACAGTGTACGTTTCACAGAACAAACACGCGGAAAAGAAGGAGCGCTCCGAAGTCACTCATGGACCCTCAGCATCTTGCAGAGGGTTCATTCCCTAAAGACGAAAAGTCTGTCTATGAATCGTTCCTCTGTAAACACGTGCAGTTACACTGCCCAGCGATCCACAGGAAGCAAATCGTTATCCACGCTGGACACTTTTTCGTGTTTGCACGCGTTATGTTGGTATGTGTTTCGGCACTTTCCATTTAAAAAGCGTGCAAATGTAAGAAAATAAACATGAATGAGGCCAGAAATAACGCGAATTTTGTGTGTGTGTGTGTGTGTGTGTGTGTGTGTGTGTGTGTGTGTGTGTGTGTGTGTGTGTGTGTGTGTGTGTGTGTGTGTGTGTGTGTGTGTGTGTGTGTTCCCTGCCTTTTTATTGTGGTAGTCATCATAATAAAATGGAAATGTAAACATTACATAACTGAGATATGCTTGCCTGCCACGAACGGTATATTTTCTCTCATACGTGATTTACATAAAAATGAAAAAATTATAATTTTATTGCCTGGCAACAAAATTATTTTATTTTTAACAATTACCATTGGTTAAAAAAGTTTAAATGAATTTTCAAGTACTTTACTGTTGTTAAAACGTAAAAGGTTGCAGGTAAACTACCCCTTCCCCTTAACCGATCTTCACCAAAATCAAAAGGCCTTGAGTTCTCTACAAATCAGGGCTGTATGCAAAAAATTATTTCATTCTGTTTGAATTTGTGGCTGTTATCGTTTGCCATAGAAAATACCCTTGTTAAAACATAAAACGTTGCAGGTAAACTACCCCTTTCCCTCAACCATCTTCACCAAAAACAATAGGTCTTGAGAACTCTACAATTTAGGGCTGTATGCAAATAATCTTTTGATTCTGTTTGAAGTTGCAGCTCATATCGTTTGCCATAGAAAAAAATACCTTTGTTAAAACATAAACGTTGCTGGTAAACTACTCCTTTCCCTTAACTGATCTTCACCAAAAACAATAGGTGTTGAGTACTCTACAAATCAGCGCTGTATGCAAAAAGTTATTTGATTCTATTTAAATTTGCGGCTGTTATCGTTTGCTAAAAAAAAAATCCAGACACACATAGACACTTTTCGAAAAATTACTTTTTTTCATGTTTTGAGGGTAGTAAATCAGAATCTGCAATAATCTCGAACACGATTTTTTTTGCCATGACCATACTTCCATTTCCTTATGGAACATGGAAGTAAAAATTACCCTTGATTAAAAAAAAAATGTTGCAGGTAAACTACCCCTTTCCCTTAACCGATATTCACCAAAAACAATAGGCCTTGAGAACTCTACAGTTCAGGGCTGTATGGGAAACATTATTTGATTCTGTTTGAATTTACGGCTGTTATCGTTTGCCATAGAAAAAAGCTACAGACAGACACACACACAGATGCTTTTCGAAAAATGACTTTTTCATGTTTTGAGGGTAGTACAATCAGAATCTGCAATAATCTCGAACACGATTATTTTTGCCATCACCATACTTCCATTTCCTTAAGGAACATGGAAGTAAAAATTACCCTTGATTAAAAAAAAAATGTTGCAGGTAAACTACCCCTTTCCCTTAACCGATCTTCACCAAAACTAACAGGTCTTGAGAACTCTACATTTCAGGGCTGTATGCAAAACATTATTTGATTCTGTTTGAATTTGCGGCTGTTATCATTTACCATAGAAAAATATCGGTATGGAGAACCATACATGACTTCCATATTCTAAGATTTATATTTAAAATCATTTTCAGCCAAACAGCCAGGGAAGGAATTTTAACAAAAAAATACTTCTTTGTTGCCAATAACGTAGTACACATATAAAAAATATTATCCCCTCCCCCTTCAACTATAATTTTGATTTATAGAAAATTACCCCCAGCCCGTTCAACTAGCCTCTTCATTTATAGATATTTCATCTACGTTTCTACAGTGGATTATTAAGATCTTATCAGGATACTTTATCAAAATTAAGTACTTTACTCATGTTACAACAAAAAATGTTTCTGGTAAACTGCCCTTTCCCCGTAACCGATCTTCACCAAAATCAACAGACATTGAGTTCTCTATAGCTCGGGCACATATGTAAAAAATTATTTGATTCTGTTTGAATTTACGGCAGTTATGGTTCGTCATATAAAAAATTACCCATGTTAAAACATAAAACATGAGATTTATAAAACATAACTAAGATTTATATTTAAAATCATTTTTGAAATAAAATATTTTCATAGAACCTACTAACGCTGGAGAAATCTGAGGAGCCAATCAGAGTTGGGCCTACCTGTCACTCTGCTGAATTTGGTGGAAAGCCCTGTCACTGTCGTCAAAGTATCAGCCTTGACAGGGTCCTCTTTTTCTGCAAAATGGGAGAGGAGGCTTGAGATGGAGTGAGTGACATGGTCCCCACCTCAATGAAGAACCCATTGTTTTATAAAAATATATTTAAATTTTGAAAACTGAAAATTCTTTTCTTGTTGTAAATATTTATATTTTATAATCAAAATGACTTTATCAAAAAACAAACATTATTTTTTTATAATAAGTACTTACATATGTTTCTTAATACGCTTACTTTTTCTTCAATGTTGATGATCATTTCCAAACATTCTGACAAAATTGTATCTACAGAACAGTTAACATTCCCCAGGTTTCCATTTCTGCTAATTTCTAATTACACCTTCCACTGACGTATTATTAACCATTTCATAAACTATCGTATAATCTTTTCAGATTTTGTGGTACAAAATCTGAAATTTTCAGATTGCCTGGCAACAAAATTATTTTATTTTCAACAATTATCATTGTTTGAAAAAGTTTAAATGAATTTTCAAGTACTTTACTCTTGTTAAAACGTAAAAGGTTGCAGGTAAACTAACCCTTCCCCTTAACTGATCTTCACCAAAATATAAAGGCCTTGAGTCCTCTACAATTCACTGACGTATGCAAAAAATTATTTGATTCTGTTTGAATTTGCGGCAGTTATCGTTTGCCATAGAAAATACGCTTGATAAAAAACGTTGCAGGTAAACTACCCCTTCCCCTCAACCGATCTTCAACAAAAACAATAGGTCTTGAGTACTCTACAAATCAGGGCTGTATGCAGAAAATTATTTGATTCTGTTTGAATTTGCGGCTGTTATCGTTTGCCATAGGAAATACCCTTGTTAAAACATAAAACGTTACAGGTAAACTACCCCTTTCCCTTAACCGATCTTCACCAGAAACAATAGGTCTTGAGAACTCTACAATTCAGGGCTGTATGCGAAACATTATTTGATTCTGTTTGAATTTGCGGCTGTTATCGTTTGCCAAAAAAAAAAAATTTCCCTTGATAAAAAAAACCGTTGCAGGTAAACTACCCCTTTCCCTCAACCGATCTTCACCAAAAACAATAGGTCGCGAGTCCTCTACAAATCAGGGCTGTATGCAAAAAATTATTTGATTCTGTTTGAATTTGCGGCAGTTATCGTTTGCCATAGAAAAAAAATCTACAGACACACACACAGACAGACACACACACAGACACTTTTCGGAAAACGACTTTTTTCATGTTTTGAGTGTAGTAGAATCAGAATCTGCAATAATCTCGAACACGATTTTTTTTGCCATCACCATACTTCCATTCCTTAAGGAATATGGAAGTAAAATTACCTTTGCTAAAAAAACGTTGCAGGTAAACTACCCCTTTCCCTTAACCGATCTTCACCATAAACAATAGGTCTTGAGTACTCTACAAATCAGGGCTGTATGCAAAAAATTATTTGATTCTGTTTGAATTTGCGACTGTTATCGTTTGCCAGACGAAAAAATCTACAGTTACACACACAGACACTTTTTGAAAAACGACTTTTTTCACTTATCTAACACTTATCTAAAAATGAACTTTTTCTTGTGAAACTTACTGTTTTTCGTTGGACGCATTTCGGCGTACGTATTCGCCTTCTTCAGCTTTGAGTCAGACTGCCATCATTTCGTAACGGTTGTTGTGTGGAAGGTGTATAGGGAGTGGTGTGTGGAGGAAGGGGATTGGCACGGGGATTCAACTTGATGTTTGTTTTTTGTAAAATTGTGTCAAAAAGTGTATGTGATTTATATTGTAATTGATCGTTAAGTATGTTGTTTGGTTGTGTTGTGTGGTGTTTATATATTTTGTATTGTTCAGTTGTGTTGAGTTTTCGACCTTTGGGTAAGTAATGTAAAATTTCGAGATTAGTGTCTATGTTGGTGTAACTGTGGTTTTCTGTGTGTATGTGTGTGGCAAATGCGGAGTGTATATTGTTGTTGGTTAGAGCTTTTAAGTGTTCAGAATAAAGAGATGAAAAAGATCTTCCCATCTGGCCTATGTATTGTTTTTCATGTTTTGAGTGAAGTACAATCAGAATCTGCAGTAATCTCGAACACGATTTTTTTTTACCATCACCATACTTCCATTTCCTTAAGGAACATGGAAGTAAAAAATTACCCTTGATTTTAAAAAAATGTTGCAGGTAAACTACCCCTTTCCTTTAACCGATCTTCACCAAAAACAATAGGCCTTGAGAACTCTACAATTCAGGGCTGTATGCGAAACATTTTTTATTCTGTTTGAATTTACGGCTGTTATCGTTTGCCATAGAAAAAAAATCTACAGACACACACACACACACACACACACACTTTTTGAAAAATGACTTTTCATGTTTTGAGGGTAGTACAATAAGAATCTGCAATAATCTCATCCACGATTTTTTTTTTGCTATCACCATACTTCCATTTCCTTATGGAACATGGAAGTAAAAAATTACCCTTGTTAAAACATAAAACGTTGCAGGTAAACTACCCCTTTCCCTTAACCGATCTTCACCAAAAACAATAGGTCTTGAGAACGCTACAATTCAGGGCTGTAGGCGATACATTATTTGATTCTGTTTGAATTTGCGGCTCTTATCGTTTGCCATAGAAAATACCCTTGTTAAAATATAAAACGTTGCAGGTAAACGACCCCTTTCCCTTAACCGATCTTCAACAAAATCAACAGACCTTGAGTTCTGTATAATTCAAAAAGGTATGGAAAAGAGTATTTGATTCTTTTTCAATTTACGGCAGTTATCGTTCGTCATAGAAAAAATTACCCTTGTTAAAACATAAAATGTTGCAGGTAAACTACCCTATTCCCTTAACCGATCTTCACCAAAACCAACACGTCTTGAGAACTCTACAATTCAGGTCTGTATGCAAAACATTATTTGTTTCTGTTTGAATTTGCGGCTGTTATCGTTTGCCATAAAAAAATACCCTTTTAAAGCATAAAACGTTGCAAGTAAACTACCCCTTTCCCTTAAGCGATCTTCACCAAAAACAACACGTCTTCAGACCTCCACAATTCAGCGCTGTATGCAAAACATTATTTGATTATGTTTGAATTTGCGGCAGTTATCGTTTGCCATAGAAAATACCCTTGTTAAAATATAAAACGTTGCAGGTAAACTACCCCTTTCCCTTAACCAATCTTCACCAAAACCAACAGGTCTTGAGAACTCTACTAGTCAGGGGTGTATGCAAAACATTATTTGATTCTGTTTGAATTTGCGGCTGTTATTGTGTGCCATAGAAAAAAATTACCCCTGATAAAAAAACGATGCAGGTAAACTACCCCTTTCCCTTAACCGATCTTCACCAAAAACAGTAGGTCTTGAGAACTCTACAATTCAGGGCTTTATGCAAAACATTATTTTATTCTGTTTGAATTTGCGGCTGTTATCGTTTGTCAAAAAAAATTAACTCTTGATTAAAAAAAAAAATATCGGTATGGAGAACCATACATGACTTCCATATTCTAAGATTTATATTTAAAATCATTTTCAGCCAAACAGCCAGGCTGTGTCTTACCTGCCTTTTTATTGCTGTATTAAATGAAAAATATTATATTACATTAAAATGAAAAAATTATAATTTTGTTGCCAGGCAATAATTTTATTTTTAACAATTACCATTGTTTCAAAAAATTTAAATAAATTTTCAAGTACTTTACTCTTGTTAAAACGTAAAAGGTTGCAGGTAAACTACCCCTTCCCCTTAACCGATCTTCACCAAAATCGAAAGTCATTGAGACCTCTACAATTCAGGGACGTATGCAAAAAATTATTTGATTCTGTTTGAATTTGCGGCTGTTATCGTTTGCCATAGAAAATACGCTTGATAAAAAAACGTTGCAGGTAAACTACCCCTTCCCCTTAACCGATCTTCACCAAAAACAATAGGTCTTGAGTACTCTACAAATCAGGGCTGTATGCAAAACATTATTTGATTCTGTTTGAATTTGCGGCTGTTATCGTTTGCCATAGAAAATACCCTTGTTAAAAAAACGTTGCAGGTAAACTACCCCTTTCCCTCAACCGATCTTCACCAAAAACAATAGGTCTTGAGAACTCTACAATTTAGGGCTGTATGCAAATAATCTTTTGATTCTGTTTGAATTTGCGGCTGTTATCGTTTGCCATAGGAAATACCCTTGTTCAAACATAAAACGTTACAGGTAAACTACCCCTTTCCCTTAACCGATCTTCACCAAAAACAACAGGTCTTGAGTACTCTACAAATCAGGGCTGTATGCAAAACATTATTTGATTCTGTTTGAATTTGCGGCTGTTATCGTTTGCCATAGAAAATACCCTTGTTAAAAAAACGTTGCAGGTAAACTACCCCTTTCCCTCAACCGAACTTCACCAAAAACAATAGGTCTTGAGAACTCTACAATTTAGGGCTGTATGCAAATAATCTTTTGATTCTGTTTGAATTTGCGGCTGTTATCGTTTGCCATAGGAAATACCCTAGTTAAAACATAAAACGTTACAGGTAAACTACCCCTTTCCCTTAACCGATCTTCACCAAAATCAGCAGATCTTGAGAACTCTACAATTCAGGGCTGTATGCGAAACATTATTTGATTCTGTTTGAATTTGCGGCTGTTATCGTTTGCCAAACAAACAAAATTACCCTTGCTAAAAAAAAACCGTTGCAGGTAAACTACCCCTTTCCCTCAACCGATCTTCACCAAAAACAATAGGTCGCGAGTACTCTGCAAATCAGGGGTGCATGCAAAAAATTATTTGATTCTGTTTGAATTTGCGGCAGTTATCGTTTGCCATAGAAAAAAAATCTACAGACAGACAGACACAGACAGACAGACAGACACACAGACACTTTTCGGAAAACGACTTTTTTTCATGTTTTGAGTGTAGTAGAATCAGAATCTGCAATAATCTCGAACACGATTTTTTTTGCCATCACCATACTTCCATTCCTTAAGGAATATGGAAGTAAAAACAGGTAGACTACCTCTTTCCCGTAACCGATCTTCACCAAAAACAATAGGTCTTGAGTACTCTAGAAATCAGGGCTGTATGCAAAAAATTATTTGATTCTGTTTGAATTTGCAACTGTAATCGTTTGCCATAGAAAAAATCTACAGTCAAAATCATTTTTGAAATGAAATATTTCCATAGAATCTACTTCTTTCTACTTACTGCTTCAGCCTTAACCACACTACTGTGGTCATTAACGTATACCACCTCACATTATCGCACTCGATTTTCACTGATGATGGAATTCGATGGCACTGCCGAAACGTCTGGTGTTGCAGAAGACTTTGGTCCACAGCCAAATAGGACGGGAAGGAATTTTAACAACAAAGTACTTCTTTGTTGACGATAATGTAGTACATATATAAATAAAATGTTGCAGGTAAACTACCCCTTTTCCTTAACCGATCTTCACCAAAATCAACAAGCCTTGAGTTCTCGACAATTCAGGAAGGTATGCAAAAAATTATTTCATTATCTTTGAATTTACGGCAGTTATCTTTCGTCATAAAAAACATTACCCTTCTTAAAACATAAAATGTTGCTGGTAAACTACCCCTTTCCCTTAACCGATCTTCAACAAAATCAACAGACCTTGAGTACTCTATAAATCAAAAAGGTATGCAAAAAAGTAGTTGAATCTAATTGAATTTACGCCAGTTATCGTTCGTCATATAAGTAAATACCCTTGTTAAAACATAAAATGTTGCAGGTAAACTACCCGTTTCCCTTAACCGATCTTCACCAACACCAATATGTCTTGAGAACTCTACAATACAGGGCTGTATGCAAAACATTATTTGATTCTGTTTGAATTTGCGGCTGTTATCGTTTGCCATAGAAACAAATAACCCTTGATAAAAAAAAAAAGGTTGCCGGTACACTACCCCTTTCCCTTAACCGATCTTCACCAAAACCAACAGGTCTTGAGAACTCTACAAGTCAGGGGTGTATGCAAAACATTATTTGGTTCTGTTTGAATTTGCGGCTGTTATTGTTTGCCATAGAAAAAAATTACCCTTGATAAAAATACGTTGCCGGTAAACTACCCCTTTCTCTTTACCAATCTTAACAAAAAACAATAAGTCTTGAGTACTCTACAATTCTGGGCTATATGCAAACAATTGATTCTGTTTGACGTTGCGGTTCTTATCGTTTGCCATAGAAAATACCCTTCTTAAAATATAAAATGTTGCCAGTAAACTACCCCTTTCCCTTAACCGATCTTCAACTAAAGCAACAGACCTTGAGTTCTGTATAATTCAAAAAGATATGCAAAAGAGTAGTTTATTATGTGTGAATTTACGGCAGTTATCGTTCTTCATAGAATAAATTATACTTGTTAAATTTAAAATGTTGCAGGTAAACTACCCTATTCCCTTAACCGATCTTCACCAAAAACAATAGGTATTGATAACTCTACAAATCAGGGCTGTATGCAAAAAATTATTTGATTCTGTTTGAATTTGCGTGTGTTATCGTTTGCCATAGAAAATACCATTGTTAAAACTTAATACGTTGCAGGTAAACTACCCCTTTCCCTCAACCATCTTCACCAAAAACAATAGGTCTTGAGAACTCTACAATTTAGGGCTGTATGCAAATAATCTTTTGATTCTGTTTGAATTTGCGGCTGTTATCGTTTGCCATAGAAAATACCCTTGTTAAAACATAAAACGTTGCAGGTAAACTACCCCTTTCCCTTAACCGATCTTCACCAAAAACAATAGGTCTTGAGAACTCTACAATTCAGGGCTGTATGCGAAACATTATTTGATTCTGTTTGAATTTGCGGCTCTTATCGTTTGCCAAAAAAAAAATTAACCTAAAAAAACCGTTGCAGGTAAACTACCCCTTTCCCTCAACCGATCTTCACCAAAATCAATAGGTCGTGAGTACTCTACAAATCAGGGCTGTATGCAAAAAATTATTTGATTCTGTTTGAATTTGCGGCTGTTATCGTTTGCCATAGAAAAAAAATCTACAAGCACACACAGACACTTTTTGAAAAATGACTTTTCATGTTTTGAGTGTAGTACAATCAGAATCTGCAATAATCTCGAACACGATTTTTTTTTTGCCATCACCATACTTCCATTTCCTTAAGGAACATGGAAGTAAAATGACTTTTTTTCATGTTTTGAGTGTAGTACAATCAGAATCTGCAATAATCTCGAACACGATTTTTTTTGCCATCACCATACTTCCATTTCCTTATGGAACATGGAAAAGTAAAATTATCCCCTCCCCCTTAAACTATAATTTTCATTTATAAAAAATTACCCCCACCCCGTTCAACTAGCCTCTTCATTTATAGATATTTCACCTACGTTTCTACAGTGTCTTATTAAGATCTTCTTATCAGGACACTTTATTTATCAAAATTAAGTACTTTACTCTTGTTACAACAAAAAATGTTTCAGGTAAACTGCCCTTTCCCCGTAACCGATCTTCACCAAAATCAAAAGGCCTTGAGTCTTCTACAACTCAGGCACATATGTATAACTGATTCTGTTTGAATTTACGACAGTTATCGTTGGTCATGAAAATAATTCTCTTCTTATAACATAAAATGTTGCTGGTAAACTACCCCTTTCCCTTAACCGAGCTTCACCAAAATCAATAGGTCTTGAGTCCTCTACAATTCAGGGATCCATGCAAAACATTATTTGATTCTGTTTGAATGTGCGGCAGTTATCGTTCGTCATAGAAAACATTAACCTTGTTATCACATAAAACGTTGCTGGTAAACTACCCCTTTTCCTTAACCGATGTTTACAAAAATCAACAAACCTTGAGATCTCTATAATTTAGGGATGTATGCAAAAACTTGTTTGATTATGTTTGAATTTACGGCAGTTATCGTTCGTCATAGAAAAAATTACCCTTGTTATAACATTAAACGTTGCAGGTAAACTACCCCTTTCTCTTAACCGATCTTCACCAAAATCAACAGACCTTCAGTACTCTACAATTCAGGGATCCATGCAAAACATTATTTGATTCTGTTTGAATGTGCGGCAGTTATCGTTCATCATAGAAAACATTAACCTTGTTATCACATAAAACGTTGCAGGTAAACTACCCCTTTCCCTTAACCGATCTTCACCAGAAACAATAGGTCTTGAGTACTCTACAATTCAGGGCTGTATGCGAAACATTATTTGATTCTGTTTGAAGTTGCGGCTGATATCGTTTGCCATAGAAAAAATTACCCTTGTTCAAACATAAAACGATGCTGGTAAACTACCCCATTCCCTTAACTGATCTTCACCAAAAACGATAGGTCTTGAGTACTCTACAAATCAGCGCTGTATGCGAAAAGTTATTTGATTCTGTTTAAATTTGCGGCTGTTATCGTTTGCTAAAAAAAAAAATCTTTAGTCAGACAGACATAGACACATAGACACTTTTCGAAAAATGACTTTTTTCATGTTTTGATGGTACTACAATCAGAATCTGCAATAATCTCGAACACGATTTTTTTTGCCATGACCATACTTCCATTTCCTTATGGAACATGGAAGTAAAATGTCTTTATTCATGTTTTGAGTGTAGGACAATCAGAATCTTCAATAATCTCGAACACGATTTTTTTTGCCATCACCATACTTCCATTTCCTTAAGGAACATGGAAGTAAAAGTTACCTTTGATTAAAAAAAAAAATGTTGCAGGTAAACTACCCCTTTTCCTTAACCGATCTTCACCAAAAACAGCCTTGAGAACTCCACAGTTCAGGGCTGTATGCGATACATTATTTGATTCTGTTTGAATTTGCGGCTCTTATCGTTTGACAAAAAAAATTACCCTTGATTAAAAAAAAAAGGTAAACTACCTCTTTCCCTTAACCGATCTTCACCAAAAACAATAGGTCTTTAGTACTCTACTAATCAGGGCTGTATGCAAAAAATTATTTGATTCTGTTTGAATTTGCGACTGTTATCGTTTGCCAAAGGAAAAAATCTACAGTCACACACACAGACACGTTTTGAAAAATGACTTTTTTTCATGTTTTGAGTGAAGTACAATCAGAATCTGCAATAATCTCAAACACGATTTTTATTGCCATCACCATACTTCCATTTCCTTAAGGAACATGGAAGTAAAAATTACCCTTGATTAAAAAAAAAAGTTGCAGGTAAACTACCCCTTTCCCTTAACCGATCTTCACCAAAAACAATAGGCCTTGAGAACTCTACAATTCAGGGCTGTATGCGAAACATTTTTTATTCTGTTTGAATTTATAGCTGTTATCGTTTGCCATAGAACAAAAATCTACACACACACACACACACACTTTTTGAAAAATGACTTTTTTCATGTTTTGAGGGTAGTACAATCAGAATCTGTAATAATCTCATCCACGATTTTTTTTGCCATCACCATACTTCCATTTCCTTATGGAACATGGAAGTAAAAAATTACCCTTGTTAAAACATACAACATTGCAGGTAGACTACCCCTTTCCCTTAACCGATCTTCACCAAAAACAATAGGTCTTGAGAACGCTACAATTCAGGGCTCTATGCGATACATTATTTCATTCTGTTTGAATTTGCGGCTCTTATCGTTTGCCATAGATAAAAAAATATCGGTATGGAGAACCATACATGACTTCCATATTCTAAGATTTATATTTAAAATCATTTTCACCCAAACAGCCAGGCTGTGTCTTACCTGCCTTTTTATTGCTGTATTAAATGAAAAATATTATATTACATTAAAATGAAAAAATTATAATTGTATTGCCTGGCAACAAAATTATTTTATTTTTAACAATTACCATTGTTTCAAAAAGTTTAAATAAATTTTCAAGTACTTTACTCTTGTTAAAACGTAAAAGGTTGCAGGTAAACTACCCCTTCCCCTTAACCGATCTTCACCAAAATCGAAAGTCATTGAGACCTCTACAATTCAGGGACGTATACAAAAAATTATTTGATTCTGTTTGAATTTGCGGCTGTTATCGTTTGCCATAGAAAATACGCTTGATAAAAAAACGTTGCAGGTAAACTACCCCTTCCCCTTAACCGATCTTCACCAAAAACAATAGGTCTTGAGTACTCTACAAATCACGGCTGTATGCAAAACATTATTTGATTCTGTTTGAATTTGCGGCTGTTATCGTTTGCCATAGAAAATACCCTTGTTAAAAAAACGTTGCAGGTAAACTACCCCTTTCCCTCAACCGATCTTCACCAAAAACAATAGGTCTTGAGAACTCTACAATTTAGGGCTGTATGCAAATAATCTATTGATTCTGTTTGAATTTGCGGCTGTTATCGTTTGCCATAGGAAATACCCTTGTTAAAACATAAAACGTTACAGGTAAACTACCCCTTTCCCTTAACCGATCTTCACCAAAATCAGCAGATCTTGAGAACTCTACAAATCAGGGCTGTATGCGAAACATTATTTGATTCTGTTTGAATTTGCGGCTGTTATCGTTTGCCAAACAAACAAAATTACCCTTGCTAAAAAAAAACCGTTGCAGGTAAACTACCCCTTTCCCTCAACCGATCTTCACCAAAAACAATAGGTCGCGAGTACTCTGCAAATCAGGGCTGTATGCAAAAAATTATTTGATTCTGTTTGAATTTGCGGCAGTTATCGTTTGCCATAGAAAAAAAATCTACAGACAGACAGACACACAGACAGACAGACAGACACACACACAGACACTTTTCGGAAAACGACTTTTTTTCATGTTTTGAGTGTAGTAGAATCAGAATCTGCAATAATCTCGAACACGATTTTTTTTGCCATCACCATACTTCCATTCCTTAAGGAATATGGAAGTAATTACCCTTGATATAAAAAAAAGTTGCAGGTAAACTACCCCTTTCCCTTAACCGATCTTCACCAAAAACAATAGCTCTTGAGTACTCTACAATTCAGGGCTGTATGCAAAAAATTATTTGATTCTGTTTGAATTTGCGGCTGTTATTGTTTGCCATAGAAAAAAATCTACAGACACACACACATACACTTTTCGAAAATGACTTTTTTTCATGTTTTGCGGTTAGTACAATCAGAATCTGCAATTATCTCGAACACGAGTTTTTTTGCCATCACCATACTTTCATTTCCTTATGGAACTTGGAAGTAAAACACTTAACTCAGTCATATTACCAAAAAAAATTTAGTGTATAATTGTTCTTCCTGCGTCTGTAATTTGATAATGAAATTGATTGTACTACTCATCTATAAAAACTATAATCATTTAGGAAACAAATTTATTTTGTTCGTACTGTAACACGAACCACAAAAGGCCTGTGCTATAACAAATTGTATGATGTATCTTCACTTTACTAATAGATGTTGATATTGCTGCACCTTCATATTTATAGGATTTTTTGTTAACTGGAATTTGGCAGCCTTAAATGCTTGTACTATTTCAAATTAATAAAAGCAAATTGTACTCTTATTTCTTAATGATAGCTTTAAAATCGAATAAGAGAAAAGCGCGCGCGTGCTCTCTCTCTCTCTCTCTCTCTCTCTCTCTCTCTCTCTCTCTCTCTCTCTCTCTCTCTCTCTCTCTCTCTCGCGCTCTCTCTCTCTCACACACACACACACATATTTATTTTATATAATTTCAACCCTTTGTAATAGTTGGTTTATACATTGGTGGTTAGCCTACCTTATACAGTGACAATACTTAGCAACAACACCCGAAGTTGGGAGCTGTCCTTCCAGTGTGTGTTGGTGTCATAATTCGTATGTTCTGTGGTTATATCTCACGCTGCTGTGGAGACAAAGGAATTCTTCAGTCATGACGTCATCAACTACGCCATATGTAGTCTCAGCTTCAATGGTTACACCATGGAATAGTAGCAATTAATTGTAATTTCTTGAGTCACAATGTTCTTTAAAATCATTCGCAACTATTTTCGAACTTGTTTATATAAATAATTACTGAATTAAAAGGTAGAGAGCTACAATACACTACACATGGCAGTACCACAAGTTTTGCAGTAAGTGATTACATAGTTTTTATTTCTTAATTTATTAGCCGAAAGTCTAAACTTTTTTCTCGATTACTTATGCCTTCATTTTTAACATTTTCAAACACCAAATTTAGTTTCTGAAACAAGCAGTGATGCCTATGCTTGACACCACATGGTCGTCCTCATTCAGCTCACTGTTTTTAAGTCTAAACACCAATTATTTCTACTGAACTTGCACTGTACGTATTTGTTTGACTGTTTCTTGATTTCGATTACACGCGCATTCAGAGTTTTGGAATTTAACTGTTTATGAAGGATTTCTTATATCATGCACCGAGCAAACTATCTGTGTTCCATGGTGACTGACTAACAAGCACGAGAAAGTAATTAGTTGTAGACCTGGTGAATTATTCTCAGAATGAATGTACGGCTTATTCTGCATCATCTGAGTTTCCATAATACTCCTTTTTTCCCATTATCTTCTCTAATATACATTTCATTGCATCTTTATGTATATTTAACTTAATAAAAATATAATACTTGATGACCTACTATCAGCAGTTCGCCTTTGCAGCTGAACAAGGAATGTGGTGACGTATGCCATTCCACTGCACGCATCACTATAATACTACACATTTAAAATACGTTTAACACAGTTTCGGTATTACTTGACTGTCTCTCACAAGGTATTTCTTTTAGCGAATAAAAAAAAAACACTTTAACAAAATATTCAGTAAATTACACTTACATACAACGTACGAACGTTCAATCTAATACGCACACAACATTAAAACTAAATACGTATGAACAATGTGTTCAGAAACAGTAATACCGCACCAACACAACCAGCTCCTCAGGCGTCTCGTCAGCAAAGCTGGTGTACGTACAGTACTTTTATCATGTTACAAAACAACTTTCATGTCAGTCTGTAGTACCAACCTACCTACGTACAATACTCAACTGTCCACTTTTCTTTCAGTTGTACTGTCGATGTTAATGTTGATTCATTCCTCTTTAGCTTATCTGTCACACAAAATATAATACACAACAAAAAACGTTTTTATAACACTTTTACAACTTGTATATACATCCTCAGTCACATACAATCCCTCTATCAACCTACCAATAAAACAACATCGATCTTTGACTCTGGCATGCTTTTCAAATGGTTTGTACTGTTACAAAGTCTGTCTTAATCTGAATTGTATCTGTAAAAGCCTTGATAACAAATGTTATACAGCTTGTGACGGTTGCTTCTTTACATCAGGTTGTCACCAGAATCAAAACAATTCCAGTAAGCCTTTGGAGGAAATGTTTTATAACTTTATATATCCATGGCTGATTTATGTTTTAGTTCATCTGGTAGATATGATTCAGCTGTTATACTTGGTCAGAAAGTTACAGCCTGATTTGGATTAATAATTTCATATACTTTATCATAAAATGTATTTATTGTTTTTTTCTAAAAATTGTTACATCAGCATATAATTTTTCTAATCTCCGTCCATATGACTGTCTGAGGAACTGCAATCTATCTTCTCACACTTGTTTCTGTAGATCTTCTTTGCAATTCATACTGACAGTCGACAGTCTCTTTCTAATCTATTTTCCCTGTGTTGTTCTGTGTCTGATTGTTTTTTTTTTTCAATCTACTTTTGTGGCATTAATTTCATTGTTTTTCTCACTTCTGTATGTTTTCCTAATCTCACCCATTTATTCTCAGTATTTTCATAATATTTTTTACCTTCATGTAACACACACACACACACACACAGAGCATCTATTAGTAACTATATATATATATATATATACACATATAATATATATATATATATATATATATAATATATATATATATTATAACATCACCAAACCCAGATAAATTTTGATAACAATAAGTATGTATAAAAAATGCTAAATGATATTATGTTTGAATAAATAAATTATGTGGATAGTGAAAAAATAAATAAATGGTAATTATCATGGAAGGAGGAGGTGTAATAAGCTGAAAGTGATTAATAAAAGAAACTCAAATAATAAACTGACAGACAAACGACATTGACCCTACCCCAGAGATTGGCCAGTTAAGAAACCAGTGAAGAAATCAAAATAAAGAAAATAAGACGAACGAAGGAGAAGAAGAATGAAAACCAAGAGAGAACAAACCCAGAAGGAAGAAGACGAGATGAAACGCATCAAGAAAACTAGACAAGTAATGAAAAATAGAGAAGGGAGAAATAGTGTAGCCCAAAATAATAAAGACAATGAAATTTCGGTTGAGAACCAAAACTATTAATGATTGTTAGTATTGATAAAATGACCATAATGAACCGTCAGTAATATGAGACAATGTATAAAAATACACTAACCAAAAGAGTTAGTGATATATGTAATTTAGTAACTAAGAAAGACACAATATTAATAATGTTATAGAGATAGTGTGTGGAGAAAGAGAATAAAATGATGAGAAATAAATGGAAGTTGAATTAGGGAAAGTGATTTGTACTAGTGTGATATGATACTAAAGAAACATTAAATAATTTAAGAAAGTGCTAGTGAACAATAAGTACAAATATTATCCATAATATAAATAGTAAGAGGAGAGTAGGCTAAGGTAAAGACTTAGTAAAATTACTTATGTTTTAGTTTTAAGAGTGAACAATATGTTTTAATTTTAAGAGTGAACAATAACATTTAACAAGTGGCAATGAATAGTATTTAGAATAGAACATTTAATCAGTGAATAATGAACACTGAGTAGTAATATTCACTGTAATGACTAGTAAATAATGGTTATAACTTGAAAATGTATTGTAAAAGTTTGAAGGTGTGTTTCACAAGGAAAAGTAATTAGATGGTGTTAATATGGAAGGGAGAGAAAAAGAATTAGAAAATAAGTTTGTATCAACATTAATTCAATACCCATGTTATAAGGGGAGTTTAATGGAAAAAGTTCAATAGAGGTGGAATTGTTTAGCACCAGAACAACAAATAAGAAATAATGAATTATATAAACTGCTAGTTATGAAATGGATATGGCTGTAAGAGTTATACAGACCATAGGCCTAGATGTTTTATTTTATATTGGAAATGAATAGAAAATAATTAGCAAGTAAGTTTGAATAACACAGTTGTTACTAATTAAAACACATCCAGATACATTAAACATAATTACAAATGCAAAATAACAATTTGGAACTAAATGAAATATGTTGTGTATGAAGCCACAAAAATCCTGTAATGGGTACTTAAATGTGAAACAGGCCTAACTGTCAAACATAAACAATTGCTGATTGTACAAAAATCACCATGTAATGGACAAATCCCAAGTGAATAATTCACCAAGGATGAATAGTAGTTATTATTAAAAACCAGATATTAAATGAAGGAATTATATAATTAAAGATATGTAATTAGTAAGTATGGAATTAATTTTGAACTTAGAAAAATTGATAAAACCCAATATTGTGGGGTACCAAAATAATCTTTGTGAGAAAATATAAATGACAGTGCATTCAGATAATAACCCTGAAGGAAGATAAGAGGAGGAAGAAGGTCCGAAGATTTGAAGGAATTTCGAAAATTGATAACAATGTGTTTATTTTGAGATCAACCAAGGAGAATAATTACGTTACCATGGAAACAGAGGAGTAACAAGCTAATTACCGTTAAATTTGATGACTTAAAAAAAAAGTGACGCTATCGCAAGACAGACGCGAATTGTCTGTACAACACTTTTTAATATTTAAAACATATTGGAAGTAGACCAAAGTGTAGAAATTGAGGGTACAGAAGACAGATGTATGCAGAAGGCCATTTCCAGAGGGAGAAGATATGTAAATCCATATGAAATATCAAGATATGTACAAACTAACTTTGAACCAGATGCCGAAGACTGAAGAAAGAAAGCTGAACCATGTGGATGCTATAATCCTTCCTTCTTAACATCCCGAATAATACCGTACTACAAGGCTGTTAAGTATCAGTTAATTTATTTCAACTTCCAAAAAATAAACGCACTTTAACCATTTCTCAATGTATGTTGAATACCACTAAATCATTTTTATTCTCTTACAAGGATTGATCCATGAATTTATATCACTGAAAAACTTGTTAACTATAGAACTAACCTCATATTTATGTACGAATTATAAACATCTTGTATGACACTTATACAAAACAATTACCACTACACATTATCCTACATAAGGAAAAAACATTGTAAGGTTGTGTATTTTTAATGTCGTAACTGCATCTGAACCTTTTAACGTGATCCAAACAACTCACAAACATCGACAGAAATATTTGTTGATTGGCAAGATAGAACGCCATTACTGGTTATTTGTATTCAAAAGTCGATCGTTTAACCTTGAGTAAGAGTCTTATAAAGAATTATCCGGTGCAGAATTATATATGAACAAACTAATTACAACTTGTGTCTATAAAATATTAACTTCCTATTAATAATAAATTTATACTGTGTGTGTTAAATCGTGTTTTATTTCTATTAGCAAAGTGTATGTTTAAAAACATAATGTCTAGCGAAGGTTTCCAATGCGACGGCTAGCGCTCACGTAACGAATCCAGCAACCGCTATCTCGATTGACAAGAAATTGAGAAAAGGCGGGACAGATTGAATTCGTCGCCTCGCTCAAATAAAACATTAATAAGCAAACCATTTTAATTGTTTTCCATAAACAATTTGGCGCCACCCGGAGATTATCCACTACGTTTGCACCTCAAATCGGGAATCACGATACCTGGTCCCCCAGTACGTTCGCTACGGGCCCAAACATCGTGAAGTACATAGCCGTGCGAGGACGCAGTGGTAAGAAACACAGACACACTTTCACACTCAGACACACTGTTATATTTTACAGAGGCCACGGTTTTACGTTATAATATATATATATATATATACTATAATACTTATACTATTTTACCTCAAGATGTATTTTTTCTTTAGGGACATGTTTCGGGAGATCCTGTTCTCCCATCTTCAACCTTCGCCATCTTGCTTCTGGTGCAGTATTTGTGTGTTGGCTTCTGGATGTTATTATGGTGGTTTGTTGGTCTTTGGTCCTTCAATGTTGCATTATTGTGTGTGGTTGTGGTATCTGTTTTTGTATTTTGTGTATTTTCGATGTTGAGTGCTTTGAATATTGTGTCATGTTTTGTATTGATTTGTATTTGTTCTGGTATTAATTTGTGTTGTGTTTTATGTTTGTAAATCTGTAAATTTTCCCAAATGTTCATTATGGTGCCTTTGTGTGGTATATGTTTTATTAGTGTTACATTGGTTATGTCTGGGAATTCATGTCCTGTGTTTATTGCATGTGTGGCTAAATTGGATTTATATATGTTTGGTTTTTTGTATGCATTTAGGTGTTCAAAATAACGTTTTTTCAGCTGTTTTTTTGTTTGTCCTATATAACATTTATTGCAATCTTGGCATTCAATTTTGTATATACCGTTGGTTGTTGTATTATCTTTGTTGTGTGAGTTATTTAGATTTTGTAATTTATTTTTATTAGTTTTGTATGCTATTTTTATATCTGTGTTTTTAAATAGTTTTGTTAGTTTTGACATTTTATTATTTATATATGTGAATGTGGCCCATTTTTGTTGTTGTTATTATTTATGTGTTGTTCAGTATAAATAATAACAACAACAAAAAATGGGCCACATTCACATATATAAATAATAAAATGTCAAAACTAACAAAACTATTTAAAAACACAGATATAAAAATAGCATACAAAACTAATAAAAATAAATTACAAAATCTAAATAACTCACACAACAAAGATAATACAACAACCAACGGTATATACAAAATTGAATGCCAAGATTGCAATAAATGTTATATAGGACAAACAAAAAAACAGCTGAAAAAACGTTATTTTGAACACCTAAATGCATACAAAAAACCAAACATATATAAATCCAATTTAGCCACACATGCAATAAACACAGGACATGAATTCCCAGACATAACCAATGTAACACTAATAAAACATATACCACACAAAGGCACCATAATGAACATTTGGGAAAATTTACAGATTTACAAACATAAAACACAAAACAAATTAATACCAGAACAAATACAAATCAATACAAAACATGACACAATATTCAAAGCACTCAACATCGAAAATACACAAAATACAAAAACAGATACCACAACCACACACAATAATGCAACATTGAAGGACCAAAGACCAACAAACCACCATAATAACATCCAGAAGCCAACACACAAATACTGCACCAGAAGCAAGATGGCGAAGGTTGAAGATGGGAGAACAGGATCTCCCGAAACATGTCCCTAAAGAAAAAATACATCTTGAGGTAAAATAGTATAAGTATTATAGTATTACATACATCAAGAAACGGACTGTAGCAGAAAGTGATTGAAATATATATATATATATATATTTTTTTTTTTTTATTGTTACAACACAAATAAGCCAACCCAATACCAGGGATGAACAAAACAATATTGAATTTAAAATAATACTTCATGTTAAATAAAAATGATTAATTTAAATAAAATATAAAAACTATGACTCGACAAACGACGACTTGACCCAACCCAAGTGATTGACCCAACAAAAGGAAACAAATGTAGAAGGGATCCACGAAGAATAAACCAGAATGTAACCAAACCAAAGGGAAAAATCCAAAACCCAAACAAAAATGAAACAAGTTCATGGAATTAAACGACCCAATGTAACACGTCGAAATGTACCCAAAGAAGAGGATGGAAAAACCAAAGTATTAACCAAATACGATGAAAATGAAGAAGGAGAGAAATAGATAGAAATGAAAACCAATAATGATACACAAACAAGTAATAAAGCATAGGAGAAGGAGAAATAATGCACTCAAGAATAATATTGGAACCAAAACCAATAACTATCCTATGAGAAAGGAAAAAGTAACTGTTATTACCCATTAATGGACAATAATGATTTAGGGAAGAAACCCTATTAAACAAGGTTAAAGATTAAAATGAAAAAAAAAAGCAAACTAAACCCCAATTGAGAATTAGATGTAAGAATAGTATTGTAAGAACATAAAATTGTTAATAGTATTAAGGATATATTGTAATGAAAGAGAAATAAGTATAGGGATTACCCACTAAAAAACACATAGTATAAACAGTGCAATAGTGTATGTGTAAAAACCCCAAAGTGAAGTGATAAGGCAGGTACACTAATTAAATTATAATTAACTATAGATAATTTAAAAGTGAAGGTGAGGTATAAATGGGAATAGTGTAAGATATAGAATATAACTATTATAAGAAATAGTGAATAATAAAGAAAATAGACACTTAATAAATCTGAAAAAAAACACTAAAGGTTTAAAAGTGGAAAAATAACGGTGAATAAATATATGGTGAAAAATAGTATTAAGTATGAATTATAGAATAAGATATACTGAACACTGGAAAGTGATGATGACATTATTATTTAAGAAAAGATGTGTAAGAGATTTAAGTTTAATTATAACCGATAGTAATTAAAAGGGAGGATCCCAGGAAAGAATAAATTGAAGGTGTTGACATGGAGAGAAAGTAAAGATTGTTTAAAAATTAAGAAATTAGAGACAAATCAAAGACACCCATGTTATAAGGGATAGTTATAAATTTCATAAAAGTGATGTTGTTTATCACAATAAAAATAATATGTATTGTAAACAAAAAATTAGCAAATAATAAGTTGGAAGGAAGTGATGATATTTCTCACTCAAAATAATAATTCTAATAACTTATAAAGAATTGTTCGTTTTAATGTTATGAATAGGATATGGCTGAAAGAAACTTGCAGTCCATAAGCCTAATTGTTATGTTTTAAATATTAAGATAGAGAAAGCAATATTGACATGTAATCAAAACACCAACAGACTCAAAATACAACACAACCAATAATAATAACAAAGTAAAGCCCATTAGGCTGAAACGAAATGTGATTTAAATGAAATAAGTCAAATAACATAATGGCTACTCAGGCCTATGAAAGGGCATAACTGTCAGAACCAAACAACTAAAAATTATAACAAATTAACAAAGAAATTAGCAAATCTGAGGTGAAGGATTCACCAAGAATAAATTGTAAATCATTTGTAAAACAAAATATTATAATAAGCATTTGTATACAAAAAGAAATGTAATTAACAAGTATTAACATAATTGTAAAAACATAAAATCTAAAATTACCCAAACTTGTGGGGTATCAAAATAATCTATGAAAGGAAATAAATACTATAGTGACAATATTTAATAACCAGGAAGGAAGATAGAGGAATAACAGCAATCAGAAGATATACGAAGAATTCGAATTTTGATAACAATACATCATCTCAAAATCAACCAATCAAAATCATGCAGTTGCCATGGGAACGACAGTTGAAGAGAGGATTACCGTTGAATACCGTTAGACAGAAGCGAAGCGTCAGTAAGAGAATACAGAAGCCAATATTGGGAAGAACGATTTTCTGTTAAAATAATGTAAAAAAGTAATTAAAGTTCCTAACCGTGACAGCAGAAGAAGCAGATGACCATTTATAGCAGCCAACTCAAGATCCAAGGCAATTAAATGGAAAATTACCTGAAAAGAACATCCAGATACGTTATGAAAAAGATGCCCAACCCATTGAAGCCCCAAAATTCATGAAAACCGAACTTATTGCAGCCAAATCCTACCCGATCAAACGAACGAAGACACCACGTAATGCTGAGGTGTTAAGTACAATTAAATTATTTATTTTCCAAAACCCTAATCACTCTAAATTTTACTAAAGGTAAATTTATCTCACTATAAACAAATATTTCTCTTTCACAGATTATTTAAGTAAAATAAAACTTGCTAAAAACTTGTTAACGTTAAATATAACCTATTAGTTAAACACGAACTTACAAAACACATATAACGACACCACAGAACAGATTGAAACATCACACATTATTATTTATGTACACGTAGAATAAGGTAATATATTTTTATTGTAACCATAGGAATTCTTTAGCTCATAGTCACAAGAATCCACGATTTTGGAAACAAAAATAATTGTAATACTGCAACGTATACAGCCATACAAAAGCTGAGTGTTTCCTTGATCGATTCGTCAAGCCCAGAGGACAAGAGTTTCACGTAATCAAGTCGGTGCAAATTTTATCATTATATAATTGTCAATTTGAATATTTTAATTATCACCTATTAAAAATAACTATTACAGGGAGTAACCGTCGTTATTATTTCATAGGGAGTGCTTTATATATTACTAGTGTTTACTTAAGAATAGATTTGATGAGAAGCGAACAAGTTGTCATTTGCGCAGCAGCATCGACAATTCAGACGGCTGTGCGAGCAGGAATTATTTGAATGCCCCGACCGTTACCGCTGCTAACTCATCAGACAATAATTTTAGTTGTTTTATATAACGACTTGGCGCCACCCGGGATTAACACACCCCTATAAACAACA
The DNA here is from genome assembly GCA_034769895.1 of Magicicada septendecula. Lineage (NCBI taxonomy): Eukaryota > Metazoa > Arthropoda > Insecta > Hemiptera > Cicadidae > Magicicada > Magicicada septendecula. The sequence continues at coordinate 247,650,845 of CM068367.1, read as the reverse complement.
GTTAAGGTTACTGCCGTGTTATACAGGTGATTACCGCAACGCTACGGACATCGTTAGCCGCAAACATTAATGTAACGACCCCGGTGCGAGACGAACGCACTAATCAATATTACACATACAAAATTGGTGTACATTTTACAGGTACGACCGAGTCATTCAGAACTATTCGTTACAGATTGACGACTCCAACGTGAGGCTAAAAATAAGAAGGACAGCCCCTACAAATCTCTCGTTACAGATTGACGCATACAACGTGTGGCAAAATAACGAGGACGTCGCTAATATATCGTTACAGATTGGCGACCAACCGGTGAGGCTTTAAAAGAAGGCCAACGGCGACTATGAAGAGACATTCCATGGTTACCAGAAAGGACACTCAGAAAGGAATTAAAGGTGAAGGTCAACCAGAAGAGATGGAAGAAATCGAAGAAATGATCGGGGAGCTATTCGAAGAGGATAATCAAGAAAACCAACCAGAAAATCCAACTCAACCAGAACCAGAAGGGGGAGAGTAATGGTCGGTGACCAACCAGACAAAACAACCGAAGGGGCAAGGATGGAGAACATGATGAGGATGATGATGGAACAAATGAACAAAAACCAGGAGAAGACTGATGAAAATTTTAAAAAACAAAAGGAAGAATTGAATACAAAATTAGAATCATTGCAAGAGGGAAGGAAAGAAGACAGGGAAGAATTGAATAAAAAAATAGAATCAGACAAGGAAGAATTGAATAAAAAGTTAGAATCATTAAGAAGGGAAGACAGGGAGTTGCTGAATGAAAAACTGGATCAAAACAATGAAGAATTGAAGAAGCAAATCAAGGAGGACATAGAGCTCCTGAATAACAAAATGGAAAGCAACCAAGAAGCCCTGAAGAGAAGCCAGGAAATATTAGAAAAGAAAGGGGAGGAGCTGAAGAGGCAGATAAAAAAGGATCTTGAAGTGTTAAATAACAAGATTGAAAATAATTGTGAAACACTCCAAAAACAGTTGAAGGAAGAAGGTGAGAAGAACAGAGAAGAGTTAAGATTCATGCTAGTAGAGTTTCATGAAGAAGTCAAACGGACAAAAACAGGGATGAGTAAGAGATGGGAAGAAACAAATTATCCAGCAGACCAACTTAAGGAAACATTAGACGGTGATTTCAAACCATTGAATGAAACACCAGACACCACTTCTGAAGGTAGTAAGGAGATGGAAATTGTAGAAGAATCAAGTGTATTGTTTTCTGAAAATAAAGATAACAATGACACCAAGAAAAGTAAGCACATAAAAACCAACAGTAGAGGAGGAAGAAAGAAGAATCGTATAATTAAGAAGATTAAGAAAACAGAGGAAATGGGAAAGGTATATAAAAAGAAACTAATTAAAACAAAAGAAGAAGTGGAGATGATGAAGAACGGACTCATTGATGTGTTTAATTTACCCCTTACCTACCAAAGCAAATTAATGAAGTATAAAGATTGTAGGAGGACTCTGACGGAAATTATAAAAAGATTCACAACCAACTAGTAGATAAAAGCTTCAGCAAATCAATGAGAAAATGGAAATTACCCAAACTTGAAATGACTGACAACAAAACAGGGTATAACAAATCAAGAAGGTCAATAAAACTCTGTAAATTACCAGAAATGGAAATACCGAATAAAAAAGCAAAAATAACATTAATGAGAGAGGCACAATTAACTTCTCTGATTAATCAACATAATAATCAAATGATGGAGGTTTGACATTAATACTACGGAACATATGGTAGTTGAGGAATTGTGGTACAAGATAGAAGATACCTATTTCACCAGCAAGGAAATAGTTATACACACCCAGATTATCCGAACCACAAGTGCAGAGGAACTGATGGACCATGGGTAAACTAAGCGAAGATGCCACACACCAAGAAAAGGGACTGGTTTCGAATTACCGACCAAGCAACCCAATGGAAAAGAAAAAAGTATTAAATTTAAATGAAACCACTAAACAATCACCAAAACAAGAGGGTACAAGAAACGACTAAGACGAATTAAATGAGAAAAAATTAAACCATAATAAGTAAATTTAATAAATTATCCAGAATAAAGGTTTAACCAACTAACCTTTGAAGGAGTAGAGAAGCAGAACATCAAAGTGTAGAATAATAAAGGAGAAGGCTTGAATAAGGAATGGAATTAATAAAATTGACTGTGTATAAACCCAATATACTCTCAAACTCTAATACTCCTATATTAATTTCAACAAATGGAATTATATATCATCCAGAATAAATGTTAACCATCTAACATTTGAAGGAGTAGAGGAGAAAGCCAACAAAGAGTGAAATATACAAGAGAAGGTAATAACAAAGAAAGAAAAGGAGAAGATCAACTTACAAAAAAGTATAAAAAACATGGTCCTATATATAGTAATAGCGTATAAACTAATGTATAATATGTATAGCCATACGTCATCACGAAGGACAATGGAAACAATACTTATGAGATAAGTAATATAACCACCAAGAAAGTAAAAGGAGTTTACAACCAAGCTTCAATAAAGAAATTCTATGAAGAAAACTAAATTACTATAAATAAAATGAACACATGCCAATATTTCGATGAATTATGTGACGCTTTCACATAATATTATGCCAATATTTCGATGAATCGAACAGACACGCACCATAGCACACCTAACCGTCTAACATACCGCCCCAAAATCCAAACCCCTGGTCTTGTACCATGCCAGATCCTCAACCGATATGTTACCCCTTACCATGCACACTGGGCTGCCTTTAGCAGTTGCTGGGCTCGTACACACACTCATAATTACTCATTAAACAAAATTCTCCTTTAAAATTTTCTAAACATTTCTCTTTATATTCAAAATTCATTTACGTTAAAATCAAACTGTATTCTCTCAAAAATCACAATAAAAAAATCTTTTACCTTAATCCCTAATTCTCTTCACTACTACTAACAATTCTAAAGAAAACAAATTGAATGCCTTATTAAACATGAATTCCCTTACTCTAACATTTGTTTACACATATTCTAAACAATATAATTCAATAAAAAACACTAGTAATACACATAAACAATAATACACTTAAAACTCAAAACATCAATTAGATGGCAGGCACAAAATCAAAATTTTTTTTTTTTTTTCAAAAAAAATTTAAATTTATTAAAATATACTTTTCTCAATATTCAGAAAATTCAAAATTATTTAAATCAATTAAACAACAAAATTTGCATCACTTCATTGCCAAAACTGGTCTAGTTTATAACATCAACTATCAGCTGATCAAACTGGGTCAAGTCAACGACCTTGAACTACATATGTTCATAAAATACATAAGACATCTTTAAAAAAAATTTTTATCTTTAAACACAACAACATAATAAAATATGACATTTAAAATTGACATAGTATTATTATAATTAACAATAAAATTGACATTTAAATTACTCAAAATTACACATTTTATAACTTTACATTATTCTCAAATTCTATTAAAATTGGTCACTTGTTTCCATTAATGATATATTTTTACCATGACTCTCTTTCTTTAACTGTCTCAATCTCCATTAGTTTGGGTGATTTAATTATTCATAATAACTTGATTGTATCACTTGGCATTTATATATTTATAATCTTTACCCCTCTGACTCTAACACTCATTAACAGCTTTAACTAATATGACACCCATCTCTATCAAAAACATCTATCAAACAACCTCTAAACCCAACTTACTGCTCAACTCAATTCGCATCATTCTACCCTTATATAAAAAAAATACTTTCTACCCCTTTGTACTCAGGATGTGTGTTTCCCTCCCAAAGCTCATTCCCTTATGTTGGTTCCTGGACTTTCCTAGGCAACCCTTTCCGGCGCTAAATGGTCCCTTCCCGTCCCAACACCTTTCGTTGGGGACTCCTCATCACACCACCCCCCTTACAAAATTCCCATCAACTCTAATTACTCTCCCAATACATCACTTTCAACTACTACAAAAGATCTCCACTTATTTATTAACTCACTATATCAATCAATACTCTACATATTTTCCCCATAGCTACTGTGTCACTATCAATACTTCTCAAATTCTACATTACATTAATTCACAACAATATTATTCTCTCTAGCACCCATTTAAACTCAACTTGGACTGATTTACATGTCCTAACAAAATATTAATCACCCAAAATCTCCCATTTACTATCTTTTACACATCATTTAAAATTCTCAACTATCTTAAATTATTTCCATCATTTAATCATCATTTAAAATACAATCTTTAACACATTAAAATCATTATATTCAAACATTAGTTACATTGGAACTTAGCAAACGATTCATAATGTGACGTTTTGCACACGTTACAATTCGGGAACCTGGTTAATTGGCTCAGGTCAATTAAACAGGCTGCCATAATCTTTACAACATCATAAATAACTGAAAAGTACACAAATGTTAAATAGGGTCCCGTGAATTGAGGGATATTGACAAGGGATTTGGTAGATATATTCACTCACCTTTTGGATAACCATGACATCTCTTTATTACATAAATTTAGCAATGAGTATATTAAAGCTAAAACATTTGTACCTCTTGTACAAAGAGAATTAGAGTAATTTAGTAATGAGTTAGCATAGTTTTTCTTTTATTAATACCCTCGGATCTGAGTACTTCGTTTCAGCATATGATATTACATTTATAATATTTATTCTTGTGTTATATTAAATATTGCTTTATTTAACCAAAATTTATTTAAATTAACGCATGTTATTGCTAAACATGAAATTACATTTAATTTAATTAAATCAGTCTTTCTTGTTTTACTTTACGTTCATTTTTTTTATCTATTTAGTGTTTATCATACAATATTCTACTTCAAGTTCTGAACCACGGAAGCTAAAGTTCCGTGTCACCTGTGGGTATCCTCCTCGGCGAATCGGCGACTCTCTCTGTTGTCCTGGTGTCTTGTAGTTTTTCTGAAGATCAGGTTTCTGTTGTTGTTGAAGTTCAGATGCCATTTTAGTCATGGTGAGTCCTGGTTCTCTCTTTCTTAATAAGTTGTAGTAATCGCTTGTTGTTTTGGATCTTTTGCACAAAAGTTTTATTCACTTGTAATCACGTCACATGTTGATTTAGTTATTGAGTTTCACATTATGATTTTACCACATTTCTAATTTCATACACTTTATTGTTTAGATTTCTAGAGATGTCATAGACGCGCAATTCTCATCCACACTCACTCGTTTACTACATATCTACTGTAATTGCACTGTCAGACTATATTCGCGGTTCACATGGTTTTAAATGTGTACTGAATGCCGCTACGTCTCAACTGGCGAGTTTAATAACTTTTAAAAATATTATTACTATACCGCATCACGGCTGTATGCTGTTTACGCCTCGACCGCTCCATTTCAAGTGTGTTTTTAGTTAAGGGGTGAGAGTAGTAATCTCGCGTCATTTACTATTCAGCATAAAAGTAGTTCCATATTCCGATTAATATTTATTCGTTTATTCTCTGACATATTTAATTATATTATGGTATCTCTTACTTATTATCTTATTATTGTACATCGTTATGTTTTTTATCAAGTTGCAATTTAATACTATTATTAGTCATATTCACGGGTAATTATGCGTGTTGATGCCGGTTTCGGCAGGTTAAAGCCGGGTTAATTATTAAGGGGTGTTATCGCAATTTTATTCTCGAATTCTTTTTGGTTTTAAACTATTTATTTTGGGTATTATTGCGGTGTTACATTATCATTTTCTTTAGGGGTTTATGTTTTGTTTTAATGTGAGATTTTAAATTATTTTACATTTCTTTTATTTCCTTTTTTATTTTTTAAAAAAAAAAAGGAAATAATTACAGCTTAAAAGCAGTGGCGCAATTTATAACATCTTTACTTGCTTTAGATCCATGCTTTAGATGTCGTGGTGTGCACCACCGATATCGCGTGTGTCTCAAATCTGGGTATTTTATGTGTTTTTATGTTTATATTATATTTATTGTTATGTGTAGAATTGTATATACAGTGTTTTTAATATTTTAACGATCGACGAACTTCAACAAGGGATATCCTGATGATGGGACATATGTCCTGAAACGCGTTGAATAAAATATAGAGAAAAGGCCACCAGACGGACAAGAAGAAGGTAAACTATTTTACTAATTATATCTTTACTTGCGTTATAACATAGGGAACCCGCATTAATTGGTTCTGCCAATTATACAGGCTGCCTTCGTTGTAACAAGCTGAAAATTAAATCACTAAAACAATTAATATACAAGGAACTTGGAGGGGGGGTAGTCTGCTGATTTATGCACTCAATTTAGTATTGTACTAAAGATGACATCTCTTTATTTATGTCTATTTGATTACACATAACATATCAACTTTTAACTTACAGTGAAAATTGTAATGGGTTTTCTACATTAAGATTTATAATACAGTTAGCGCATTTTACCTCGGATCCGAGTTTATATGTATTACTTAGGAATTTAAAGTTTTCTCTACTCCATTAATGAATTACTAATTACTCTTTATACCATTTGAGGAATGGTATCATTTAGTAGTGCAATGTTCCAACGCTACATCACACGTGTTACTTTACAACTTATTGTTACTGAAAATTACTTGTTACAACATTTATTCTTAAACTTTAGAGATTGTCATTTTAAAGTCTTTTAGTTTACAATTACTTCTATTTCAAAAGATACATATCCATGGAAGACAAGCCTCCGCGTCACCTCTTAGTTAAGGGTTTTAGTCCTAGTCCTCCACGCGTGATTCTTCGGTCCTCTCTCTGTAGTGGGTTGTCATCCTGGTAGTCTTTCTGGTGAAGGTCCTCGGACTCAACTAATGTTGATTCGGATGTTACGGTGTCATGAAGTCGTCCATTTTCTCAGTGGTATTGTAAATACAGTTGAGGTCTTCGTCTTCACATTTTACAGTTATGCACATCACATTTGGTAATAGTACGGTTGTATCTGAATTTACATATACAACTCTAAAATAACTTTAACTATATTTCTTACTGAGAGATGTCACCTTACGCACTTAATTTTCTACATTACTTTTTTCTGTTACACACTACATTCTCGTTGTATAACTCTTCACACGGTTATTTGAAACTAATAACCACATTTAACAAAAAGTACATATTTTGTACAGCGGTCTGCTTTGAGCTGCTTACTGGTTGAACGACGCATCATCTCTGCTCTCTAACTATGTAGGAAGGGTCAGTAAATCACGCGGATGTTACGCGTCATAGCGAAATAGTTCCACATTTCTCCTTTATTTAAATGGTTAAAGTTTGACTTTTTAATTATTCAGAGATATTCTTAATTACAAATGTTATTAAAGTACACTACTGTGGTCTTGTTTAATTATTTAAATAATGTCAAATTTACAAGTATTATTTGTTTGTTTAGGGGTCGGAATTCAAGTTAATTCCGGTTAGCGCATGTCTATGCAGGGTTAATTAACAAGGTTTACCCTATCTGTACACTCGTATTCCTTTTTATTTTATTATTCAAACCCTTTATTAAATATTGTTATAATTTTATGATAGCGATAAAATTTAGTTTAATTGTGCGATTTTATTAAAATTTAAAAATTTCTCAGCCTTTACATTACCTATTTATTAATTACTACATTTTTTAGTATACTATATTTTTTTACTACATATTTTACTTCCATATTCCTTAAGGAATGGAAGTATGGTGATGGCAAAAAAAATCGTGTTCGAGATTATTGCAGATTCTGATTCTACTACACTCAAAACATGAAAAAAGTCGTTTTCCGAAAAGTGTCTGTGTGTGTGTGTGTGTGTGTGTGTCTGTCTGTGTGTGTGTCTGTAGATTTTTTTTCTATGGCAAACGATAACTGCCGCAAATTCAAACAGAATCAAATAATTTTTTGCATACAGCCCTGATTTGTAGAGTACTCACGACCTATTGTTTTTGGTGAAGATCGGTTGAGGGAAAGGGGTAGTTTACCTGCAACGGTTTTTTTTTATCAAGGGAAATTTTTTTTTTTCTTGGCAAACGATAACAGCCGCAAATTCAAACAGAATCAAATAATGTTTCGCATACAGCCCTGAATTGTAGAGTTCTCAAGACCTATTGTTTTTGGTGAAGATCGGTTAAGGGAAAGGGGTAGTTTACCTGTAACGTTTTATGTTTTAACAAGGGTATTTCCTATGGCAAACGATAACAGCCGCAAATTCAAACAGAATCAAAAGATTATTTGCATACAGCCCTAAATTGTAGAGTTCTCAAGACCTATTGTTTTTGGTGAAGATCGGTTAAGGGAAAGGGGTAGTTTACCTACAACGTTTTTTTAACAAGGTTATTTTCTATGGCAAACGATAACAGCCGCAAATTCAAACAGAATCAAATAATTTTCTGCATACAGCCCTGGTTTGTAGAGTACTCAAGACCTATTGTTTTTGGTGAAGATCGGTTGAGGGGAAGGGGTAGTTTACCTGCAACGTTTTTTATCAAGCATATTTTCTATGGCAAACGATAACTGCCGCAAATTCAAACAGAATCAAATAATTTTTTGCATACGTCAGTGAATTGTAGAGGACTCAAGGCCATTAGATTTTGGTGAAAATCGGTTAAGGGGAAGGGGTAGTTTACCTGCAACCTTTTACGTTTTAACAAGAGTAAAGTACTTGAAAATTCATTTAAACTTTTCCAAACAATGGTAATTGTTGAAAATAAAATAATTTTGTTGCCAGGCAATAAAATTATAATTTTTTCATTTTAATGTAAATTATGTATATATTAGAAAATATATCGTGCTTGGCAGGCAAGCATATTTCAGATTATAAATCTTAGACTATGGAAGTCATGTATGGTTCTCCATACCGATATTTTAGAATACTATACTGTCTTTGTGTAGATTTTTTTTCTATGGCAAACGATAACTGCCGCAAATTCAAACAGAATCAAATAATTTTTTGCGTACTGCACTGATTTGTAGAGTACTCACGACCTATTGTTTTTGGTGAAGATCGGTTGAGGGAAAGGGGTAGTTTACCTTCAAAGGTTTTTTTTTATCAAGGGAAATTTTTTTTTGGCAAACGATAACAGCCGCAAATTCAAACAGAATCAGATAATGTTTTGCATACAGCCCTGAATTATAGAGTTCTCAAGACCTATTGTTTTTGGTGAAGATCGGTTAAGGGAAAGGGGTAGTTTACCTGCAACGTTTTCTGTTTTAACAAGGGTATTTTCTATGGCAAACGATAACAGCCGCAAATTAAAAACAGAATCAAAAGATTATTTGCATACAGCCCCAAATTGTAGAGTTCTCAAGACCTATTGTTTTTGGTGAAGTTCGGTTAAGGGAAAGGGGTAGTTTAGCTGCAACATTTTACGTTTAACAACAGTAAAGTACTTGAAAATTCATTTAAACTTTTTCAAACAATGGTAATTTTTAAAAATTAAATAATTTTGTTGCCAGGCAATAAAATTATAATTTTTTCATTTTAATGTAAATTATGTATTAGTTAATATACATGTATAAAATAATATATCGTTCGTGGCAGGTAAGCATATCTCAGTTACATAATGTTTACGTTTCCATTTTGTTATTATGACTACAGCAATAAAAAGGCAGGGAAGACACACACACACAAAATTCGCGTTATTTCTGGCCTCACTCATGTTTATTTTCTTACATTTGCACGCTTTTTAAATGGAAAGTGCCGAAACCCACACCAACATAACGCGTGCAAGCCGAAAAAATGGACATCAATTTGCTTCCTGTGGATCGCTGGGCAGTGTAACTGCACGTGTTTATAGAGGAACGATTCATAGACAGACTTTTCGTCTTTAGGGAATGAACCCTCTGCAAGATGCTGAGGGTCCATGAGTGACTTCGGAGCGGTCCTTCTTTTTCGCGTGTTTGTTCTGTGAAACATACACTGTAGATTCGCAGCGTTACTCTAAGCAATGCTCAATAGGAAATGTTGAAAAAATTTGTCCACGGTGTATCCTCATTCACACTAAACCTGCTCTGATGTTTTAATTACGGACATCATAATATTAAAACTTTGGAAACTTGAGCACTACTTAATGGAGATTAATCATTAACTTATACAAGCCATTAATTTTATGCATATTTTATATATATATATATATATATATATATGTGTACAACGTTATCGGCAACAAAGAAGTAGTTTTTGTTAAAATTTCTTCCCGGGATATTTGGCCGTAGTCCAATGTTTTCTACAAAACCAGACGTTTCGGCAATGCCATCGACTTCCATCATCAGTGAAAATCGAGTGCGATAACGTGAGGTGGTATACGTTAGTGACCACAGTACTGTGGTTAAGGCTGAAGCAGTAAGTAGAAAGAATTAGTTTCTATGGTAATATTTCATTTCGAAAATGATTTTAAATATAAATCTTAGAATATGGAAGTCATGTATGGTTCTCCATACCTATATTTGAAACAATGGTAATTGTTAAAAATAAAATAATTTTGTTGCCAGGCAATAAAATTATAATTTTTTCAGTTTAATGTAAATTATGTATGAGTTAATATACATGTATAAAATAATATATCGTTCGTGGCAGGCAGGCATATCTCAGTTATGTAATGTTTACGTTTCCATTTTATTATTATGACTACCGCAATAAAAAGGTAGGGAAGACACACACACACACAAAATTCGCGTTATTTCTGGCCTCACTCATGTTTATTTTCTTACATTTGCACGCTTTTTAAATGGTAAGTGCCGAAACCCATACCAACATAACGCGTGCAAGCCGAAAAAGTGTCCAGCATGGATAGCGATTTGCTTCCTGTGGATCGCTGGGCAGTGTAACTGCACGTGTTTACAGAGAAACGATTCATAGACAGACTTTTCGTCTTTAGGGAATGAACCCTCTGCAAGATGCTGAGGGTCCATAAGTGACCTCGGAGCACTCCTTCCTTTTCGCGTGTTTGTTCTGTGAAACATACACTGTAGATTCACAGCTTTACTCTAAGCAACGCTCAATAGGAAATGTTGAAAATTTTTGTCCACCGTGTACCCTCATACACACTAAACCTGCTCTGATGTTTTAATTACGGACATCATAATATTAAAACTTTGGAAACTTGAGCACTACTTAATGGAGATTAATCATTAACTTATACAAGCCATTAATTTTATGCAATTTTTTATATATATTGTACAACGTTATCGGCAACAAAGAAGTAGTTTTTGTTAAAATTCCTTCCCGGGATGTTTGACCGTAGTCCAATGTTTTCTACAAAACCAGACGTTTCGGCAATGCCATCGACTTCCATCATCAGTGAAAATCGAGTGCGATAACGTGAGGTGGTATACGTTAGTGACCACAGTACTGTGGTTAAGGCTGAAGCAGTAAGTAGAAAAAAGTAGTTTCTATAGTAATATTTCATTTCGAAAATGATTTTAAATATAAATCTTAGAACATGGAAGTCATGTATGGTTGTCCATACCGATATTTTTTATTTATATACTTTATATAATTAACTGTCCCATTTTCTGACAATTGTATCGTATTTAGCCAATTATTATCATGCAGGGATGTTACTGGTTTGAAGAGAATCAAACAATTTTTTGGAATGTGTAAACTAGATTTTATGAAACTCAGCTTCATCCACTACATGTGTAATTGAGATTGATATAATCCTGTGTGATACCACCTGCATTGGCTGTATTATTATGGTAGGGTATAATTCATCATGAAATGTTTGGGATTTGTTGGAACCCAAACCCCACAAGTCATATTTATATATTAAATTAGAACACGAATTTGTAAATTTTTGTGGTGTTAAAAATTACTTCAGTGGACTCAGAACAGGTACACCATATCCTCAATATATTCTAGTAAACTCACTTTTTAATAACAGCTGAAAAAATTAACACATATCATTGTGTTATTGTTGATTGTGAGCTGTATAGAAAGAAAAATGCCTACAAGAGCAAAAATTGTTTGTTGTTTGTTCTGAACGTATTAAAATCTGTAGTTTGAACATAATATTTTGAGAAAATATATAATATAATTAACACATTGTGTTTCATTTACAAACTAAAGTGTTCCAGTCACCTAAAACTAAAACTTTGATATAAACTCTGTGTAGTTATAAAAAAAACATATATTTCTAAGAAAAGGTAATTCTCCTTGAAAGTATGAAGATTGTCTGCAGTAATATGGTACCTATTTTGAAAGTGTAAAGCATTTTAATAAAAATGTGGTGTGACATGATGAAAAATAACGGAATGACATAATAACACTGCATGAAGTATGTTTTTAAGATTAGATAAGCTTATTACAGAACTGTTTCAAAATATTTAAGTAATCATTTAAAGCTGATGTACTTCATAAATGTACTACAATTGGTTTTACATAAGTAGATTTGTTTTTGTAGTTTTTTTTTATATCTTCACTAAAGATGGTCTTTTAAATTAGAGGATTACACAAGATTAAATTTTTATGGTATCAGATGTGTGTTAGGTGTTGAAAATGTTTTTCTGATAGCTCTGGTTTGTATTGCTTAAAGAAAATAAATTTGTTTTTCTGACCTATAGTCTGACTAATCAGTCCAAGTGTTTTTTAGTGTATGGTTTCAGTATTGTACAATGGAATGCTTTTTAATTTGGTGTAATTAACCATTGTACAATGGAATACTTTTTAATTTGGTGTAATTAACAGATTTTTATATATTAGAATAATATTAAATATTTTGTACACATTGTTTCAGGTTTAGGCATGGGTCCACTCTTATCGTTGGCTGTACAGATAAATCCTAACATCATTGTAACAGCTCTGGTTGCTACAACTCTGATTTTCACATCTTTCAGCATCGTTTCATTGACAGCACAGCGAGGTTACTATTTGTATCTGGGTGGAACACTTATGTCATTCCTCAGTACTCTTCTGCTGCTATCAATTGCAAACATTCTTTTTGGATCTCAACTAATCTTCCAGGTAATATAATAAATAAGTTATCTTTAGTAGCTTTATTTTCATTGTTATGTATCAAACCTGCCAGTAGTGCCAAAAGTACAAGGGTTATTTAGAAAGTAAGTTCCATTTTTAAATATGCTGCAGTATCAATGCCGTCACTTTGTTGCCCATGCGCGGCCAGTTTGTTGATTCATTGGCAAGCAAACAACTGTGCACTGAGTAAGCTTCGTTGGACGTGTTTGAAAAATGTTGAAGAAATTCAAGACCCCTGCCACGTGTGAAAGTAGGGATGTAATTCGGTTCTTGGGTTCTTGAATGCAAAAGGCATTAAAACTATTGAAATTCACCATCAGATATTCGATATTTGTGGAGAAGCAGTGAGCGATTCAATGGTACCAAGATGGATACGACAATTTTGCTTAGTCCGATCCAGAGTAAGCGACATAGGATGCTTACCCCGGACATTGCGATGAATCATGTCACTGCACACACGCACACACACACACACACACACACACACACACACACACACAGCCACTGCAACGCAACATCTCACAAAGTTTAGCTGGCAACAATTTGATCATCCGCCTTACAACCGAGACCTCACGCCAAGTGAATGTCACCTTTTCAAACATGGGAAATCATTCCTTGGTGGCCAACGATGTCAAACAAGCTGTTAATACATGGTTCAAATCACAGGTGGGAAATTTCTATGACAAAGGTATACAACGCCTGGTACCTCGCTATGAAAAGTGTTTCAAAAATGATGGAAACTATACAGAAAAGTAGTTTAAGATGTGTACTTTAAATAGTAAGAAAAATGTTTTGTAAATGTATTCTCAGTTTCCTTTAATACCGTATCGGAACTTACTTTCTGAATAGCCCTCGTATATTAATCTAGTCATTTCTCTATAGAAAGTGCTGTGTATGTAAGTCTGTAATTACAGAATAGTATTGATTAAAAAGTTTACAATAGATGATTAATTTTAAGAAGTTGTATATAAATGAATGTATAGCAGTTGAGCAACATCTGTCAACCAGCTATAACTTGACTGGAACCAGTGTACACTATTATTCGTAATGCCATATAATTCATCAGTACACAACACAATCGGTATGACTCCAGAAAAACTAGTGTTTGGATGGGAGATTCACTCTGGGGACTTGATGTTCAGATCCTCCAAGAGCTGCAGAATTATTCTTCGCAATTAGAAAACCAACTGCGAGAAATTAATCGTTTGGTAAGAGGATGGTTGAAGATACCCAGTGACAAAGTGGAAACACAGTATGACATTCGCAGAAATAGTGCAGGTTTCGAAGGAGACCAGGTTTGGTTGTATAGGTCAAAGCACCATCATGGTTGCTCCCCAAAACTTCAAGCTTACTGGGAAGGCCCTTACACTGTTAAAAAGATAATCAGTGATGTTGTTTATCGGATACAACAACAAGGACAATGGAAATTCAAGCTAGACCACCTGGCTGCTGAGACAGTTTGCCAGTTCGGGACAAACACCCTTAAGGAGGGGGCAGTGGTATGTTAAGATAATATATAACAAAGGTACCTACATTACACTGAATACGCAGCAATGCTCCAGACACAGTTTCTAGCATGTTCCAGAGCCACTATAACTACACATTTTTTTCTCGACGCATCATCTGAAGAGTGACAGATGTCTCTTGAATCTCACCTGGGTATAATAACCATCCAGCAGCTGACCAAGATTCAGTTGAGACCTCTCAATATTGTAGTGCATTTTGAAGTGATTGTTGTGGTTTAGTGGAAAGTGACATTCTATTGCTTAGTGCAGAACTGTAATAAGGTGAAATTTATTGTTGTGTCTTGGACAAATTTTAACTTGAAGGATTGTATAAGAGCATCTTAGTTTATTTCTAACTGCTGTTTGTTTCTAATTAAAGTTGTAAATAGTGATTTCATCTGGTGTCAATTATTCTGTTTCCACTGTACAACACGGCAATCCAGAATGTTTGAGAAAACTTATTAGCTGTTAAATAGTATAAGAACAACTTGTATTCCCATATGCGTTGTAATGTGTCAAATTACATTATATAACGCTAATTAAAAGTTGTATTTTTCTCTTAGAATCAATCGAGCCCCACGTTGGGTTGTTGGGTTCGTTACGTTGTAATAAATCAACTTATTATAACGTTTTATTAAAAAATCATGAATCATGCACCGCGATGGGTGCCACGTTATAATAAAACAATTTAAATATATTTAGTTCTTTGTAATAACACGGTTTGTTACTTTGTAATGATCCTTAGGGTTATTAAGATTTTGATTAGTATAAAGTTGTTTAAAAAGGAATGTTTAAATTCTCTCGATGCACTCTGGTAGGTTTACCCTTTCACTTACCAATGGCGTATGTCCTCAGTCTTCCAATATAGGCCCTGTATCACTGAAATGTCACAACACAATTTACAGAATATGTCACTTGTGTATTAGTATGTATACAGTAAATAAAATAATTTGTGTATTCGATACTGAATTGAAATTCAAATACTGGCCGCTCGAATGTCGTGCTGCCACCTTAGGAAACAATTGCTCTTTAAATAAACTTTTCTTGTGCCTATTTTGAAAAAATAATAAGACTGATCCACAGGTAAGAGAACTATTACTTTATTAACGTTAAGTTAATTCAAATTGAAATCCTTTTAAACAATAAATAATTGTTAAAAAAAAACAAGTTAATTAATTAATGAGAGTCTTTCAGGTCAGGGGTGATAACACTGATATGGTATACAATATTATTGCTAACCTTATTTGGTTCATTATGGTTATAATTACCAAAATTCATGAGTTCTTTTAATTGACATGATACAAGTTACAAAGATGCTGAAACATAATATTATTTTATACAGAATAATTAAAAATCAACAAAATAATTTTAAATACGATATCAGAAATTATCGTATCATGGTACAACTGGTGTAAAATTGTTAGTTATTCAGAGAGGTGAGATGCACGTTCATAAACGCTGCGTATCAAAATAATATTAGTTTGCTAAGTATTAACAATGAAATGTAATTTATTTAAGACATAAATTCTTATTAATTGAGTCTCTTCAAATGATTATAAATTTAAAACAGGACTCTGTGTTGACATTGAACGTTTGTTCCGTATAGGTTAGAATAACCTGTTGCTCAAAGTGAGTTATTAAAATATTTAATTTATAGTATAACAAATCTTAAGACTATACATAACATATATTTAAAATGATTGCATTGTGTATTAACGGCAATGATTGTTCTCGAATGTTAATTTATAAATGACTTGATTCTGTGATTAGCGTAGTCAAGTTGTAATTAAACTTCAATTGTAGTTGTAAGCTTTAATTGTTGTAATTAAGCTTTAATTGTAGTAACTTTAACTTTAGTTGTAAATAAAATACAATAATTATGTATTAGAACAATTATTTCGCAAAAATATTATTGTACCAGAATTGTACCGTCACAAAGTTAGCGTCTATATTCACTCGTGTTATTTTCGACATTTATTATCACATTGAATTCGTTTATTATTTTCTTTAAAAATGTCAATAATATTTTATTAAGCAGTATAATTAATAAAATCGAGAACCTTTACTTATATGCCTATTAATTGACAATTGTATATTACTTTAGCCATGTACAAGCCGTGCTTGACTAGAGTAGTGTCAACATAAAATTCAGCAATCGGTAATTATTATATTTCATTTTTTTAAATATTGTTAATAAATAGTACTCCCTGCATTTAACACTCCTCATCGCCCTTATTATACACTAGCAATGGTTATCATTTATCACTTCACTCGTTGCACTGTCACACGTAATGGATGTTTACTTAGGTTAGTTTACAACGCTTGACTATACTGAGGGGCGCGCACTAAATTAAAAATCTTGTCACTGACTGACGTGCGTTCCATTCACCTTGATGGTCCAAGAACAATTCATGCTTCTCGTCGAAGTCGTTTCTGGCGTCTCCTAAAATTCGCTCTTCCCATTGGTTGAAAATTCTTTAATCTCAACCCCAAACGCTTTAGTAACATTAAAAATTTTATTTTTTGGCGTCAGTTTTTGGGGTTGACGCTGTGACGCGTTCAATCCTTTTTGGAAATGATAGAAAATTTGTTATTATTCATAACTTTCTTATGACTTGTCTAATTAACAAACTATTGGTACCATTATTCTGCGGAGACTTGGGTCTTTCTATAAAGTCCAAACAAGCTACAAATCCGTTCATAAATAACCTAGCTCACTTCCCGAAAATTCACTTATTGTGGTTCTTAATATAATTAAGTCTTTTCCAATTTATTTTTATGTAATTTTATTCTAATACTTATATTTCCAGAGTCCATTTCTCTTACCAATTAATTCTAAATATTAAGATATTTACAATTTTAGTAAAATGCATTTTTGGCGTGTAAGCCATACATGTCCTTGCACTTGTATTTATTTATTCTAACACATTATCTTATCATAAAGTACTTCTCCGGTATTCAAATTGTACTTCACATGTTTGTACACCTTTGTTGAAGCTTTATTTCTGTATATGGTGCTTCATTTAGTCATATAGTATTGTTTAAGTACACCATGTCACAATTCCGTTACTTTTATATTCTTATCTTGTTATTGTTTGTACTTAATGTATGCACATTTATCTATTAAGTGTACCTAGACCTTGTACATTGTCTGTCTAGTGTGTGTACTACCTTTCTGTTGGTTTAAATATCTCTAAGTTTCAGTAGGATGGTTATTTGCATCTAGTCCTACTGGTTAAGTATATTTGTTTAGCATTATTTTGATATTAATTTATACATTTAATGATTGTTAAGTATACCCATAGAGGAATTGAGTATTCTACTTACTACTGGTAAACTATTTTCCTCTCTATTATCAAGTTTTCGTAGTGTATTTTGTGTAACTCTGGTAGTCACCTTGTGTTTTGGCTGATCTGGCTATGGTTTGTTTCAATAATTTAAATTATATAATTGTGTTTCTCAGCTTATACTGTGTTCATTATCTTGTTCATCTGTCTTATTTTGGTTGTTGCTTTGAACAATTACTTTTGATTGCTTTTTCTAATTATTATGTGTGGTTTTATGTTGTAGATCCTGTTCAAATGAGGTTATGTGTCTCTTACTGATTTGACAACAATATACATCCTAATCTGTTCAACATTCTGCTTAATTATTATAATCTTATTATGACATGTTATTACTATTGTCTATTACAATGTTCTCACTATTTTATACACATTTTATACTATCTGTTTATACATCAATACTTAATTTTTATTTATTTATGTTACACACATTATGTGTTTGTATTTTGGTTTGGGCAAATTGTCTCGTCTCTCTATAACAAATTGTCTTATTTACAATACATTAGTTATCACATTATATATATTTTGTCCTTTGTTATTATGATATTTAGGCATATATCTTATCAAGGATTTTATATTCTGTTTCAGTTGTTTTTGAGCAATTATTTCTCTTTTTAATCTCAGTATATTGGTGGTCTTACTATGTTTGTATTTTGTTACAATCTTGGTTCATAAATCGTACACTAAATGTTTGTGTAGTTTACTTGGTAATCACTGTTTTTATTTGTTAACACTTCTTTATCTTCCTCTTCTATAAACATTACACTTTTATTGTCTGTGGTGTTTACTTGGGGTAGTGTTATTTTACTATGTATCGATGCACTCACATAAGATATTCACTAATATTGTTTGTGGTTACTTATTAAGTTGTCGACACTTGGTTCTTAATCATCTTGTCTTCATTATATTCTTCCTTGTTGGGGGATATTATAATTACTAATCTGGCAGTTATTACATTTGTCTTATCATCTTTCTGGTCGTAGTGCCTTCCTTACACTGGGAATGTTGTTGTCTTGTTCATGTTACATATTCTTCATTATTTATTCTACATTTCTTCTTCTCCTTCTTCTTAATATTTACATCTCCTCTTCTATTTATCCGGTTTCTTCTTTTTCATATTTATTTTTCATCACTTACAGGGTATTTGTTGTTCACTCACTTGTATGATAACTCCTATCATATTTAGAACATAATTATTTATATCATCTTCATATTCATTTGTCACAATTCATATTTATTTTGCTTAAATTATATGTCCACTTTTTTGTATGATCTATTGTTGATATGTCCCCTCACTTTTATGATAATAGTTGCTATGTCTCCTCATTTGCATGATAATAGATGATATGTCCCCTCATTTTTATGATCTATTGGACCTTTGTTGCTAACGTATTGGTTTGGTTTTTTATCTTCTATTCTCCTCCTATCACTTTGATGATGCTTTTATTATAGTTCTTCCTTCTCTTGCGTTGGCTTGCTTCGACATTATTTGCATATGGATACACACTTGGCTTTATACTTTATTCTTTCTCATTTTTGCTCAGACATGTTCATGGTACATTCTTATTCGACCTATTGTGTTATTTATATGTAACTACAATTTTGTTACGTTACAGCGTGTAGAGAATTATTTGTTTATACCCATCTGCATTGTAACTCTACGAACTAGTCCCTGTTCTTTCGGGCGCAAAATGTAACTCTACGTTTATTGCTGACAATAAATATACTGTTACGACGGTCTACTCGATCGTCGTAGGTACAGTGGAAACAAAATAAGTACAAGACACCAATTAAGTCACTAATCACACCTTTAATTGTTATAGTAAAACAGTTCGTAATTAATAACACAGTGTCTACAACAAATCAAATGAAATTGTTCATACGCAATAAAATGTCCACTAATATTAAAACTCAACTGTATTACAATTATACCGTCCGAATATAAAACGCAACACTTCACTAATAACTACTTGAACGTACACCGTAATAACCCGAACCGCTCTGTAAAATATATCGCACTAATACTCTCGAACCGCACAGTCAAAAATCTCGCATTGAACTGAAAACTAAGGCCGCGACGCGATGTATTTATAGTTACGCTCACACACCAGAAGCTTCCAAACTGCGTCTTATCTCTCGCGAACTACGTAATTGCTGCGGCCTTGACACAGTCCGAGCGCCCGAGCGAAGGCTGGCAAAGTCGAGAAAATTCTCGCAACATGCGTTTAGTAGCACGTACACCACACGCTTACGTCGAGATCTTTCTGGCACATTCGATAAACGCCTAGATTGTTCTATGCTGTCGTAGCACTGCCCCCTCCTTAAGCCTGTTCGTCCCGAACTGGCAAAGCGTCTCTAAATGTGTATTTAGCCAGGCGATCTAGGTGGACGACCTTGAACTTTCGCTGTCCTTCCTGTTGAATCCGATAAACAACATCGTTAATCCTTTTTTTTACAGTGTAGGGTCCTTCCCAGTTAGACTGAAGCTTAGGTGAGCGACCACGACGGCGCTTTGGATTGAACAACCAGACATGATCTCCTTCTTGGAAACCCACACTATTGCTGCGAATGTCATACCGAGTTTTCATTTTATCACTGGCAATCTTGAGCCGTCCTCTTACCAAGCGATTCATTTCTCGCAGTTGGTTTTCTAATTGCGAGGAATAGTTCTTTGGCTTTTGGGACAGAGTCTCAGGTGATCCAAACATCAAGTCCCCAGGAAGACGAATCTCCCGCCCAAACACCAATTTTGCTGGAGTCATGCCGGTTGTGTCATGTACTGATGATCTATACGCCATAAGGAATAGTGGTATACGTTGGTCCCAGTCTGTTTGGTTCTCGTCAACAACTTTCGAAAGATGCTGCTCAAGTGTCCTGTTGAATCTCTCAACCATCCCGTCCGACTGAGGATGCAGAGGCGTTGTCCTGGTCTTTCGAATTCCAAGTAGACGGCATAATTCTTTAAACACTCCTGATTCGAAATTTCTCCCTTGATCCGTATGGATTTCCATAGGGGCTCCATAACGGCAACAGAAGTTGTGAACTAACTGCTTTGCCACAGTGGTAACCTCCTGATTTGGAATTGCGTAGGCTTCCACCCACTTAGTAAAGTAGTCACCTACAACCATGATGTACCGGTTTCCATCGTCAGTAACTGGGAATGGTCCAGCAATGTCTATGGCAATTCTCTCGAAAGGTTGTCCAACGTTATACTGTCTCATTTTTCCCCTGCTTCTGGTTTGTGGGCCCTTGCTTGCAGCACATATTTCACTCGTCCGAACCCATTCCTCTACGTCGTGGCGAAGATGAAGCCAATAGAATCGCTTCCGTATTTTGTCAAGGGTTTTGTTAACGCCAAGATGGCCTCCAGATGTTCCATCATGCATCTCCTTCAAAACAGACTGGACCTTACTTCGGGGAACTATCAACTGCATGACCACGTCTCGTCCATCTGCACTTTCCCAAGCCCTTTTCAGCAATCCGTTTTCTAAGGTGAGAGATTCCCATTGTGCCCAGTAGCCCTTCAGCACTTCGGAACCATGGCAGATATCTTGCCAATCCGGGCGGCGACCTTCCTCTTTTGCTGTCAAGATTGGTCCAATGTCTTCATCAGTCATCTGTTCTTGTCGACAGTCTTGTGTTGTCCAGCCATCAGCCAGGAAATCTACAGTGATGGCTTGAACATGTTCACTTGAGTTTTGTTCTTCCTTTCTGTGGCAATGTCGGCAGTCTTCCGGGCATGGTCTTCGTGATAAGCCATCTGCATTACCGTGCAGGCGCCCCCGCCGATGTTGTACCTTGAAGTTGTACTCTTGCAGACGTTCGAGTCACCTTGCCAACTGTCCTTCCGGATTTTTAAATCTCAAGAGCCATGCAAGTGCAGCATGGTCGGTACGTAGTGAAAACTCTCTCCCATAGAGGTATTTATGGAAGTGCTCCAAAGCTCTGACAATTGCCAACAACTCTCTTCTTGTAACACAATAATTTCTCTCTGCTTTAGAAAGCGTCTTGCTGTAATACGCTATTACTCGTTCTTCACCGTTCTGCACTTGAGACAAAACTGCTCCTAGACCAGTATTGCTTGCATCTGTGTCTACGATGTACTTTCCTTCGGAAGCTGGAAAAGTGAGAATTGGCTGCGAACATAATGCAATCTTCAACGTTCTAAATGCTTGTTCACACTCTCTCGACCATTGGAAGTTTCGTTTATTTTCCGTTAGCTTATGTAGTGGTTTAGCAATAGTAGCGAAGCCTTTCACAAAACGTCGGTAATATGAGCATAACCCCAGGAAACTCCGAACTTCGTGTTTATTCTTCGGAACTGGCCAGTCTCTTACGGTGTCTACTTTATTAGGATCCATGCTAACGCCCGCTGCCGAAACCAGATGGCCCAAATACTGTACTTCCTTCTGGAATAGAGAACACTTCTTCGGGCTCAGCTTCAGTTGTGCACCGTGAATTCTAGTTAGAACTTCCTTAAGGTTTTCCAAATGATCTTTGAAAGTCTTCCCGATCACTATGACATCGTCTAAGTAAACAAGGCAAGTTTTCCACGTCAGGCCTCGGAGTATCAGGTCCATCAATCTCTCAAATGTTGCCGGTGCATTACAGAGTCCAAATGTGTAGCGGGTCAAATTTTGGGTGTTTTATTTTAACCGTTTGGGACATTATTTATATTTTTATTTATTTCATTCTGGGCGGATTATCATTGTGCAACGTATTTGTCAGTATAACAGTCAATGTAACAGAACAGTGAAACAACGTAAGACGCAGTTGTTGTCGAGGAATGCGGCAGAGTATCTGCACCTCCACAAAATTCGGAGAACTTTGTACCTGTGTGTGGCAGCGCACATACGCAACTGCTCAATCACGCTCCAAGTGACGCTCTGGCAAAAAACTAAGATGGCCAGAGAGAGAAATTTTCATCCTTCATTTGGTTTCACTACGGAAATGCTGTTTTAAGTCCCACCCACTTTTATGACATTAGCCAGTGCCTATTTGAAATCGTCTGCTATCGTCACTCCAACAACTACGTGACTAGTATGATTCGAAACTGGGACGACTAACTGGAAGGCATTGATGTCCGTCGTCTTGACTAAAATGCTCCCGGAGTGGGGAACGGAAAGACGCCGGCAGTTCGTTGTCGACTCCAGCCTGCGCAGGCCGCCCGTCAACCGGGCTCGTCACAAATTTATATATTTTAACAGTAAAAAGTTTAATAGGAGAAAAGTTTATGTGACCGCGGTCGAGTAGAAAAGGGTAAAGAAATTAACTGTATAATTTTCGGACAGTAAACAACAAGAAATTAACAGAAGATGAGTGCGCGCGCGAACCACGTTGCCGGCGGTTTAAGTGTAAGGGCTGGGGGCTTTATTAGAAAATGTTAAGGGGTTCATAATTTAGTGTGTTTGAGTGAGTGTGAAAAATTTGCAGGCTGGGCTCTGTCTGTATGTCTGTTTTATATAGTGATCAGTAAGGTAAGAGATTAGCGTAAGTTAGTATGTAGAAGACGCCAACAGAAAAAAGAAACATGTAACGTAATCTGTAAAATGCTGAGAAAAATTTTGAACAAGATTTTCAAATGAGTCTGATTAAAGAAAAATATTAATTCTCTTCCAAAATGAGTTGTGTCAGTACTTTGCGTAACCCATAGACCATGTTTGTATCTAGGTACATGTGATCGAATCCTGTGACCCTGTAAGAGCTATCGTACGGTAAGTAACAATTAATCTGAAATTTGATAATTATAATAATATGTGATTGATTAGTAAGTCACAATTGGCGCCACGGAACAGGCACGAATTGAATTAATTATAATTAATTAATTGGATTCCGCATCGACAGAGATACAAACATGTTCTAGGTTAGCTTAACAACGTAACAGTATATTACAAAATTTAAATAATTACTGTATTTATTTAATTAATTATTCTATTTAAGCAATTTATATAATTTAATTTATATCAATAATACAAAATGTCAGATAACGAGAATAAAATAAATGAAAATAGCGTCGAAAATTTTGACGACTCAAACATTAGTAACTTTGAAATACATTCGACTCCCAGTGCGAGTCAAGAGAAAGCAGAAATAAATTTGAATGACCAGAGTAATATAACTGAAGATTCGGGTGTGCAATTAACCCCGACTTCAACAAAATGTAACGCACAATTTAATAGTGAGGTAATGAGTATGTTACAATTACTTTTAGAACAAAATAAAGAAATGAAGAGTGATACAAATATTAAATATAATGAACTGAAGAGTGATTCTGACGCTAAATTCAATATGCAAAATTCAATAATTAATAACAAGTTTCACGAGTTAAAAAATGAAATACAAGAAATGAGTAAATGTGTAGAAAGTACTAATGAAACGATAAGATCCAGTTTGAATAAATTAGAACAGAGTGTAGAGCGAATGGGAGTACAGGTGATGAATGCAATGCCAGATAATGAGTTGACAAGTAATAACAATGATAATACAAATAAAAATGTGGTGTTAGAAAATGATGGTGTAGATGTTGAGAGTGATAACGTAATGGTAGGAAGAGTAGAAGTTGATAATGAAATGTTAATGTGTGTCAGTGAGTTGGAGAGAGAGAGGAGAAATAATGTTGTGGTAGAGTGGGGACAGAGGGCAAATTTTCCCTTTATTATTTATGATGTTTATGATGATTTATTGAGTCCACAAGTGTTGTGGTTGAAGGGCAAGAGTCCCGTATTGGTAGATGAATTGAGGTGTTTATTTTTGTGGAGTAATTGTGTACCCTCTGTCCGGAATAATTGTGAGAGTGTGATGTGGTGTTATGAAGAGAGAGAGGTAAATAGAGAATGGTATGTAACAGAATTGTATAATTTGAATAGAAAGTATGATGAATGGAAAGAAGGCTTAGAAATATATTTGAATAATAATGATTACAATGATTTGAAAAAAATAATTAGACCGATAGTGAATGAATGTAATGACGGAGACTTAACAAAAATACTTAACGTAGACTGGTTTAATGAGTATTCTGGTAAAATGAGTGAATTTGATTGTTCTGGTTATGACACACAAAGTAACCATTTGTTTGTAAATAAAAAGCAACAGTGTTATATAAAACCAAGGTTGATTTGGGACGATGGAGGGTAGACTGTAAGACAATAAAAGACAATTAAACATTTTGTTTTATGGTTGTTTGACATGGCAGATTTGGACATGAAGTGAGATACACTTGAACAGTTTTGACGTATATTTTGTAAATAATAGTGAATTCATTTGTGTGTATTGTGAAGTGTAATGTGTATATGTTTTAGAAAATGTTGTATTAATAATAATAATATTATTAATAGTTTTGCACTCTAAATAAATAACAAAATAATTAGGAAGACAATAGTTAATGATTTGTAGAATGTTGATAATAATTGAAATATGTTATTTTAATAATCAAATGAATTAAATAAGTTGAGATGTTTAGATATTGTGATTGAATGTTATGTGTTTGAATTTTATAAGGTAATTAAATTGTTTGGTGAGATTTTGATTTAATAATAATTAATAAGTAAATAAATGTTAAATGGTCTATTTTGTGGAACATAATGATTAAAAATATGTTAATAATAAATTTAGAATTTTTGAAAATCTGATTACAACACAGGATAAATTCATCATGATGATAAATAAAAAGAGTTAATGAAAAATTTTAAATAATAATGTTTATAAATTTTTATATAAATTATTTAAAAGAGAATTGTTTGTTTGATGTATGCTAATAATCCAGGTTTATTGCTATTTGTGTATTGTGTTATGTGATGTTTTAAAATAGTATTTTCATTATGTGTGTAATTTTTTTTCTAAGCCAATCATTAGACGCCTGGCAGGCAATCAACATAATAGAAGTAAGGGTTGATAATGTATCGTCCATGTAATTTGTTCAATTTTAAGATGTAGTTTCATTGCGTTTTTATTATGTGAGGATATCAGCTGATCAACAATACCATGTCACTGGTATATTGGTTTGTAAAGGTTACAAATAATTAATGTTTAGTGTACTACAGATATTTTGAAGTAAAGATAAAAAGAATATGCAAATTAATAAAAGATAATTCATGGGTGATAAATGTTTTATGGGACATGCAGACCTGTCCAAATTGAATAAAAAAGTGAATGTGAAATAGTAGAGATGAGTATGATGTAATGCTGTTTTTGAGTTGATGTGATATAACAGGATTTTGTGAAATATAGATGTTGACACAGTGGTAATGGAGACTTTATGTAGAGTTTTGAATGATCTATATTTATGTTTATAGTTAATGAGGTTATTTTGTGTATTTGTAGTGAGGTAATGAGATTGAGAATTTTGGGGATGGCAATGTTGTATTAGGGGGTAGTGTATTTGGGGAGTCCGCAACAAGGGTTGGGACGGGATAGGGACCGATTGGCGCCGGAAAGGGTTACCTAGGGAGGGTCCAGGAACCAACATAAGGGGATGAGTTTTGGGAAGGAAACACGTATCCTATGTACAAAGGGTTGGAGAGTATTTTTTTTTTTATATGTAGAGAAGGCGGCGTTTTGGGTTAAATGGTAAGTTGGGGTTTAGAATGTCCTGATTAGTAGATATTTTGATAGAGATGGGTGTCATGATAATTGAGTTGATTAATATTGGAGTCAAAGGGGTAAAGATTATATAGGTAGACAGAATAAATGAGAATAAATAATTTACATCACCCCCAGTAAGTTAGAATTAACTGTTAACTAAAGAGAGGAATTTATAATAAAGAATGTACAATTGTTTTTTCAACCAGTGACAGAATGTTGATAAAATTTGAAAATAATGTAAAGTCAAGAAGTGTTTAATTTAAATGATTTAAATGCCAATTTGATTATTATTTATATTAATATTGTGTTTATTATAAATATTTTATGTTATTATGTTTGTATTTCAAGGTAGGATATTACAGATATTTAAAGTGTTTTCAGAAATCATACATAACATATGTAGGTCAAGGGTTTTGTACTTGACCTAGTTTTGATCAGCTGATGAGTTCATACACCTACTAAGCTTGTAGAGTAGGAATTCAATTTTAATTTGTTTGCTTGATTAATTCAAACTAATCTTTGAATAATTTTAATAAATGTTATTTAATAAATAAATTTAATAAATATTTAATGAATAATTTTTTTGAATTTTAAAATTTTGAAAATTTTAAATTTTTTTGAAAAAAAAAAAAAAAAAAAAAAAAAAACTTGATTTGTCGCCTGCCAGCGAGTGAATATGTTGAGTAATGATTATTTTATTGTGTATGTATTGATGATGTTTCTTTTATTGTATTGCTTTGTATTGGTAGGCTGTAAATTGTTCTCATGCTAGAGTAAGGATGTACTTGTATTAATAGGAATGTTTAGGTTAAATCATTGAAACAAAAATTAGAAAAAAGAGGAAGAGAATTTTTTGGTAAAAGATTTTTTTTTGAATATTGAATTTTTTGAATTTATAATAAATTTTAAAAAGGAAGTTTTTAGGTTAATGTGTTAGGGTATCATGTAACGTGAGTGTGTGTGAGCCCAGTATCTGCTAAAGGCAGCCCAGCTTGCAAAAAGGGGAAACATATCGGCGGAGGAGCTGGAGTAATTTTAGCCAGGGATTGAGGATTTTGGGGGTAGCATGTTAGAAGGCGAGGTGTGCTGTGGTGCGAGTCTGATCAATTTCTCGGTGTTGGGATCTCTTACGGAGAAGTCCAGTGATCTCGTTCAGATGAGTCCATGGTCGCTGAGCCAGGGGGGTCGTGTACCCATAAGGTTAAGAACAAGGGGGTTGTTGGCACCAGTTCCTCTCCGGTCCTCTTCGGGGTTATCGATGAGATTTCTTCTGTCGTGGACAGCAGAATTCTCATCGAGGGGGTATTGTAGCGGGTCAAATTTTGGGTGTTTTATTTTAACCGTTTGGGACATTATTTATATTTTTATTTATTTCATTCTGGGCGGATTATCATTGTGCAACGTATTTGTCAGTATAACAGTCAATGTAACAGAACAGTGAAACAACGTAAGACGCAGTTGTTGTCGAGGAATGCGGCAGAGTATCTGCACCTCCACAAAATTCGGAGAACTTTGTACCTGTGTGTGGCAGCGCACATACGCAACTGCTCAATCACGCTCCAAGTGACGCTCTGGCAAAAAACTAAGATGGCCAGAGAGAGAAATTTTCATCCTTCATTTGGTTTCACTACGGAAATGCTGTTTTAAGTCCCACCCACTTTTATGACATTAGCCAGTGCCTATTTGAAATCGTCTGCTATCGTCACTCCAACAACTACGTGACTAGTATGATTCGAAACTGGGACGACTAACTGGAAGGCATTGATGTCCGTCGTCTTGACTAAAATGCTCCCGGAGTGGGGAACGGAAAGACGCCGGCAGTTCGTTGTCGACTCCAGCCTGCGCAGGCCGCCCGTCAACCGGGCTCGTCACAAATTTATATATTTTAACAGTAAAAAGTTTAATAGGAGAAAAGTTTATGTGACCGCGGTCGAGTAGAAAAGGGTAAAGAAATTAACTGTATAATTTTCGGACAGTAAACAACAAGAAATT